>LPNX010648230.1:146718-184481 GCA_001517045.1 Pseudotsuga menziesii
TACTCGCATTTTAATTGGCCTGTATTTTCAAGATAGGGAGTGATTTAATGGAGGAGAGATAGATGATCAATAATCTAGGGTGCTTGTTAATTGGAGAAACTATAACTCATTGTGGTTATTGAGACATGCATGAGGGTATTATTATTCAATAGTTAAGGGGAGATCTAGGATCAAGAAGTTTAGTAACATACATTTATGGGGGTTATTAGACATTTCATGTGAAAATGATGTCTTGTTGAGAACTTGGATTTCAGTTGGGAGATTACACCTTTTAGGGGAATAGGGAATAGCTTCAAGGAGTCTTATTGGTTCAAGCATTGTTTTTAAGGAGGAAGTGTTTAAATAATGCTTGATTTTGTTTCTAGTTTTAACAAATGTGTTTGTAGTCAAAGTGTGTTTTACTTTTAGTGAGTTTGGTTTTCAATACTTTAAACCNGGACAAAAACCTCTTTTGGTTTTCCTGAATTCATTTCCATCTCCTCGTCTGCTCCCAATGACAATGCCAAAAACAGGAAAAACAGAACTGCTACAGGAATTTCCTCATGAAAATATTTGACAAAGGACTAAAAAATGAGAGTTAGATTATAAATCAAAACTTGGAATGAACTTTTATTATAAGTTTTTGNAGCGTATAAGGCTTACATGTGTAATAAAGCCAACTTATTGAATCCCGAAGACTCTATGCATCGAAGCACACAGAGATATGAATATAGAGAGATAGAGCACATGAAAGTAATATTGTGAAATGTTCCAATTGTTTCATTCATTTTTAGTAGAAGGGATGCGATTTCTCGAGAAAGAATAAAACAATAATAAATATATCCTATCTTATGTTGTGCTTCAAGTTGACGAATAATAATAATATGAAGTTTGTGAAAATATATTTCTAGAGAGAAAACATATTAGCGATGGGATGGGGTTTGAGGATACAAAAACTAATAATTTTGTAAATGACAAAGGGAAGAACTATACCATTGCAATTAGTATTGATCTAAGTTCCAATGCTTATCAGGACTTTAATAAGAGATCTGCAATAAAGTTTCTTATAGTGCATTCTCTTGTAGTTATCAAATAAGATGCAACTATTACTAGAGATCTACAAGATACTAACATTAATGATGATCTTGTTGAAGAATTAACATTGCTCACATTTTAATTGGCCTGTATTTTCAAGATAGGGAGTGATTTAATGGAGGAGAGATAGATGATCAATAATCTAGGATGCTTGTTAATTGGAGAAACTATAACTCATTGTGGTTATTGAGACATGCACGAAGGGATTATTATTCAATAGTTAAGGGGAGATCTAGGATCAAGAAGTTTAGTAACATACATTTATGGGGGTTATTAGACATTTCATGTGAAAATGATGTCTTGTTGAGAACTTGGATTTCAGTTGGGAGATTACACCTTTCAGGGGAATAGGGAATAGCTTCAAGGAGTCTTATTGGTTCAATCATTGTTTTTAAGGAAGAAGTGTTTAAATAATGCTTGATTTTGTTTCTAGTTTTAACAAATGTGTTTGTAGTCAAAGTGTGTTTTACTTTTAGTGAGTTTGGTTTTCAATACTTTAAACCTTAAGAGAGGGTGTTAGAGTATAAGGCTTACATGTGTAATAAAGCCACCTTATTGATTTTAAGGATTTTGGTCATCATTAGCTTTTAAGGTTTTGGACAAATATCACCTCTCGAATAGATATAAGAGCTGAATCCCATTCTAACAAATTTGAGGTATTTCCATAATATAATATTGCATTATTATGACTAACCTATCTATTGTTTAGTCATTCACTAATCTAGCTCATTTTCGTAACAATATGCAAGTATATGTTAGAAATTATAAGAAATAAAACGAAAGTTGATAAAGATAAAGGTAGCCTTAATTGTCTAAAAGAATAAATTTTCAAGAAAATGCATTAAAAGTATTAGTTGAAAATGAGAGCAATGAGTTAGATGTCAAATCTAAAAATAAATTATCTAGAATTTAATGTAAATAATGACAATTATTATTTAGATGTCAAGTCTAAGAAGAAATTTGAAATTGGGGAAGAAATACGCTTGACAATAATATCTTACTTTCAAGTTTGATTTTTTATTTTTATTTTAACGAAATTGCTTTGGACTTCCATCTAACTTTATTTTTTAAGACACAACTACAAATAAAATATTTATCATAATATTATTGACTAATTAATGAATTGGCAATAATATTTTATTGATTAATAATAATGTAAAAATAATTTTAGAAAATATTGTTTTCAATTTTATATCATTTATAATATCAAATTAATTTAACAAATTTTTATTTCTAGTTTTATATTATTTAGCGACATATCAACAACACTTTTTTCCAATTTAATAGCATTTTTCCAATTTAATAACATTTAGATACATATACATTATAAAAAAATTAAATATAAAAAATGCCATACAACATTTTCATAAAATTTTAGAGTTAACATCACATTCATCTCTTCAAGTTAGAGTTAGGGTTCTTTCACCTTAAGTTTGTTTCTTCTAAAAGTTTTAACATTATTATTTTATATAATTTCAACACCTTATTATATGATTTTTATGAATAAGTCTATCAACCCAATCTTTTTCAATAATAACTCTATATAATAGATTTCAATATTCATTAAATAATATTATATTTTTATTTATTTTTTTACATTATTCCAACACCTATCTAGTGGATCCGAGGTTTCTGAGTATTATCTCCACTTGATGGCAGATAGACTCATCCTCGACAACACATGAAAAGGGTTATATTGTGGCCCAATGAAACGAGTTTGTGTGGTGTCACGCTCTTCAACATACTAGTCATGCGAACATAGATGAATACATGTGCCATCTTCCCCCTCCACGTGCTCGGTTGCTGGGAAGGATGTGGCATGCTCCTCATCCCTTCCAAGAAAGGGTTAAATTATTTCCAGTTTTGAGTTTGCAATTAAAATTGTACAATTTCCCGCAATACTAAAGCTCAGTTAGTTAATACAATCTCAGTCAGATAATACATTGCAAAATTATTCATTAGCATAAGTGATCTCAAGTGTATTACATTATTTTTATATGTAATCACGTTTGTGGTAATTATAACTATAGTTTGCTCTTTTCTATATCATTATAAAAAAAGCATGTTCTGAAGATGATAAAGTGCCAGTTAATCGGATTATTGTCTCAATATTCTGGGTGCATGCAATTGATTATCTTTGGTCTTCTGTCATGCCTCTAGATTCTACCATTAATCCATTTTTTGCTACAGTCAATACTCAAAAATGCCCTAAACTCCTTGAATGGGATATCCTTACAGCGTGGAATCAATCTTTATACGAATGATGACCAATTCAATTTTTTATATAGTTGAAAGCGAGACATTGTTGATGAGCGAGGTATAAGCCCTTACATCATGGTGATCGGGAATCTCAATTATGTGAATATGGTTATTGAATTGAATAATAATTTAATAAGTAAAAACTTTATAGTTTGATGTATGAGAGCATTGTTATCGCATGATAATGAAAGAGAGGGAAAATACTCATCTCCTTGCTCATCTCCTTACCTTCATGATTTCAGTTCTAAAAAATCTTCCACTGGGTACATTTGCTTGACTTGATGGATGTGGCTGTGGGACACTTTGATGGGGCTGCAAATGATGGGAACTGGGAGGTCGGGATGGTGATCAACATGGACAAAATTCATTCCTACAGATTACGCTTGGATGTTGGTCGTGGCACCAACACCAAATATGAACTTTTGGCCTTATGGGGGCTGCTTTTCTTTGCTATTCACAAGAACATTCTAGACTTACATGTTTTGGGAGATTCCAAGGTGATTGTTGACTGGGCTCTGGGAAAACACAACATACATACAGTCGACCTTGAACATTGGCTTTCTAGGGTGAAAGACCTTTTTGGTCTTTTTAGTTCTTTGACTTTTCAACATGTTTATAAGGAGTATAACTCCTTAGCAAATGATCTCTCTAAAAAGGCTATTAGATTGGGAGATGGACTGATTTTTTGGGATGAATACGCAGAGGGATGCTTGACAGATTTTGGCTCTGTGAAACTTCACTGAACTTTTTTTGGCTTTATGTTTATGTTTGGATCTAATTTGTTGTATGTAGATCAGATTTTCTATAGCTCAACAACCTGTATGTAACTAACTAGGTAACTTACAGTTTATGCATGATGTAATTTTGTCAGTAGCATTTTGAAAGGACAGTCCTTATGCTCCTACATAATTTTTGGACTATGTATCTAAGTGGTGTCGATTTTATGACACAGTTTTATAAAATTTAAAACTATCTTTTTCGTGTGAAAAAAAAGGAAAATACAAAGATCAATGAAAATGAGAGGTCTTATCTTACTTTTATAAACATATTAAAACTGGGTAAATAACTCCATCATTAACTTTGACAATTGAATCACTGGCACGTGTGCACTCCCATGTGTGCACTCATGCAGTCACACATTGAAGTTAAATTATATAAACAAGTTAAATTAAGGTAAATGGAAGATAACTCGTCCATAAACTTTGACAATGAAGCCACATGCCAAGTATACACTCATGCAGTGACAAGAAAGTTAAATTATATAAATAAATAAATGTTTGTTGGGATGTGGTATGATAATAACATGTTTGATGTGATAATAACATAATAACATAGATGTGACTATTAATATAAATTACAATTTATTTTTTACAATTTATCTAGAACGGGATATAAAATATAATTTATTTTTTATAATTTTATTAGAATGAGTTATAAAGTATAATAAATACTTTTTACAATTTTATTAGAATGGGTTGTTGGAAGCTTTATTGAAGTAGATAGTTTTCACAATTGTCATTACATGGATTTCATATCTCTAACTTTCCATTATATGATAAGGCAACAACAACGAATCTCACTCTTCATGAACTATTTATATATGATTTGATGATTTTGAATTTGCATGGATCTATACCCCATCTAACTTCATTTAGTGTTTTTGACCACACCTTTACAAAATTCTTCATCATTTGATAAACATAGCCTACAAATGGATTAACATCTCCAATAAATTCCCCTATTGTCTCTCTTTGATATAATGCAATTTACATTGGGAAACAACATGTTCCCCCTCTCTCTTGATGGTATTTAACGCCCATGTAAGAATGATCAATCATAGGGTCAAGATGATAGAATGACATTTTTTATTTGTTGTACGGCAATCACATAGCAAGACAATTCCTTAAAGATACGACCTTCGTGATGTTGTAGATGGGTGTAGGTTGGGGATGTTAGGTTGAATGGTTGGAGTAAACACCTTCTATTTACCAATTCCCCGATTTGCATGAGTTTTAGAAACTGGCATAACCCAAGGTAGATTTGTAAGGTGAGAAACACATTATTAAAAATTTACTAGATGTGTTACTTCAATGAAAAAACATCGCTCTAGATTTAAATGTATGCCTACTACTTAATACATCCACTCAACTAAATTAGTCCATGGTGGCTTGGTGAGGTTCTTAACATTGAATTTTTCATCCATGGTTTTTCATTTTACAATATAACATAAAACATAAGCATAACATACATACAACTCTAGACTAGAGGAAAATTAGTGTGAAGTCCAAATGCTGATTTTCAAGCACAAAAAGCATTGAGAGCAAACAAGGAAAAAATCAATGCATAATTTTAAGGATTTCATCGATGTAGATCATTTTGACAAGTGAGAAAGCGTTATATATTTTCATGCTAAAAACGAAGAGAAGAGAAAAATTGAAACATCAAAGAAAATGCAAGAAAAGGTGGTGTCAATATTATCATCCAACCACCCACAATTTGAGATTATATTATATTCTAGATAGAAAATTTCCTTTTTATTAATAAAAAATACACTATATCAAGATTATATAAACTAAAAGTCCCGGAATCTTGCATCCTATGGTTATGCAATGAGAAGTGCATTTGGTTATGGAATTGGATTTGAAACCATGATTTCTTGTTTTTGTTTGACAATCAAATTCATAAAGGGTTTAGACTTTGGAAACAGTCTTCCGTCAAAGGGGTCCTAATGTCACCCAACTTTGTTTCCGATAACTATTGACAAACATCCACAATGCTACACGAACTTTGGAATACTGGAGCCTCCTCTCATTTAGGAATAATAGATTATTGTCAACAGAGGATCGTTCAAGATTTGACACATCAATCCATCTCTTTGCAACAAACAATCTTGCAAATAATCCTAACAAATACATGTTCCAAGCATTAACTATGCCTATTGCATGATTTATTGCAGATTTCACCAATGGTTAAGATGCAAAGCAAGATGATGCTTATCAACTAGAAAAACAAATATTGTTATGTGTAGGGAAGCGAGTAATGCTATCCTGCAATTTATTGGTCCAATCATGATTACTAAATGGTTCACTCGGAGTGGTCATGCAAATTGTATAAACACCTAGATCTAGCCCACCTAAATTATCAGCCTATGTTGTCATGGCATTTGTTAATTACATTGGGCCTCCATGGGACCAATCTCAACCAAATAACATACCAATTCCATCCTTAAATTGAAGTAACAAGAAACAAATCCCCCTCAATATGGCTTGGGCATTGACTATCCATAAATCCCAAGCACTGGCATTAACAAGGTCAACCAGACATTGGAAACAATGAACGCCAAGTATTAACCTTCTACAACATTAAAAGGAATCTGAATTGCACCATCGTTCTCCTTCAAACACTATGCAAAAATGAAAGACACTTCATATGTCTCACTTTGAAAGAAGGAAGAGGCACTGTTGGGTCACTATATTGTCTTAATTAATCACCAAATATTTAATTATCGACCGGGGTTTGTAAAATTTGAGTTGACACAAAATACATGCTAAGGTAGAAGGATACCTAGGGTGTCGTAGAAATATTTTAACAAAGAAAAGATTGAAAGTTCTTTCAAAATGAAAAACCGAGTCAAACTTTAGAAATCCAACTACTAAGTTAATTAGACTTGGAAAAATCCAATAGATCAGAGCAATATTAATCTATACTACTCTACTCTATGAACAACAACTGAAAAGATATATATAATACTATTCTAAGAAACAAGACTTGATCGAGAATAAACGACTCTTTATAGGAAATCTATTATTTATTCAGCTTCTAGTCTAGGAATTAGAAAGGCTATAAACAAGTTCAGAACTCTAATTATATGGAAACATGAGATTATATTATCTGAGGTAAGATTATAGCTACTTAATATATCTAAGAAATTCAATGATTAAACTATACATTCATTTAACAAACACTCAAACAACTAAGATAAATTATCTAGTTCCATTCTCCTTGAGGATTATGAGGATATGCGTTCAATGTGACAGGAACTGGAGAAGGTCTGTCGAAATGACTTTCAAAGGAAATAAGGAAACTGAACGGAATTAAGTCTAATTTAACTTCTACAAAGAGGTGTAAACTAAAGAGTGTCCAATTACAAGTGATAGTAAACAATGTGATTTTATTCTCTATCCATAAGCAAATAGTTCCAGTTGAAATGAGATATTGTGAACAACTAATCTATTAATTAAGACTATGCTAGTGATTATTTTGAAGTTGGAGGTATACCACTCTCGAGAGGTATAATCTAGAAGCAAGTAGAAAACCTAATAAAGATATTTTATTTCTATTCTATGAACATCTTCAGTAAATATAGAATAAGGAGGGAAAATCCTATGCTAGAAATGATGATCAACCATAAAGAACTAATGTACTTTTTAGAGAATAAAATTAACAAGTTTAATTCTAAAATCAATCTGAATTAGAATAAAGTAAATCAAACTGAAAATGCAATTGACAAGCTCTTAAAACAGTAATCAATTAAGAAATCAGAGACAAAAGAAACACAACTCAAAAACAAACTAAAGCAAAAAGAAATGAAAGCTAAGAATCATTATGGAGCTTAACGGATACTTTACGTGGTTTGAAATAAGGCCCTAATTATATATGACTACTAGTTGATTACAGAAAATAACAATTCAAAAACTAGGAAAACTAAACTTTAAACAAGTATAAAACAAAACAGGAAATATTAAAGTTCGAACGATAGTCAAGATGGCGAAAAACAATGTAAATTACGAAATAAACAACCTAAATTATCCTGACATCAGCTGGCTTATGCATATGAGCCTATAGTGCAGAAAAATACAGTAACTAAGCTATTCAACAATTGAAATAACATAAGAGAACTTATGTTAATCTACCTCTAAGAAGATAAGTCATTTCTTATTGTATAATAAAACAAATTAAAAGATAAGTGCAATTAATCTACAGCTACAGAAGAATTAACAGAATTGAACCTAACTATGAGCTAAGCTTGAAACATTAAACTGATTAAACTCTAGATAATTGTAAATACGAAATTAGAGAACAAACTGAAAGAAAAGTTGAAAGTAACTATGCGTGACCGGTCACTTCAATTCTGGAAATATAAACTATGTTAACAACAACACATAAATATATTAATAATAGAAAAGACACGTTACGGGTGACGAAGTAACATCAACTACGGGAAATCGAATTACATACAGAAGCTGGAAATGAAAACTACTTATCTGCAAAAGGAACTAACGAAAATATACAGATGGAAGACCTTTGGTTGTTGAGGGGCCCTTCTTAGCAATCAAGGGTTGCGCTTAGATCAATCAATCACTCATGAAATCAAAGACATATATCCATAGATGAAAATAGAATTTTTATTAAACTATAACAGAGTTTACATAGTTTCTATGCTAATGACGACTACTAGCCTACTCTCATCGTGAGACATCGTTTATATAGCTTTTACAATGGAGGAGTAGGTCGACCCTTTCAGTGGTCGACCGCTCTAAAGATAGATAATCTTAACTGCTAAACAAACGATTGTATAACAAATTATGACAGTGCACGGGATGTCTTCCATATTCTTCAGGCGTTGGTTCTCCTTGCGCGTGTAGGTAGCTTGTTGATCTCTGTTGACGTGGGAAGATGATGCGGTGTCAGACTGAGCGAACAGGAGCTCGAATCTTCTAGAGCAAGGACTCTCATACCAAGGGAACGCGTGGCCAACAGAACCATGAAACAGTTCTTTGCTTTTAACGCCCTGACATATTCCAACCATCAAAGCCGCGAGTTGATCAGAGGGATGTATGACGGTCTGGATGCAATTATGCATGTTTGGCATGTCTAATTGGAGGTCTATTTACAAACCATAACTTGCAAAACAAGTCTATATACCAAGCACGTTTACAAATGTCACATAATTGTAAATAAAACCATGAAATAATGAAAATTAACCAAGACTTGTATGATATCCAATTACATTCATACCTGAGTTTAATTTATGGTCTGAATGGCAAGAAATATGCCAAAAAGTGACAAAAGGTAATGTTGGCAGAGCAAATAATCAACAAAAAATGATGACAAAATCAGGATCAACATGCGCGCTTACATTCTTTGTCCATTTCACACTTAAAATTGCAACCCTCAATCATTGCACCCCCCCTCCCCATCAAATGAAAATACTAATGTTGATCGTAAATATAATTAGAGTCAAACTTGATCACTACCTAGCCCTTTATTTTTTTACTCACATATGTATACTCTCTTGTGTGACAAATTAATGTACATTTCATTTTACTTGCCATAGATTACATGGGTTTCTATTTATAGCTTATTAGTGTTGCAACAAAGTTTTCCTTTCAATTTTATTGACTACAATGCTTACCATAGATTCGTAAGACTTTCTTTCAACACATAAAATTTATTATCTACATACACACAAGTTTCTTTCATATTACAACATATTGAATTTATCTTTGGTGTTTCATTTCCCCCGCTTCGGGGGTATGCTAGTATAATATATATAATTTCAAACACAATGAATTTAGTGATATCTTGGTCACCTACGTCGGATCGAGCCCTGGTGCGTATCCTCACTCGTTGAACCAAACTAATAATAAGACAAAGGGTTACGCAAGCTTAGTCTAAACTCCAAAAAAGTAAATATACATTTTTGAAAGATTGACTTATCAGTTATCTTCCTCATATGATTCATATACACGTGTTCAGTTTGACGTGGAGTCCACATGGGACCCTCGTGACGTGCATCGATCATTCATGATTTCAATATCTTTTACCTGGATTTCTGATCTAGGAATGATATCATATCATAAGCAATAGCAAGAACCTATGTCCTCTAAGAAACCAACATAGATTTATTTTAAACCCGGATTTATCAAGCATCTAGAAGGATCCAATTTCTTAAGGTGTAATTTTTTTAATCTTAAATTTTTATATGTCCATAAATTTTATCCCTCTCCATGCTTGATAGATATGTGTTTAAGATTGATCTATGTTTTTTATTTTTTTATTTTACTAGCCAACATAGATTTTTTAATTTTTTATTTGGTTTTAAAATTTTAAAATATGAACATGCTTATTATTTGCTTTTATTTTTTAATTTTATGAACCGACATGAATTTTTTAATTATTTTTTATTTTTGATAGCTAACGCTAGGAACATGACAATGTCTCCCCCATACTAGATTGTAAAGCACCTCGCTACTCTCTTTACAATGATATAATTCATTCTTCTATTCTCCAAGTTGGATTTGAAGTGCGGTTATTACTGAGAGTAATTTTGCTCATAAAACACATGGAAGACAATGACAACATTCAAGATGAAGATATACATGGAACACATGTAGTTGAATGGTTGTTTGTACCTTTTGGCTTATGTGATGCATTAATAATGGATACGTGGATTATGTAATTGCAAGAAGGTCAGTGAGGTCCTTTATAACCTAGTGTGACGTAGGTGTTGTCATATAATGTAGCATACATACGAGATAACATCTAAACTAGCAATTGCATCTGAAAGTGCAAAAAGAACGTCGTAAAAAGGAAGCAAGGCGTTGTAACTAAGTGTGAACTTGAATAGTGGAAAGCCCCAAGCTTCAAGAAATGATGGAGTCTATTATTGCAACAACGCTAGGGTAGCTGCAACAACATAGAGTGAGTAAGCAATGTGATTTTGTTTTGTGATGTAAAATCACACTTAGTGAGTCTTGGTACGGTTAAAAGGAAGAAAAATGACATGTCTGTCATTTGTAAGTGATTTTATGGTGAATGCATGCTAAAACTATTGTGCAAGGATTATCAAGCCTATTCAAACAATGATTTAGTCAACGGAAGTAGATAAAAGCTTTTTCATGCAATAAAATATTCCAACAAACTAATTAATAAACTAATTTGAAGTCAATATTTTTGACTTGCGACAAAAATACACAATTTCTATAGATGGTATGTAATGCTAAGAAAACATATACCAGTTATGATATAGTTCTGTCAAACTAGAGGTGATGAATGGATAGAAAACACTCTCAATGTGGAAATTAAAAGTGAATGAATATCCTTGTACTCTTCATAGTGTTTCACCATGTAGGCTAAATGAGAAATGTCACCAAAATTTTGGTTTCATGGATGGAGAAACTGACAACCAACAAATATAGCATCCATGCATAAAAATAACCTCAAAAAGTGATCCATACGGATATCGATAGCCACCCACCTATTCCACTGGATCGAAATAGTCTTTCTAGCATGGCAGTTTCTTTATGGTTTTTCAAGTCTCAAACTTCTAGGGTCATTTTGAGGCCATAAGAGACGTATTTTGGTGATTCTAGGGGGTCAAGTGTTTCCTTGGCATTCCATGTCTCGAGTCGAAAGTTGTAGTGCTCGGATAAATCTTTCCAACGAGTTATCGAGCACACAAAATGAAGATTGTATGCAAAAGTTATGCCCCTAGGAAGTTGATGTATCAACTAACCACCTCATGGCCCACAAACCGTTTGATGGTTCATCTCCTAGGGTTATATTTATGGTTTCTATCCCTTTAAGGCTTTATGATAAAAGGCACTTTGGCTTCCTTTTATATTCAGCTTGTGACGAATAACTGTAGCCACCGCATCTCTTCTAAGAGATATAGCTACCACCATGGGTATCTAGGATTTGTCATCTTTGTGAGACTAAGAAGGTTGAGGATGAAAAGCATTTCCTCTTAGATTGTCCCTACGTACACCCACGTTAGATATCAATTTCAAAATATGTGTTAAAATAATGACCTTCATAACCTTTTAACTCAACAAAGCTATGTTGACTTAGGAATGCTTATCTTCAAGCACATAAATAAAATTCTAGATAAATCCAAGTAATTTCTTAGCGTTTTTTCTTAGGGTCCTATAGAACAAAGTTACTCTTAGTGGACATAAATAACCATCATCATCATTTTTAGAACAAGTCATATGGATTTAGTGGCACCACATAACCTCCTTTGTTAGCACACCCACGAGCACCCCAAGTTGTCATGAGGATATTTTCATTGGTTAATAGGTTGAGAAAAAGGAGAACATGCAGATGAATTTGAAGGATTTGTTCCCATTTTTTCCTTAGTCATTGCATACCCAATCAACAAAGGAGTCGCCATAACAACTATTATTTATATTTGCATGCTGATGTCATTTAATATATACCAAAGGCTAGGTAGTTGCATGCAACCTATTTCATTTAGTCTTGTTTTAATCCTAAAATCCATCATGGGTCTCAAAGTCCAGCTTGATTTTTCTTAGATTATCATCTTGGTATGGAATCCCTAAGACCCTATGCATTGAATCACACATAGATACGAATATAGAGAGACAGAGCACATGAAAGTAATACTGTGAAATGTTCCAATTGTTTCATTCATTTTAGTAGAAGGGATTCGATTTCCTGGGAAAGAATAAAACAATAATAAATCTATCATATCCTATGTTGTGCCTCAATCTGACAAATAAGTATAATATGAAGTTTGTGAAAAAATATTTATAGAGAAAAAGCTTATTAGTGATGGGATGGGGTTTGAGGAAACAAAAACTATTAATATGATAAATGAAAAAAAAAACTATAACAATGCAATTAGTATTGATGTAAGTCCCAATGCTTATGAGGACTTTAATTAGAGATCTACAATAATGTTTCTTATAGTGCATTCTCTTGTAGTTATCAAAAGAGATGCAATTATTGCTAGAGATCTATCAGATACTAACATTGATGATGACGTTGCTGAAGAACCAGCATTACTCGCATTTTAATTGGCTCGTATTTTCAAGATATGGAGTGATTTGATGGAGGAGAGATAGATGTTCAATACTCTAGGACGCTTGTCAATTGGAGAAACTATAACTCATTGGGGTTATTGAGACATGCACCAGGGGATTATTATTCAATAGTTAAGGGGAGATCTAGGAACTAGAAGTTTAGTAACATACATTTGTGAGGGTTGTGAGACATTTCATGTGAAAATGATGTCTTGTTGAGAACTTGGATTTCAGTTGGGAGACTACACCTTCCAGAGGAATAGGAAATAGCTTGAAGGAGTCTTATTTGTTCAAGCATTGTTTTTAAGGAAGAAGTGTTTGAATAATGCTTGATTTTATTTTTTAGTTTTAACAAATGTGTTTGTAGTCAAAGTGTGTTTTACTTTTAGTGAGTTTGGTTTTCAGTACCATAAAACTTAAGAAAGGGCGTTAGAGTATAAGGCTTACATGTGCAATAAAGTCACCTTAATGATTTTAAGAATTTTGGTCATCGTTAGCTTTTAGGGTTTTGGACAAATATCACCTCTCGAATATATATCATTAGAGAGGTGAATCCCATTCTAATATATTTGAGATATTTCCTTAATATAATATTGTATTATTGTGACTAACCTATCTATTGTTTAGTCATTTACTGATGTAACTAATTTTCGTAACAATATGCAAGTATATTAAAATTGTCAAAAAGGAAACAAAAGTTGATAACGATAAAGAGAACTTTAATTATCTAAAGGAAGAAATTTTCAAGAAAATGCAGTAAAAGTATTGGTTGAAAATGAGAGCGATGACTAAGATATAAAGTCTATGAATAAATTATCTAAAATTCAATGCAAATAATGACAATAATTATTTAGATGTCAAGTCCAAGAAGAAATTTGAAATTACTAAGAAAATACACTTACAATAATCACTTACTTTGAAGTGTGAGAAACAATTTTTTTTGACGAAATTGCTTTGAACTACATCCAACTTTATCTTTTTTAATGGGAATAAGACAAGACTACAAATAAAATATTTATCATGATATTGACTAATTAATGGATTACATCCAACTTTATCTTTTTTAATGGGAATAAGACAGGACTACAAATAAAATATTTATCATGATATTGATAATTAATGAATTAACAATAAAATGTTTATCAATAATCTAATTTAATATAAAACTATTATAAATATTTCTAATACTTATTAATAATATAAAACTAATTTTAGAAATTATTATTTTGAATTTGATATAATGTGTAATATTAAATTAATTTAACAATTTTTTATTTCTAATTTTATCAACTTTTTTTTAAACTAAGAAAATTAACTATAAAGAATGCAAAACAACTTTTTTTCATAAAATTTTAGAATTACCATCACATTCATCTCTAACTTCAAGTTAGAGTTAGGATTCTTTCACCTCATGTTTGTTTTTTCTAAAGTTTTGAACTTTATTATAAAATATAATATCAACACTTTATTATGTGATTTTTACTAATAAGTTTTATCAACCAAATCTTTCTAAAAAACAACTCTCTAATAAATTTAAATATTCATTAAATAATATTATATTTCCATATTGCTTTATCAACCAAATCTTTCTTAAAAAAAACTATATATATTAAATTTAAATATTATTTTGCTATTTTTATTTCATTTAACATATCTAATAAAAATTCATTAAATAATATTATATTTTTATATTACCTTTTACATTAATACTATTTTTTATTCCATTAACATATCTAATCAAAAGAATTAAAAAACGTGAATTGGAAAATTTTATAAGGCAATGTATAATACTAAATATTGAATTTAAAATAATATAGAAATTAAGTTTTAAAAATACAATTTAAAATTATAAGGTTATCCACCATTTCTAAGTTTCTATATTAAAGAAAAAATCCATAACACATAAGATTTTGTACTTTTATAGGGGTGGTAGGCGTGGGGGGATTCTCTTGGATCTCGTAGGATATGTAGAATAAACCTTCGCGTGGGGTCTAGGTAACAGAACTAACAATGAAGCTGAGTGGTTGGCTCTTATTCAAGGCCTTTATCTTCTAAACACTAAGAAGCTTCGCAAGGTCTTGATTCCTGGAGATTCCAGGCACGTCATCGACAAATTGATCAATGGATACCCTACTGGAGCAGTCAAATGTTGCCGCCTGTTTGAAAAAGCCAAGCTTCTCATGTCTAATTCCTATGAGGCTTTCCACATCCTTCGGCATAATAATAAAGCAGCAGACAGTATGGCTAATGTGGGAGCCACTCTCCCACAAGGTCATTACAATCAATATGGAAACCATCCCATCCGCAAATTCATTCCTTAAATGTGGTGTTGGAAGCTCCCTTTCTGGCCTTTCAATATTCAGAAGTTTCTAATGCAGTACTTAACCTTCCTTCAACTCAATGAAAGTCATACAACCCCTCCTCCTTCTCCTCCTATTCTCTTTTCCACCCTCCTCTCCTTGTCCTTCTCCCCTTATCCCTCCTTCCTCTTCCCCCTTAGTCCCCTTCTCTACCCCCCACTCCTTTTTCTTATCCCCCCCTCCTCTTTTCTACCCCCCGCTCCGCATCACTTCCTTGCAGCTGGCCTCCATTCACTCCAGCCTCTCGACGGTTCCAAGCATTTACTCCTCCATCCTGCCAGTTCTTTTCCCTCGGCCGCGTGGACTCTCTCCTGTCCTCTCTACATCTCGAACTCAGCAGGCATTAAGACCATCAGGCCATCGGTTAATTGTTATCCTTCCTCGCACGCTTGCTCTAACTTCGCCCATTTCTTTATGCTGTCTCCTTGCAGCGCCATGTTTATTTACTCTGCTCTGGACCTCTCTGGTTCTTCTGAAGCTGTGCGAATCCTTCTGAATGTGGTAACAGGTATTGTAGGAGGGAGGCTGCTGGGCATCTCGTGGCAAGCTCTCCCTCTCACTCGTTCCTTTGTAAAGGAGAGGCTTGCTCTCGCAGCCTTCTCCAATTGCCATTGTAATTTCCCCTCCGCGTCTTGGTCTTCAGGCCCTGGTTTTGGTATAAAGCCGACGCATTCTGGTAGTTTGAGACGAGTCTTGGGTTGTCTCTACACTGGGTGGCAGGAAGGTGTTGTGGGAACATTGGTTTGTTCTGAAAAGCACGGGGGTTCTGTGTTGCAGCAGGAGCTTACATTTCTCAGTCATTTTCTTAGTTTTCCTTTGGTCGAGATTTCGGACAGTGCCCTTGCTGCTCGTCCCTTGCACAGTCAACTTGCTTGCATTGAGATCTTTGCTGAAGCTGGAAGAATGGCTCAAGCTGGAGATAACGTAGGAATAATGGATATTAAGAAGAACCTGTGGCGTCTGTATGAGATGACAGCAATTGGAGTCATGGACAACAAAGAAATAGCGCGGGAAATCAAAAGCATGGGAGAAACAGTGAGTTATACCTCTTTGCAGATCAGTAACCACGACTCCCGAATTGATGACCATGAAAGTAACCTGCGAGAGATGATTGGTAAGTGGACAGGATCCAGGAAGATCTTGAGCGTTTGATCACCATGAATCAGGGAAGCAGGGTGAATGGAGCAACTACAGAAGCGGAGCGCCCAATGGAGGAAGAATAAGTTGTGCAGCCCAAGAACTTCAGAGGCAACCCTTAATCTGTTTCCCTTTCTAATGGATAAATGTTTTACTGTCTTTTTTTATGTAAACAATATATAATGGTATATACTACCCGAGACATTAGCTATTTTGGAAGAACTTTGTATGCAGTTTTTTGGAAAACTCTTAGGTTAAGCCTTCTGTGCATCAATTTTGATCTGCAGGATTACCTTTCCTTGCTACTGCTGTAATGAATGGCTGTGCACAGCTTGTTTTATAAAATCATTTTTTCAGTTTTTGTTAAAAAAAACATTTCGTACTTTTATGATTATGCAAAATGATATAATTACAACGAAGGTGTTTCTAATGGGATGGTCTCCTTTGGTTTTTGTCGTCTGTTGATGGTCTATGAGGAGCTGCCCCTTGTCCACCATTAAAGGCTAATCCGTTGGTCGGTTTCACCGCTCCTGTCCACCGTCAAACGCTAATTCGCTCGCTGCTTTCACACCGTTAAACACTTAAACACTAATTCGTCGGCCGCTGGTATCTTCAGGCTGGAATATCCATGCAAAGGTTGGTTACATTGAAGGTGTTATTAATGGGACGGTCTCCTCTGATTTTTGTCGTCTGTCGACGGCATATGAGAAGCCGCTCCCTGTCCACCATTAAAGGCTAATCCGTCGATCGGTTTCACTGCCCCTATCCACTGTTAAACGCTAATCCTCCTGCTGCTTTCACACCGTTAAACGCTTAAACGCTAATTCGTCGATCACTGGTATGCTAATTCGCCAGTGACTGGTATCTTTAGACTGAAATCTCTGTGCAGAGGCTGGATACATGAGCTCGAATCCCTTTGTGTGTCAAAATCGTCTTTGGATCCAATGTAAGGTAACCACTTTGTGAAAGCTGTGGAAGAAGTGTTGGATGAGGGTGTCCTGGATTAGCTGTATAATATTACCACTAGCCAAAAGGAAGATCTTGTAGTTGTCCTGGACCTTGTATTCCTTGGTGAGATAACAGGCCACTGTAAAATTATAAATAACGCCATTACAAATTCAGAGTGAATTGATGTAACTACACAAAATTGACGAGAAAACTGCAAATCGCCTCAGAGAAAGCGTATTCATGGTGTGCTAAGCTCTGCAAAATGATGGAATAATCTACCTAAATTGATGTAACTACACAAAATTGATCGGAAAACTACAAATCACCTCAGAGAAAGCGTAGTCATGGTGTGCCAAACTCTGCAAAATGATGGAATAGGCTACCCATTAGGAAAATAGACTCCATGGGTACAATTTTCATGAGTTTTTGAGTTGCTTAACGTAAAATCAACACATTCTAAACTTCGAAATTGAACTGATATTGAATCACAGACACCTCGCCCCGGGACTGCCAAATGTTATGAACTTTGAAATCGAACTGATATTGAATCACAGACGCCTGGCCCTGGGACTGCCAAATGTTATGGATTTCTCCTTTCAGGTTTTTTATTATAAAATCCCTCAATTAGAAAGCAACTCTAACCTAACCCAGTAGTTTCCAAATTGTAGCGACAACTTAGATTTTGGATTTACAGAAGTTATTTTGTGCTTGTTTGAATACTTTGGCTGCCAAAATATAATAAAAGAAACAACTGGAAGATTAAACGTTGGAAAGGTCGTCAATTTTAACACAGTCAGTATTTTGTAATAATAGTTAAACATTAAAATATACAAGGTTTTCGTGGAACAAATCTTCCTAGTAACTCGTGTCCATGTCTGGGCTAGACTCTGTCTTGAAATGTAGATACTATGGGTATATCTCTTTTAATTTTTGCATATACAGTTTGTATAAATTTAGTTGCCAATGTATCGTAAGCTTCTATAATGATGCCGCTCTATAATTTATTTATGTTGTTAATTCGGCCTCTCACCTTGTTTGTAGACATGAATAAGGTGTAATATTTGGGACTGGGTATCAAAGGGTCATATTAGCGTATGTTAGGAAAGACATGTCTTTTCGGGGTTTGTTGTTTGATGTTTAAATGGCAACTTTTGACTATTTTTAATTCGTATTGTTCAGAGAAATAGTGGAGTAGGTAATTGCTTATAATTTTCATTTTGTGTAAATTCTATATATATAACTTTTATATACAAAGTTTTATTAATCTATGTGGCTATCAATATCCAGCATGCTTAGTCGATTTAATGCTACCACAGAGCGGTTGCGGGCCCTTAGATTTCAAGTAGCTTGAGATCCAACTGCTCTATCTCAGTATTAAATAAGTTGCCACATGTTACATATTTTTTGCCATCCTCAACAATTAATCCTTTGTGCATGACATGGGTGGTAAGTCACTCAAGTGCCTCTGCGCACGATAGTCTTGTCAGGAAGAACGTCGTTGGGAAGAGCGTTCTTGGACTCCAAGAGGACTGGCGGATAAAGTCTCATCGATTCACAGATTGATGCATGTAGGTAATGCATGGTCTGCAGATCCTTGTATGAAAATACCCAGGCTTTTTCGTCCCGTTTGGCTTCAGGTTTGACGACCATGAGATGAGCAATCTCTTTGTGTATTGCTTCCAAGATGCCTACAGAATGTTTACATGTACCATAAGATAGATATTTACATATGGCGATTTTAATACGAACTAAACATACAAACTTTAACACAACAAATTTCTTTTTACATGTGAATAACGAATTTCTATTTACTTGTGATTCATCTTGCCAGAATATTTCTGTTGCGCTCCCCGACACCTGTAGAAGCCTTAAATTCTTCATTAGAATTCAGGAAGGTAGAAAAGAGTTGGGATGTTTGTTCAAGCAAATGCATATGAGATTCAGGGACTTCGTCGTCATTGTATTGTGTTCCATGAGAGACGCTTCAGTATCAACAAGTTGCAACCTCCTCATTTGAATACCGTCAAATGTATCATTTTCATGATAATCAACAAGCACCATTCTATTTCCCCGCATGGTAATTATGTATTCAATCATCAATACTTACAAAAGATTGTTGCAATAAATCATCAATAATGATGATTTATGTCCAACGCTAAAGTCGATGGGCGAAGAGCTCTCAACAACATCTCTTAGTCAACTTTCATAGTTTATCATACATATTTGTACCGTTCCAACAGTATACTTCCACAGTTTCCATGGGACATTTGGTGGTCATGCATATCATCTGAAACACAATTGTGTAGGTCCACCAGACACTCGGTTTGCACATCTGAAAACCCAAACTCCATGAGCCAGAAAGACATTGCATTGGAAAACACATGGGTGATTTGAAGGTTGGTTGGGGTTTAAAAAATCAACAGGCTAGGTCGCCGCCATGGTTTTGAAAAAAGTTTTATTCGGAAATGAGCTCTACTAATGGAGCTAACTGAAGTTGCAGAACTTGAAAAAGAAAGAAAAACTTATGCGAAATTGAAGGTTGAAGAAACGTTTATGAGAGTCTAATGAGCGGTCATATATTTATTTATTTATTTTGCAAAGAAATATAACAATAATAAAATGAATTTGTGTTCACTGGATTGTAATTTTCAGTTTCATATATCAAAGCTTACGACTCAGAGGTCCTCCACATTCCATCGTGATGGTTTTGGGATCCACAAGGAGCGAAGGGCACCATGCCTTTGCCTTTACATGTAGTGAAGAGAAAATGTAAAAAGAAATTCAATGGAATTGTTATGTCTATCAAAACTTATGCCCCCTGAGCTACAGTATGTGCGCGGAAGGGGGTTGGCTTTTGCATCCATTACATCATGAAAATTAAGCAACAAGCTGCTAATGGAAATCCTGACTATATATTATCGATATTCAATACGAAGATTGACTTGGGATATTAAAAACTTGAAACAAAATATTTTCTTCACCTATAAATCTTATTTAGCCATTCAATGATCTTCAATACGTGAGATTATAAGAGGACCCATGCAAATAGTCGATAGGAAAAATGGTGTCACTTGTGCAAATTATGATGTGCATAAATTTTGATGTCTCGCATAGTTCAAGTTTCAATTTGAAAGGTATAGTCTCTCCATGTCCAGGTTAGGTCTCCATTTCAAAGGTATAGCTACTCCACGTTTAGGGGTTTCGATGTTCTCTAAAGCTACCTAAAGCTTGGAAAATTCCTATAACTATGCCCCTTGGATTTTTGGTCTTTTTTTCTTTGTAAGATTCCATTGGCATTCAAAGGATCGAGGCGAAAACATTGACTTATTCACCGAATGTTTTCAAATTTAAAAACTTTATGTACAAAACCCTTTTAGAGGAAACTTATTTTCACTTATGTGACTATTTAGAATTTTAATGTAGCTTACTTTCCTAGACTTTCTTTCATTACATAAACTTATATTACCTACACACAACTTTCTCTCATTTTTGAAACATATAGAAGTTTTCTTTGGTGTTTCATTCCCCCCTCTTTGGAGGTATACTAGTATATATAATTTCAAATACAATGAAACTAGTGACTAGTGATACCTTGGTCACCTACATCGGATTGAGCCTCGGTGCGTATCCTCGCTCGTTGAACCAAGCTAATAATAATAATAAGATAAAGGGTTATACAAGTTAAGTCTAAATTCCAAAAAAAGAAATATATATTTTTGAAAGATTGACTTATCCATATCTGTTCCTCATACGCTTCATATGCACGTGTTCAGTTTGACGTGGAGTCCACCACGGACCCTCATGACATGTAGTGCTCATTTATAATTTCAATCATTTTACATGGTTAGCCAGTTTTTTGGCTCCCCATGGTGGCTTTGGCACCAAAGGGCCCTTTCCAGCCCCCAGTTTATCATTCGCTCCATAGGGCCATGAGGAAAATGAAGGTTATTAAGGCACATGTGGCAAAGAACTCTTATGTTGTGGGTTGTGACATTTTCATGGAAAAAGTGGATATGCTATGCAGTCATGCACTTATCGGATGACTTGAATATTGCAAGCTGGACAAGGAGGAATGGGTGGCCCGGGCGACGCAGAATTGGAAGCCAATCGTTGACTATGTCTTGACCATTAGCAGACTCACTAATCGCTGGTATGTCTTCCTTTTTCTTGATGAAAAGGATGTACTGCACATTATGGAGCATTTCTGGCCATTGGGTAAGGGCTCCTTGGTCCTTCGTTGTTGGCATCCCAGTTTCGATCCGACATGGGAAAGAGTTATCATTCGCCACCTTTGGGTCTTGCTCCCGGCACTACCCTATCCACTCTGGAGCAAGGAGGTCCTGACTGGTATTGCGAACACCTTGGGATGGTTTCTAGCAGTTGAGGAAAATTTCCAACTTTCCTTCAACAAACGAATGGCTGGGGTCCTTGTAGAATTGGATATTACTGTTGGACTCCCGTTTATCATTGACATCAAATGCAATGATCATATTCTTGAACAACATCTCAGTTATCTCTATCTACCTTTTCGCTGCCATTATTATCATGAAATAGGGAACCTCAAACATGGATGTCCGAGTTTACTTCATGGGCTGCCTCAACTTTCGTCTGATGTGGCCCTGTTGGGTACTCAGTTGAGCCTCCCCGACTGCATCGAGTTGGGCCACCTACTGACTCCATAGGAAGAGATCTGGGGGCTGAGAGCTATACCTGATCCATTATGCTCGTATTTTGTCAATTTGCTAACTTGCATGAATATGGTGGATATATCTCCGACTTGTATTGGCCCTCCTTGGAGTAATGGCAAATCTGAGGATAGGGGAATACACAAGCGTTTGGATAGATTCCTTGTTCCTAATTCTTTGGTACCCTTATTCTGTCAGTACCGCTCCTGGGTACATCTCTTGACTATTTTGGATCACTACCTAGTGTGGCTGGAATGGGATGACTCACCCCTTACCAAAAACTATCCTTTCAAGTTCAATAGGGCATGGATGCAGGTGGTTGATTTGTCACAACTTGTTATCTCCTCTTGGTCCTCGGAGGATGATTTGTCTGATTGTGATGACATGACAAAGCTGGTTATACAATTGAAAAGTATCAAAGTTGCAGTTAAAGACCGGGAAAAACAACAACGTGCAAAACAACACAAGGAAGCAATTGATCTGGATGAAGAGATCCACAAATTATTATCCAAGTTTCCTTCATGTATCCTCCCTTATTCTGAGACACCCTTGTTAGTCTCTTTAAAAGGAAAAAAGGAAAAGTTACTAGCACATGAGCTTCTCAATTTGAGACTCAAAAGCAGAGCCCTTTGGATAGAACATGGAGATGCCAATACAAAAAAATTTCACAGTTTTTCCTCTGCTAGGCGAAATCATAATACCATTTGGGATCTTATTGATGGCTCGGTAAACCTTGTATGCAATATAGATCTTCTCAAAAATTTGGGGAAAGAACATTTCACCACTCTCTTCATGGACGATGGAAAAACACAAATAACATACCAACTTTAGATCATCAATATTTTCCCCACATTTCTCTCGATCGAGGACTCGACAAGTATGGTTGAGGAGGTCACTATGTAGAAAATTGAAGCTGCACTTAAGAGTTTCAAGAAGGATTGAAGCCCGAGACTAGATGGTTGGCCTGTTGGATTCTTCCTCTTTTTCTTTGATCTGGTAAAACTTGACCTCTTGAGGGATGTTGAACAATCCCAGAGGGAGGGTAGGGTGGGAAGAGCCCTTAAATCTACTTTTTTTACCCTTTCTCCTGAGTGTGATCACCCCCATACCTTTGGGTATTTCAGGCCCATCTCCCTCTGCAATCTGGTATATAAGCTCATCACCAAAATCATCTCTAACATATTAAATCCTATCCTCTCAAGGACAGTTTCCATGGAGCAGTATGGTTTTTTGAAGGATAGACAGAATCCGGAACCTATTGGGATTGCACAAGAAATATTACATTCTATCAAGCACAAAAACATGAATGCTCTGGCTCTCAAACTTTATCTCATAAAGGATTTAGACTGTGTAAATTGGACTTTCTTGTGCCTCATCCTCATCTAGATCGGGATACCCTTGCTAACGGTAAATTGGATTATGGGATGTGTATCTTCTGCATTTTTCTCAGTTTTGATAAATGGTTCCCCCTCATGTTTTTTGAATGCTACTAGGGGCATTAGACAAGGTTGCCCCTTGTCCCCCCTCCACTTTCTGTTGGTGATTGAAGGACTTCGCTGCCTTATCAGGGATGCAAAAAGAACAGGGAAGATTTGTGGTATCACTCTTTCGCCTACCCTCTCCTTCATCCACTTACTCTTTGTGGATGATGTTTTACTCTTTGGCTTGGGATCATTTGAGGAATGACATGCTTATAAAGGTATCTTGGATCTCTTTTGTGCGGCTTCTGGGATGAATATCAGTTTGGAAAAATCTACCTTTCTCTGTAGCAATATATTGGACGATGTCTGTAACAACATTGTAACTTTTTTTCCTTTCAAGATGGATCCTATTGTCTTTGGTTTCAATTACTTGGGGTTCAGGCTTAAACCCCTTAGGTATGGTGTTAAGGATTGGTGTTGGATCACAAAAATCGCCGAGAATAAAATTGGTCACTAGACAAATAGATTTCTCTCTTTGGGTGGTAGACTGATTTTGGTTCGATCTGTATTATCAGGGATCCCTGTCTATTGGTTCTCCCTTTCTAGAATCCTAAGGTCGATTTTGAATAGGCTCCGAAGATGTTTCTTTACTTTCGTTTGGGGAGGTACTCCAAAAAAACACAAGTTGCACCTTGTGGTATGGACAAAACTTTCCAGGCCTTACTCTCTTGGAGGTTGGAATATAAAATTTTTGGACTGGTTCAATATTGCTCTCAGAACTAAGAGTCTTTGGAACGTGATCTGCAGCAAGGGTCTCTGGAATCAATTGATTCAATGTAAAAATCTAAAAGGAGTTCCCTAGGACTGCTGGCTCCGTCAGCACCATTACTTTGTACATAATACATCTTACATCTGGAACGGTTTCATCTATATCCTCCCCTGGATTAGCAGTATGGTGGGATGGAGAGTGGAGACAACGACATTATAAAGTTGGGTATTGGCCCTATTGCAGGCCTTAAAACAAATTTTGTCCTCTCCAATGATCTCTGCTCTTATCTATCTGACTATGGCATTAAATATCTTAGTAGGCCCGGAATTATGGTGTCATGACCTCTTCCCCCTCTTACTGGTTATCAACAGAAGACCTGGATCTTGGAGGGGTTTGGAAAGAAGAATGGACAAACTATATTCAAGGACTCTATCATGGGGGCATCAGACTTAGCTCGGTAACGGATTGCATTCTTTGGATTTACAACAAAAAGAACGGTAAAGCCACGATATAAAAAAGCAGTAACACCAAAACCATGAAATGTAAAAGTTCAACGGATATGTATTACGTAATTGTATATATTATTAAAGAAAACATAACTGTCTAAACACAAAAGATTGTACTTTTATGATTACGCATCGTTGCGTGTACTTGCACGAGGCAATAATAATGATATTACATCATAATATAATATATATATATATAGATTGACTAAAAGATTAAATGAGACAAAGAAATAAAAACTGATTTGTGTGTTTCCGGGTTCGTTTCGGATTCTGAATGATGTCTAAGTTGGTCACCGATAGTCGTTTGAACAAATCCCAATCTATTTCTCATGCATTTCACCTACCTTACAGATGGTTGCGTAAGCTATTCCTAAAACCATTCAAGATGCCAATCATTCAAATTTTAATTATTTTGAAGGACTTGTCCATTATGTTGATGTCTTGGGAGAAGGCAATCATTTAATATTCACATTATCTATGAGATATGATTTATATTTGTTTGTTAGTGTAGAATCAACTTGACTCGATCATATATTCATTGACTTACACATAATTGTTTGCAATTAAACTTAAATTTATAATATAAGTGACATATTATAGAGTAAAATAATTAAATGGTTATATAAATATAAAAAGATTAACTATAAATTATAACTAAATTAAGTTAAATAAATAATATAAAATGTAGACGTGTGAAATTTTGTTTAGTTATAAGTTATTTTAAGTCTTTTATACAATATTAAAAGTTTGTTTTTTTTAATCGAACAAGAAAGCAACGCATATTAATATTTTTTAATATAATATTACATATTTGGTTTTGCATAATTCAATAAAAAAAGCAACACATATTTCTTTCACATATAAAAGTTATCCTTTATGGCATAGTTGTATATAGAGAGTATATAATTGTTTGGTAATATAATTTTTTATACATATCTGTTTCACATCTAAATAATATCTTCTGTTGCCATTGTGTGGTGTATATAGAGGGTGAGAATTATTTGGCATAATGGTATAAGATTTTGTACATTAACTTTATATTCATTGGACTAAATAACAATGTAGTTTCAAAGTTTTGTAAATTAAATACAATGTAGTTTCAAAGTTTTGTAAATTAACTTTATATTTATTGGACTAAATAACAATGTAGTTTCAAAGTTTTGTAAATACTACTTGGTAATGGGTTTATGTAATACATTCTAATCGTTAATTATTGTTTATAAGGTAGTTTCAAAGTGTAAGAATATTATAATCATAACAATGGGTTTATGTAATACATTCTAATCATTAATTATTGTTTATAAGGTAGTTTCAAAGTGCAAGAACATTATAATCATAACGTGTTTATGAATTTATATACATATTTTTTAGAGGGATTATTCATCATGGAATTTATCTATATGGTTAATGGATAAGTAGCCATAACACTCCTGATCCAAGAAAAAAAAGAGATATTTATGAAGCCTTTAAGCAAGTTTTCAATCTACATTTGTCAACCCCAATTTGGTGGCAATACACAATATTCCTCTCAAATATTGGAACATTAGATCTCATGACCATTGATAACAATTTGGCCAAGTTTATCAACAAGGATGCAAAACTCAAGAATCCGCTTGCGTCTACTATTTTTTTTTTTTTGGATCCGCTTGCGTCTACTATTTTTTTTTTTTTTTGGATCCGCTTGCGTCTACTTTTTTTATTTTTTATTTTTTTTATTTCCAGTTTAAGCCCTCTATAAATACATGACAATATGCTTCATTATAAGCAGTATCATTCTTCAAAAGTGTCTTTGTTGTTTTTTTAACCTCTCAACTAGTTTTCTTATAGAAGATGAAGGCAAAGGTAGTAGAAGATGGAGACAATGCATTGATTTTAATATACCTTCAAAGAAAAACCCCTATATATAGGATCAATATTTGCACCATTTTGTTTATGAGAAAATACAACAAAAGTTTGTTAATGTCCTTCCATGTTTATAGGCCAAAATGACACAATTATGGAAAAAAAATTGCATATAAATTTGAGAACTAAATATAACTATCAAGTAGATATAGGGTGATTCCATGAAGGTGGGTAACACTTTTTGGCCAAATTGGCGATGAAAACTTGTTTTTTTATTCATGTGCTAGATAGAAGCCCTCGAAACGCATATATGCCATGTGAATTTCGACTTGCAGTAAAAAAACAAATTGTAGAATATTATGTTGCCTTCCCAACGATATTTTTTTTTAAATATTTCGATGTCATTTAATGTGTGAAATTTTTCATTTAATGAACTCTATGACCTTTAAAATTTTAAGAAGTTAATAAGTGGCTCGTGTCCATCCCCAATTATTTAATCTTACATTAATAATTAAAAAAAAAAATATACGAGCATGATCTACACAAAATGTATTCTGGTCTGCATATTTTTTTGTTAATTTATTTCGCAATATACAATTATTTATTATTTTTCGAAAGTGACCACATCTAATTTCAACATCATTTTATACACATGTGTGTCCATCCCAGCTTTTTTTTTTCACTGTTTTAAAAAATTAAAAAACCAAAAATACCCTTTTGAAGACGACGTGTCGATGTGTGGGCTGTGTATTTTTCCAAAATTTTTTGGTTGTGTATTTTTTACCCTACGGATTTTTCTTTGAGGTGCTTCGAAGTTGTTGTCAAGTTTTCTAAGTGTAAGTTTTAGAACTAATTTAAAAAAAAAGCCATATGAATGTCAAAACGCATGCATGATACCTCAATGGATAGAGGATTTGGTGATGAATCTATCGGTATGAACTTCGCTGAGTTGTGTGCCATGAATGGCAACGTTTACACCCCTAGAAGACACAGAGAAACATTGATTTTCCTGTAAGAGGGATGATTTTCCTGTAAGCTCGATCAAAAAAATTATAAATAGCTCGATCGAGGTCTAGTCTTTGTTAAAAAAATCTTACAAAAGTGGTCGGGAATGAAGTTAAGCATTGATGGCATTAATTTCATTTCAACTACCTTCCTAACACCATTTCCCACCCGAATTCCTAAATAAAATCTATATAAACATAAGACATAAACATCTTACTAATTTTATCATTCACAATTGGCTAACCAATTTGAAACACTGCTTGTGTTTTAATGTAAATTTAGCATTGTGTATTGTGTATTGTGTTTACATATTGTTGTAGGTGTGAATTTGGATTGTTGATTTTGATCACAATGGGAAGCGAAAAGCGTCAAAGTAAACTATGTAGTAGGAATCAAATCAACACCGAAGAAATAAGGGAGAGAGATAGAGAAAGAAAGAGGAAAAAAGAGCAATCTTGAGAGGAGAATAAGTTGCAAATCAAGCTATGATGGGAGAATCAAATGCCATTGCTAACAATATTGGTATTTAATTTAAAAGCTATGCAATTTCATATCCATAACTATAATTTTTTTTCCTAGTGATATAGTTCATATAATTTCATTCATATTTTCCTATAATTTCATATTACATAATATATTTAATTTCATAGTGTTCTAGTTCATAATTTATATATATAGTGTGTGTTAAATTGTTTAGAATGTAAATATAATTTTGTAATTGTAATTTTGTAATTAATTCATAAACTTATATAAATTGTATGTGCATGTTTGAATTCATTTATATGTATTCATAATTGTATGTCAATCGTATAATTTCATATTCATATATTTAATTTCATAGTGAACTCTAGTTCATAATTTTTATATAAATACATGTACATGTGTTAAATCAAGTTTAGAATTTATTATAATTTTGTAATTAATTCATAAATGTATATGTACATTGTATGAATATATATGTATTTATAATTGTAATTAAATTGTATAATTTAGTAAATTTACATATTCATATAATTTTATAATTTCATATTGCATAATATAGACTCACATATATATAATTTTTATGTAAAAAATTACAAAGATTTTTCTCAATGGGAGTTGATTGCATTGGTTATCATCAATTTTAATATTCAATTTTAATTTCATATTCATGTATATGAACATTTTCATATTGTTCAAATTACAATTTTACATTACACTATGATAATGATGATAATTACATTACAATTACAATTATAAGATCACATTACAATTACAATTACATTAAATTACAATCATTACATTATTACATTACATTTACAATTACATTACATTACAATAATTACATCATTAGATTACATTACAATTTTAATATTGATTTAATTTCATATTCAAGTATATAAACATTTTCATAGTGTTCAAATTACAATTTTGCATGTTACATTAAATAATAATGACGATCTCTAATTACACCAGCGTAGATCCAAATTCTAGGTTCTATCAAGTGCTGAGAGGGATCAAATCTCTTGAGGTTCAAACCTCTTCTTAGGTATCCATTGATTTGATTCAAACCAAAAGACACATCTTTTTTATTTAAGTTCCACATATAATATTTTTGTTATTGATATATAATATTATTTATGCTGACATCTAATATTTATTATTATTTTTTATTTTGTTAGGAACAAACATTACAACATTTCCTCATACATGGTTTAAAACCATATGCAAGGCCCTCCTACAACGATGGGTTGTTTAGGAGGCCTTGCACATGGTCTTAAAACCATTCGCAAGGCCCTCCTAAACCATGTACAATAAAACCATGGGTTGTTTAGAGGCCTTGCACATGGTTTTAAAACCATGTGCATGGCCCTCCTAAACCATGTATAGTAAAACCATGGGTTGTTTAGAAGGCCTTGCACATGGTTTCAAAACCATGTGCAAGGCCAACATTTTTTTGCGGATAATTCAATTTGTTATTTTTTATTATTTTGTTAAGTAGGAACATTACAACATCTCCCCCATATGTGTTTTTTTCCTAAAAAAAATGTGGGTTAAATTTTTACTTTTTATTGTTTTGTTAGGTAGGAAGATTAAAACATCTCCCCCATACTAGATTGTTTTTCTGGCCAACATTTATTTTGGCCTATGATTAAAAAAATTATTTTTTATTAATAAAAGTAACGTTACGTAACGTTACATAACGTTACAAGATCTCCCCCATACTGGGCTGTAGAGCACCTCTCGGTGCAATTAAACAATTACAATTTTAATTTTAAACGTGTACAATTTTAATTTCATATTCACATGTATATGAACATTTTCATAGTGTTCAAATTACAATTTTACAAATTACATTACATAACATATTCAAGCAAAGAGGTAGATATAATATTAGACATGTATATAAGAGTATTTGTTGTACTCCAGTGCAGAAGGAGGTGAATCTAAGTAGCCTTCATCATAAGGAAGAGAAGGAGATGACACAACTCTTCCATATCAACATCCATATCATGAAGACCAAGGTTGACGCTCTATTGGATTCTACTTCACAATACAATATCATAGAAGCACATTAATATGCATGGATGATTTAACAATGTTCTCAAAGAAACGCATAGACCATGTCAATAAGATATTGCATAGTTAATCTAAACAAAAATCAATTTCCTTATGTAACATATTAACTCTAGTAGAATAAGATTGAAACACTTGTCAATATGTTGATCATTAGTCTGAAAATGTATTTTTCCTCCATATTGAGTCTAATAACAATCAATTTATCCTTCCACGTCTTGAATGTGCATCATAAATTTAGTAACATATTCTCCTTCCTTCATGTTCAATGTGTAGGACTAATTCCTAAGGTCATTCTTTTAAAAACTACATGCTTTATATCAAGGAGACAATAAGAAGAGGAAGGAAATATAACAAAGGAGAATTCAATATGGACACCTTATTAATTATGAAATTCCGTATCTACGGTAAGCATTTAAAAATAGGACAGATTAAGATATAAGAGGTCACCATTGATTAAGACCTACAAGGTCAAGCAAGGAAAAACTTAGAACACTATTTTGAGTTGGTGTGGGTTTGCTTGGGGCATATTTGGCCTAATTTATACAAGTAGATGGTTTATGTATATGGAAGAAAAGTTGGAAGGCACTAGGAATCCCTTCTATGAGGTCTTCAACAACAATATATGCCCTCATTCTGCCACATACAATGTGTTCATTGTTTGTTTTTGTAAGGAAGGCATGCTCGAAGACTTTAACTCTCAAAGTAGATCTTGGGTGAATTCTGAAAAAAATATAAGAAAAAATGATTCTAATTGTATAAACTGATAAGATTTCAACATCCTAGTTGAAACCAAATAGACCTATGAGACTATAACATCAACCAAGTGAATCAAGGGTATTAATATAAACTTGAACATAATTGTATTCTAGTATATGATAATGATAATAATTATATTACAATTACAATTACAATCACATTACAATTACAAATACATTAAAATTTTACAATTACAATTACATTACATTGCAATCTTGTACAAATGACTAGGAATCATACTTAATAACCTAATTTACTTAATAACATCCGGATTGGGACATAAGTCTCATCTGCAACAACTGTGGGAAGTACTTGGGATTTTCCCTAAAACTCATTATGAGGAGTACCACAAGAACCCTGAAGTAGCTGGCCAATGAGAGGAATTGCCAACTGAAAAGGGCAACGACCCCTACCGGATTGACTAGATTCCCACCTGTGAGGATTACCAAAGAGCCGTCGTTTGTGGCCAAGCGGTTAGCAGTTTTACCTGTGTCGTGAAGTGAGGGGTACTGCCGCAATACTTAAGCCCAAGACAGCCTTGGTGGCCAAGTGACTACCTTTTAACCATTAGGAATTCGATTTAAATCGGGGTCCATATTCATCTCCAGTTACTACTACGGCCACCATTGTTTGCATTTATTTGTTTATTTGTTAACAAACAATGGCAATATGATAAACTTAAAATAAAATTTTATTCAAGCTTGTATAATCTATTTGCTAATTTTTTAACTAACAATGGCAATATGATAAGTAAAACAAAATGTTATTATTGAGCTTGCATTTATTTGTATTTATTCTTGAGCTTGTAAATTTATTTTTGAGTTTGTATTTGTTTATCGCTAGATCTTGGCCAGCCATCACAAGATCGTGCACCCTCTGATTTCTCAAGAGTAATTGGAAGCTTCAATGACGTTGGAATGGCTGCTAATTGTTTAAGAGGGTTGGATGATGCCACTCAAGAAGAGTTTAGGAACCCGACCCTTGATCAGACAATCAGAGAGCATGTTAGTAATATAATCAAGTTGTACTTTGAACAACAATCAGTGATTACACAAGCTCAAATCCTACATGGATTGATAAAACACAAAAAATTGAAACGTGCCACAAATTTGTTGGGTTTTAAGGATGTTAAAAATAAAAATGCATGTGAGAATGTAACAAAAAATGTAACAACTGTACTATCTACATTTGGAAAGTAAAAAAAACTGATATCAGCGCTGCTCGTAGGGCAATTACAACTGCTATTGTGGCACAAAGCACCTCAAGAAATCGAATGGTCGCAACAATGTCAAAGCTGCTCCACGTTTCAAGAAAACACTACACAAATACACTAAATTCAGGGTATAGATAGATGAAAACGATGAAGCTGCTTGTTGGGCTCTTATATGCAGAGAAGCGTATAAAGACAGGATGGAAGAGGGCATTAGAGAGAAGGTGATAGAGTATTGGGACAACCATTCTCGTGCTATACCAGATTGAAAACATGTCCTGCGACAACGTTCTGGCAGAGGCATTTATAAGGAGCATTGCAAGCATGTTATGGAGATGACAAGAGTTGCTTTGTTCGAGGAATTCAAAGAATCAAATCCCGGTGTCCAGATCTCATTTACCATGTTCAGTAAGTTGAAACCGTGGTATATTAGTCTGAATACGATTTGGGACACTTGTTGTTGTCGATACCATGCCGAATTCCAGTTATACTACGACACATTTGTGGATTTTTGCAAAAAACATTGGGATGGTGAACTAGCTCCTCACACAGTGCGGGATTTTATTTCTATGATACTATGCAATAGTAATCCCGAAAATGTGTTTTTCAATAAAAGGTGTGTAGGTGGGAGAAGATGCCATGAATGTGGTGATTTGGCATTGTTCCATAGGATGTTTCCTATCGATCCAACACACCCTGGATTGTCAGGTATCACAGTTAAGTGAAAGAGATATGAGTATGTCTCCAAGAATCCATCATCTTCTTCACATGTTCCATCTAAGAGGATTGACTTGCTCGAGAATGATATTCCTATTTCAGACTTTATGGACAAGTTTCAAAGTCAAATTTACAAATACATTAAACACTCCCATGGGTTTAGGTGGCAAGCTTTAGAATTTAAGCATTCTCGTGAGGTTTTTGAGCCAGGTACAATCCTATCGGTGGTAGACTTTGCCGAGAATTACACATTTGCTCCTTAGAGAGAGATACAAAGTGAGTATTATCACTTCGAACAGGTGTCCATCTTCGTACATGTATTGTATAGACATGCTTAGGCGAGCATTGATGGTAGGGATAGCACTCCTTAGTCACATGATGTGATCAAGGAATATCATTTTTATGTTAGTGACGATCATGAGCACGACACACTGTTTGTTCAACACTGCTTTGGGTTGATTTATGATTCATTCAAAAAGAATGGGGTGTCATTTATAGAACACTGGATTTGGTCAGATGGGTGTGCGGGGCAGTTCAAATTGGCATGCTCATTTTATTGGTTGAGTCATCTTCACAAAGAGATGAGAATTTGACACACCTGGAGCTTTTTTAAAACATGGCACAGAAAGGGTGAACATGATGGCGCAGGTGCATGTGTGAAACAAGCACTTTGGAGGTACCAAATGAGTCATAGTGCATCTCGACTCAAGTGCTCAACAGAAGTAGTTTATTGGTGCACACAAAATTTTGTTCATAAAGGTCATGAACAAGCAACGTCGGTGCACGGGTAGGAAAAACCAACAACTTAATTGGAATTTAATAATTGTGTTTGTATTTTATATATATATATATATGTGTGTGTGTGTGTGTGTGTGTGTGTGTGTGTGTGTGTGTGTGATGTTTGTTATTCGATGTAGGTTTTTTTGGGATGTTGCCCTTGGCGATGTGAATAGATCCATGCCATGGTATTGCGAGACCATACCTGGTATGAGAGAACTACATTCAGTTCGTAGTAAAGACATGGGCGACATATTTACGAGTCCTTCATTGATCTCTGGGGCAAGGAATGACCGCAGATCCGCCAGTGCTTTGCCTTCGACGAACCGAAGATCCCCGCTGTAGAGATGCATTTGCATGAAATAAGGCATAGTAAATGATTTTTTGTAAATAAATCAATGTACAAGTAACTCGATATATGGATACGAGTAAAAAACTCTTACTCAAAAAACCACCAAAAAGTTTACAAAACAAAATGGATTTCCTGAGTTTTTTGTTTTTGCTTTGAAGGTGATGTGAAGAAGACTATCGAATATGTGGTGTGTTTTGGGTTATGATTTATTTTCATAATGTTGAGTACTCATTTATTTCTTGTTCATTTGAGATTATGGACATGTGGTACTTATTTGGGTGAAGCTTCCTAAAATACGAGTTGAATCCTAGTCACTAAAGGTTTTTCAGGTTATAGGGAATGCTTTGTGAGTTTTCGATGGGGTGGAAATGAGTTAAAAATACTTGGGATTTTAAACTAATTCCTATAGGTATTTATAATTTTAAACTAATTTTAAAATTATAATTATGTAAAAATTTTCATCTATTTTAAAAAAATTAAATTACAATTCCAGTTTTCCATAATTTAATGTATAAATTTATATATTTTATTAGTAATATATTTACTATTATTTTAAAATATTCTAAATTTATAATTTATAAATTTCAAAATGTTGAATATAAATCTATATATTTTTTCTACAAATATCAAAAATATAATTTTATCTTAAATTATGGATTTCTATTAATTTTTTAATTTGATATTATTTAAAAAAAATTAAATTATAAAAGTCTATTCAATTTTTAATTTGATTTTTTTTTTCAAATTTACACACTCATTTATAAATGTTTCATTCCTTAGAATAAAATAAAATAAAATCCATACTTTTGTTTGAGCTTGAAAAAAAACTAAAATACATAAGTACATTTTTCAATAAATAAAAATAAAAATATCTTAAAATATATATATTTAAAATATATAATTAATTCATATATATATGTGTGTGTGTTTTTCTTTCCTTAGAAAAAAAAATACATGCTTTTGTTTGAGCTTCAAAAAAAACTAAAATACATAAGTCCATTTTTCAATAAACTAAAATAAAAAAAAATCTATATATATATATATATATATATTTTTTTTTAAATATTTAAATTTGAATATATATGATCAAAATATTTAAAACAAAATATATGCGTTGTTTAGATAAATGCCTACGTTGGTTTAAGGTTCATGATTGTCTCGCGTCTAGGGTTTGGATTTTTTTCAATCCTCCGTGTATTCTCGGAGGAATGAAAAAATTCGGGCAACATTTTTGCTTGGTGGGCTCTCATTTAAAAATTAAACTGGCAGCATAAACACTACTGGTTTACAAACTATATATAAAACAAAAAATTAAATATTAAATAAAAAACAAATTTCAATTTTATAAATATTTTAAACGCTACCGGCAGCATTTATGCTGGCAGACACACATTGCAAAAATACTAAGAAAAAAATAAAAACCTAAAAACATCTATAATAATGATTTTTTTACTTTTCACCTGACATTTTAAAACTTAATTAAAAAATTAAAATTCCATTTCTATTTAAAAAAAAAGCTTCGTTGAGGGTTACCTCTCTCCTTTGACATTCTGGTGAAAGGGGGCATGGTTTGCGTGGTCGGTCGGTCGAGGTCTCTGGGGGAACGACTTCACGGATGATGTGTTCGGGGACACGGACGCTTGGTCGAGGTATGTGCTCGATCGAGGGATTTTTGTGGTGAACTGGATTGTGGCCATGGGTGCACGCGGTCATTTTTATAATTTTTTAAAAACAGGAAGCTCGATCGAGGTATGAAGCTCGATCGAGGTCCGTAGCTCGATCAAGGGCTTAGCTAACCCTTGATTGAGCTCTTGGTAAAACCTCGATTGAGGTATCGAAACCTTGATTGAGGGTTTAACAAGAGCTCGATCAAGGGTTTAAAAGAACCTCGATCGAGCGCTTGTTAAATTAATACCTCGATCGAGGGTGCGCTTTTTGCATTTCGTCGAAAATCCGTTGCCAAAAATTGTTTCCCACCTCCATGGATGCACCCTATATAATTAACAAATATAAAAACTTGATTTCTTTTCCTCGAGGAATCATATTACTTATTTCAACAATAAATAATTTTCAGCATTGGAGATAGAAATTTGGAATCCCTATGCACTACTTTCAAAATTGTAATGTCTAAACTGAGTGGGGATGCCTCATAAGTATGCCCATACTGCAACAACAACAGGTTGAACTCAACAAAAGTGAATGGGATCAATATTTGTAAGATTAAATTTCAATACATTATCAACATGAGTATTAATGTGTCAAGAGGATACACCAAAAGTAAATGGAGGAGAATGAATTCCATAAAAACACTACAAATTCCATATTTGAACAAAAATCACGTTATCATATTCCTCCCCCTTTATGATATTTTTTATCCGAGTAAAACCTTGCAGGGGAACCCATGGAATGATTCTTCACTCTGAGATGATATCTCTAGTAAACACGTCAACTTAGACTAGTGTCCCTCACCTGGGGGGATTTGAACCAAGAACATGTTGGTATAGAAACCAAACTTTTCCCCACAAGGTTGAAGACAACCAATTGAGCTAACCATTTGTGCTAATATTGTTTGGAACATCTCCTCCCACCATCAAACACTTAAGAAAGAGTGATATTATTAGTATCTTCCTAACCTGAATTGACCCATGAAGAACAAACATGTCACGAGAAGGAATTGAACCTATTTGGAGAGGATAACAAATTATCCTCTAAACCAACTAAGCTAAACCCAATTAACATCCTCCCTCTTGTCATATATGTTAAAACATAAGGCTTACATGTGTAATAAAGTCACCTCAATGACTTTAAGGTTTTCAATTATTATTACCTTTTAGGGTTTTGAACAAATGATCACCTCTTAAATATATATAAGAGTGGTGAATCTCATTTTAATATGTCTAAAGTATTTTCTTAATATAATACTATGTTATTTTGACTAACCCTATCTAGGGTTTCAACATTTAGTGACCGAGTTCATTTTCATAGCATGGCCTTATTATTACTTCTAATTTTAAGAAGAAACTATGGTGCGATAAAGAATTAGAGGATAAGAAAAAATTAATATATTGTCAGGAGGTGATTAACCCCAATATTCAAGATCAATAATACCTCTTTATTTTAACTAGCATAAAGAAGAAAATCAACATTGCTAAAATAAGAACTAACTCTCATGACCTCCATAGTGAAGTTGGGCGTTGGACAGTTCCTAAAACGTCGTAGGTATATAGGATTTGTCATATCAGTATTCGGAATAGCCGCAGATATCATTTTAAATATCGACGTTTCGGGTCCACAACAGGACTCATCATCAGGATGGTGTGATGTGAAGAAGAGTAGGCGATCTCAGTCTTGGTTATTAATACTTACTTGCAGAGAGTCATATTCAGGTCTCTGCAGTTCTTAAGGAAGGTGAGATCGGCTACTCTTCTTTGTATTTTAACACTCAGCTTCTGCAATAACCGGATCTGCTGCCAGATATCCCTTCCGTATAGGGATGTAATCTCTGTTGCTAGGCTTCTGCGGTGCATGTTTGTAATATCAGTATTCGGAATAGCCGCAG
>LPNX010648230.1:185860-196684 GCA_001517045.1 Pseudotsuga menziesii
AGAACTGCAGAGACTTGAATATGACTCTCTGCAAGTAAGTATTAATAACCAAGACTGAGATCGCCTACTCTTCTTCACATCACACCATCCTGATGATGAGTCCTGTTGTGGACCCGAAACGTCGATATTTAAAATGATATCTGCGGCTATTCCGAATACTGATATTACAAACATGCACCGCAGAAGCCTAGCAACAGGATTTGTCATCTTTGTGAGACTAAGAAGGTTGAGGATGAAAAACATTTCCTCTTAGATTGTCCCATGTGCACCCACATTAGATCTCAATTTCAAAATACTATGTTAAAATAATGACCTTCATAACCTTTTAACTCAACAAAGCTATGGTGACTTAGGAATGCTTATCTTCAAGCACATAAATAAAACTCTAGAGAAATCCAAGTAATTTCTTAGTATTTTTTATTAATGTCATATATACCAAAGTTACTCTCAGTGGACATAAATAACCATCATCTTCATTGTTAGAGCAAGTCATATGGATTTAGTGGCACTACACAACATCCTTTGTTAGCACACTCACGAGCACCCCAAGTTATTATGAGGATATTTTCATTGGTTAATAAGTTGAGCAAAAGGAGAACATGCATATGATTTTGAAGGATTTGTTCTCATTTTTTCCTTAGTCATTGCATACCCAATCAATAAAGGAGTCACCATAACAACCATTATTTTTGTTTGCATGTCGATGCCATTTAATATCTACCAAAGACTAGGTAGTTGCATGCAACCTATTTCATTTAGTCTTGTTTTAATTCTATAATCCTTCATGGGTCTCAAAGTCCATCTTGTTTTTTCTTAGATTATCATCTTGATATGGAATCCATAAGACTCTATTCATTGAAGCACACATAGATATGAATACAAAGAGATAGAGCACATGAAAGTAATACTGTGAAATGTTCCAATTGTTTCATTCATTTTTAGTAGAAGGGATTCGATTTCCTGGGTAAGAATAAAATAATAATAAATATATCTTATCCTATGCTGTGCTTTAAGCTGACAAATAAGGATAATATGAAGTTTGTGAAAAATATGTTTTTATAGGAACAACCTATTAGCGATGGGATGGGATTTGAGGATAAAAAACTAATAATTTGATAAATGCCAAAAAAAACTATAACATTGCAATTAGTATTGATGTAAGTTATATTCTTATCAGAGCTTTAATTAGAGATTTACATAATGTTTCTTATAGTGCATTCTCTTGTAGTTATCAAATGAGATGCAACTATTGCTAGAGATCTATCGGATACTAACATTGATGATGATCTTGTTGAATAACTAACATTGCTCGCATTTTAATTGGCTCGTATTTTCAAGATAGGGAGTGATTGAATGGAGGAGAGATGACGTTCAATAGTCTAGGATGCTTGTCAATTGGAGAAACTATAACTCATTCGTGTTATTGAGACATGCACGGGGGGATTATTATTCAATAGTTAAGGGGAGATCTAGGAACTAGAAGTTTAGTAACATACATTTGCGAGGGTTATGAGACATTTCATGTGAAAATGATGTCTTGTTGAAGCTTGGATTTCAGTTGGGAGACTAAACCTTTAAGAGGAATAAGGAATATCTTGAAGGGGTCTTATTGGTTCAAGCATTGTTTTTAAGGAAGAAGTGTTTGAATAATGCTTGATTTTGTTTTTTAGTTTTAACAAATGTGTTTGTAGTCAAAGTGTGTTTTACTTTTAGTGAGTTTGGTTTTCAGTACTATAAACCTTAAGATAGGGTGTTATAGTATAAGGTTTACATGTGTAATAAAGTCACCTTAGTGATTTTAAGGATTTTGGTCATCATTAGCTTTTAGGATTTTGGACAAATATCACCTCTCGAATAAATATAAGAGAGGTGGATCCCATTCTAACATATTTTAGGTATTTCCATAATATAATATTGCATTATTGTGAGTAACCTATCTATTGTTTAGTCAGTCAGTGATGTAGCTCATTTTCGTAACAATATGCAAGTATATTAAAATTGTCAAAAAGGAAACAAAAGTTGATAAAGATAAAGGTAACCTTAATTATTCAAAGGAAGAAATTTTCAAGCTAATGCATTAAAAGTATTGGATGAAAATGAGAGCGATGACTTAGATGTCAAGTCTAAGAATACATTATCTAGAATTTGATGCAAGTAATGACAATAATTATTTAGATGTCAAGTCAAAGAAAAAATTTGAAGTTACTAAGAAAATACACTTGACAATAATTCAAATTTGAAAAGTTTTTTTAACAAAATTGCTTTAGGCTTGCATCCGACTTTATCTTTTTTAATAGGAATAAGACACAACTACAAATAAAATATTTATCATGATATTGACTAATTAATGAATTAACAATAAAATGGTTATCAACAATCATATTTAATACAAAATTATTATAAATATTTCTAATATCCTAATAATAATGTAAAATTATTGTTTTCAATTTTATATCATTTGTAATATCAAATTAATTTAACCAATTCTTATTTCTAATTTTATATTATTTAGCAACATATAACAATACTCTATTCCAATTTAATATTATTGAAATGCATATACATTGTATAAAAAATTTAAATATAAATTTCATAAAATTTTAGAGGTAACATCACATTCATCTCTTCAAGTTAGAGTGAGGGTTCTTTCACCTTATGTTTGTTTCTTCTAAAAGTTTTTAACATTATTATAAAATATAATTTCAACAACTTATTATATGATTTTTACCAATAAGTCTATCAACCAATCTTTCTCAATATAACTTTACTAAATAATTCAATATTCATTGAAGAATATTATATTTCTATAGTACCTTTTTACATTAATACTATTTTTTATTTCATTTAACATATCTAATCAAAAGAATTAAAAAATAGAATTGGAAAAATTTATAAGAAATATAATACTAAATATTTAATTTAAAATAAATATAAAAATTAAGTTTTAAAAATACAAGTTTTCTTATAAATAAAATATTTACAGTAAAAAACAAATTGTAAAATATTATGTTTCCTTTTCAATGATATTTTTTTAAGCCTTCTATAAATACATGACAATATGCTTCATTATAAGCAGTATCATTCTTCAAAAGTGTCTATGTTGTTTTTTTAACCTCTCAACTAGTCTTCTTATAGAAGACGAAGGCAAAGGTAGTAGAAGATGGATACAATGCATTGATTTTAATATATACCTTCAAAGAAAAACCCCTATAAATAGGATCAATATTTGCACCATTTTGTTTATGAGAAAATACAACAAAAGTTTGTTAATGTTCTTCCATGTTTATAGGCCAAAAAACACAATTATGGAAAAAACATTGTATATAAAATTGAGAACTAAATATAACTATCAAGTAAATGTAGGGTGATTCCATGAAGGTGGGTAATACTTTTTGGCCAAATTGGTGATGAAAACCTGATTTTTTACTCACGTGCTAGATAGAAGCCCTCGAAATGCATATATGCCATGTGAATTTCGACTTGCAGTAAAAAAAACAAATTGTAGAATATTATGTTGCCTTCCCAACGATATTTTTTTAAAATATTTCGATGTCATTTAATGTGTGAAATTTTGCATTTAATGAACTCTATGACCTTTAAAATTTGAAGAAGTTAATAAGTGGCTCGTGTCCATCCCCAATTATTTAATCTTACATTAATAATTTAAAAAAAAATATACGAGCATGATCTACACAAAATGTATTGTGGTCTGCATATTTTTTTGTTAATTTATTTCGCAATATACAATTATTTATTATTTTTCGAAAGTGACCACATCTGATTTCAACATCATTTTATACACATGTGTGTCCATCCCAGCTTTTTTTTCATTGTTTTAAAAAATTTTTAAAAACCAAAAATACCCTTTTGAAGACGACGTGTCGATGTGTGGGCTGTGTATTTTTCCAAAATTTTTGGATGTGTATTTTTTACCTTGCGGATTTTTCTTTGAGCTGCTTCAAAGTTGTTGTCAGGTTTTCTAAGTGTAAGTTTTAGAACTAATTTAAAAAAAACCATATGAATGTCAAAACGCATGCATTACACCTCAATGGACAGATGATTCGGTGGTGAATCTATCGGTATGAACTCCGCTCAGTTGTGTGCCATGAACGGCAGCATTTACACCCCTAGAAGACATAGAGAAACATTGATTTTCCTGTAAGGGGGATGAATTTATGTTTTTCAGGCCCTCGATCGAGGTTTTAAAATACCTCGATCGAGTTTTAACCAAAGCTCGATCAAGAAAATTATAAATAGCTCGATCGAGGTCTAGTCTTTGTTAAAACAATCTTACATAAGTGGTCGGGAATGAAGTTAAGCATTGATGGCATTAATATCATTTCAACTACCTTCCTAACACCATTTCCCACCCGAATTCCTAAATAAAATCTATATAAACATAAGACATAAGCATCTTACTAATTTTATCATTCACACGTGGCTAACCAATTTGAAACACTGCTTGTGTTTTAATGCAAATTTAGCATTGTGTATTGTGTATTGTGTTTACATATTGTTGTAGGTGTGAATTTGGATTGTTGATTTTGATCACAATGGGAAGCAAAAAGCGTCAAAGTAAAATATCTAGTAGGAATCAAATCAACACCGAAGAAATAAGAGAGAGAGATAGAGAAAGAAAGAGGAAAAAAAGAGCAATCTTGAGAGGAGAAGAAATTGCAAATCAAGCTATGATGGGAGAATCAAATGCCATTGCTAACAATATTAGTATTTAATTTAAAAGTTATACAATTTCATATTCATAACTATAATTTTTTTTCCTAGTGATATAGTTCATATAATTTCATTTATATTTTCCTATAATTTCATATTACATAATATATTTAATTTCATAGTGTTCTAGTTCATAATTTATATATAGTGTGTGTGTTAAATTGTTTAGAACGTAAATATAATTTTGTAAATAATTCTTAAACTTATATAAATTGTATGTGCATATTTGAATTCATATATATGTATTCATAATTGTATGTAAATCGTATAATTTCATATTCATATAATTTTATAAATTGCATATTCATATATTTAATTTCATAGTGAACTCCAGTTCATAATTTTTATATAAATACATGTACATGTGTTAAATCAAGTTTAGAATTTATTATAATTTTGTAATTAATTCATAAATATATATGTACATTGTATGAATATATATGTATTTATAATTGTAATTAAATTGTATAATTGAGTAAATTTACATATTCATATAATTTCATATAATTTTATAATTTCATATTGCATAATATAGACTCACATATATATAATTTTAATGTAAAAAATTACAAAGATTTTTCTCAATGGGAATTGATTGCATTGGTCATCATCAATTTTAATATTCAATTTTAATTTCATATTCATGTATATGAACATTTTCATCGTGTTCAAATTACAATTTTACATTACACTATGATAACGATGATAATTACATTACAATTACAATTACAAGATCACATTACAATTACAATTACATTAAATTACAATCATTACATTATTACATTACATTTACAATTACATTACATTACAATAATTACATCATTACATTACATTACAATTTTACAATTACATTACAATTTTAATATTGATTTAATTTCATATTCAAGTATATAAACATTTTCATAGTGTTCAAATTACAATTTTGCATGTTACATTAAATAATAATGACGATCTCTAATTACATTAAACAATTACAATTTTAATTTTAAACGTGTAAAATTTTAATTTCATATTCACATGTATATGAACATTTTCATAGTGTTCAAATTACAATTTTACAAATTACATTACATAACATAATCAAGCAAAGAGGTAGATATAATATTAGACATGTATATAAGAGTATTTGTTGTACTCCAGTGCGGAAGGAGGTGAATCTAAGTAGCCTTCATCATAAGGAAGAGAAGGAGATGACACAACTCTTCCATATCAACATCCATATCATGAAGACCAAGGTTGACGCTCTATTGGATTCTACTTCACAATAGAATCTCATAGAAGCACATTAATATGCATGGATGATTTAACATGTTCTCAAAGAAATGCATAGACCATGTCAATAAGATATTGCGTAGTTAATCTAAACAAAAATCAATTTCCTTATGTAACATATTAACTCTAGTAGAAGAACATTGAAACACTTGTCAATATGTTGATCATTAGTCCGAAAATGTAATTTTCCTCCATATTGAGTCTAATAACAATCAATTTATCCTTCCACGTCTTGAACGTGCATCATAAATTTAGTAACATATTCTCCTTCCTTCATGTTCAATGTGTGGGACTAATTCCTAAGGTCATTCTTTTCAAAACTGCATGCTTTATATCAAGGAGACAATAAGAAGAGGAAGGAAATATAACAAAGGAGAATTCAATATGGACACCTTATTAATTATGAAATTCTGTATCTATGGTAAGCATTTAAAAATAGGACAAATTAAGATATAAGAGGTCCCCTTTGATTAAGACCTACAAGGTCAAGCAAGGAAAAACTTAGAACACTATTTTGAGTTGGTGTGGGTTTGCCTAGGGCATATTTGGCCTAATTTGTACAAGTAGATGGTTTATGTATATGGAAGAAAAGTTGGATGGCACTAGGAATCCCTTCTATGAGGTCTTCAACAACAATATATGCCCCCATTCTGCCACATACAATGTGTTCATTTTTTGTTTTTGTAAGGAAGGCATGCTCAAATACTTTAACTCTCAAAGTAGATCTTGGGTGAATTCTGAAAAATATATAAGAAAAAATGATTCTAATTGTATAAACTGATAAGATTTCAACATCCTAGTTGAAACCAAATAGACCTATGAGACTATAACATCAACCAAGTGAATCAAGGGTATTAATATAAACTTGAACATAATTGTATTCTAGTATATGATAATGATGATAATTATATTACAATTACAATTACAATTACAAATACATTAAAATTTTACAAAATTACAATTACATTACATTGCAATCTTGTACAAATGACTAGGAATCATACTTAATAACCTAATTTACTTAATAACATCCGGATTGGGACATAAGTCTCATCCGCAACAACTGTGGGAAGTACTTTGGATTTTCCCTATAGCTGATTATGAGGAGTACCACAAGAACCCTGAAGTAGCTGGCCAATGAGAGGACCTGCCAACCGAAAAGGGCAACGACCCCTACCGGATTGACTAGCCCTCCCACCTGTGAGGAAAACCAAAGAGCTGTTGTTTGTGGCCAAGCAGTAGCAGTTTTACCTGTGCCGTGAAGTGAGGGGTACTACCCCAATACTCAAGCCGGAGACAACCTTGGTGGCCGAGTGACTACCTTTTAACCATTAGGAATCCGATTTAAACCGGGGTCCATATTCATCTCCAGTTACTACTACAACCACCATTGTTTGCATTTATTTGTCTATTTGTTAACAAACAATGGCAATATGATAAAATTAACATAAAATGTTATTCAAGCTTGTAAAGTCTATTTGCTAATTTTTTAACTAACAATGGAAATATGATAAGTAAAATAAAATGTTATTATTGAGCTTGCATTTATTTGTATTTATTCTTGAGCTTGTAAATTTATTTTTGAGTTTGTATTTGTTTATTGCTAGATCCCAGTCAACCATCACAAGATCGTGCACCCTCTGATTTCTCAAGAGTAATTGGGAGCTTCAATGACGTTGGAATGGATGCTAATTGCTTAAGAGGGTTGTATGATGCCACTCAAGAAGAGTTCAGGAACCTGACCCCTGATCGGACAATCAGAGAGCATGTTAGTAACATAATCAAGTTGTACTTTGAACAACAATTAGTGATTAAACAAGCTCAAATCCTACATGGATTGATAAAACACAAAAAATTGAAACGTGCCACAAAGTTGTTGGGTTTTAAGGATGTTAAAAATAAAAATGCATGTGAGAATGTAACTAAAAATGTAACAACTGTACTATCTACATTTGGAGAGTAAAAAAAACTGATATCAGCGCTGCTCGTAGGGCAATTACAACTGCTATTGTGGCACGAAGCACCTCAAGAAATTGAATGGTCGCAACAATGTCAAAGCTGCTCCACGTTTCAAGAAAAACATTACACAAATACACTAAATTCAGGGTAAAGATAGATGAAAACACTGAAGCTGCTTGTTGGGCTCTTATATCCAGAGAAGCATATAAAGACAGGATGGAAGAGGGCATCAGAGAGAAGGTGATAGAGTATTGGGACAACCATTCTCGTGCTATACCAGATCAAAAACATGTCCTGCGACGACATTCTCGCAGAGACATTTATAAGGAGCATTGCAAGCATGTTATGGAGATGACAAGAGTTGCTTTGTTCGAGGAATTCAAAGAATCAAATCCCAGTGTCCAGATCTCATTTACCATGTTCAGTAAGTTGAAACCGTGGTATATTAGTCCGAATATGATTTGGGACACTTGTTGTTGTCGATACCACGTTGAATTCCAGTTATACTACGACACATTTGTGGATTTTTGCAAAAAACATTGGGATGGTGAACTAGCTCCTCACACAGTGTGGGATTTTATTTTATGATACTATGCAATAGGAATCCTGAAAATGTGTTTTTCAATAAAAGGTGTGTAGGTGGGAGAAGATGCCATGAATTTGGTGATTTGGCATTGTTCCATATGAAGTTTCCTATCGATCCAACACACCCTGGATTGTCAGGTATCACAGTTAAGTGGAAGAGATATGAGTATGTCTCCAAGAATCCATCATCTTCTTCACATGTTCCATCTAAGAGGATCGAATTGCTCGTGGATGATATTCCTATTTCAGACTTCATGGACAAGTTTCAAAGTCAAATTTACAAATACATTAAAAACTCCCACGGGTCTAGGTGGCAAGCTTTAGAATTTAAGCATTCTCGTGAGGTTTTTGAGCCAATTACAATCCTATCGGTGGTAGACTTTGCCGAGAATTACACATTTGCTCCTTAGAGACAGATACAAAGTGAGTATTATCACTTCGAACAGGTGTCCATATTCGTACATGTATTGTATAGACATGCTCAGGAGAGCATTGATGGTAGGGATATCACTCCTCAGTCACGCGATGTGATCAAGGACTATCATTTTTATGTCAGTGATGATCGTGAGCATGACACATTGTTTGTTCAACATTGATTTGGGTTGATTTATGATTCATTCAAAAAGAATGGGGTGTCATTTACAGAACACTGGATTTGGTCAGATGGGTGTGCGGGGCAGTTCAAATCGGCACGCTCATTTTATTGGTTGATTCGTCTTCACAAAGAGACGAGAATTCAACACACCTGGAATTTTTTTGAAACATGGCACGGAAAGGGTGAACATGATGGCACAGGTGCATGTGTGAAACGAGCACTTCGAAGGTACCAAATGAGTCATAGTGCATCTCGACTCAAGTGCTCAGCAGAAGTAGTTTATTGGTGCACACAAAATTTTGGTCATAAAGGTCATGAACAAGCAAGGTCGGTGCGCAGGTAGGAAAAACCAACAACTTAATTGGAATTTAATAATTGTGTTTATATTATATATATATGTGTGTGTGTGTGATGTTTGTTATTCGATGCAGGTTTTTTTGGGATGTTGGCCTTGGCGATGTGAATAGATCCATGCCATGGTATTGCGAGACCATACCTGGTATGAGAGAACTACATTAAGTTCGTAGTAAAGACATGGGCGACATATTTACGAGTCCCTCGTTGACCTCCGGGGCGAGGAATGACCGCAGATCCGCCAGTTCTTTGCCTTCGACGAACCGAAGATCCCCACTGTAGAGATGCATTTGCATGAAATAAGGCATAGTAAATGATTTTTTGTAAATAAATCAATGTACAATTAACTCCATATATGGATATGAGTAAAAAACTCTTACTCAAAAAACCACCAAAAAGTTGATAAAACAAAATGGATTTTTTGAGTTTTTTGTTTTTGCTTTGAAGGTGATGTGAAGAAGACTATCGAATATGTGGTGTGATCAGGGTTATGATTTATTTTCATAATGTTGAGTATTCCTTTATTTCTTGTTCAATTTGAGATTATGGACATGTGGTACTTATTTGGGTGAAGCTTCCTAAAATACGAGTTGAATTCTAGTCACTAAAGGTTTTTCTGGTTATAGGGAATGCTTTGTGAGTTTTCGATGGGGTGGAAATGAGTTAAAAATACTTGGGATTTTAAACTAATTCCTATAGGTATTTATAATTTTAAACTAATTTTTTAAATTATAATTATGTAAAAGTTTTCATTTATTTAAAAAAAATTAAATTACAATTCCAATTTTCCATAATTTAATGTATAAATTTATATATTTTATTAGTAATATATTTACTATTATTTTAAAATATTCTAAATTTATAATTTATAACTTTCAAAATGTTGAATATAAATCTATATATTTTTTCTACAAATATCAAAAATATAATTTTATTTTAAATTATGGATTTCTATTAATTTTTTAATTTGATATTATTTAAAAAAATTTAAATTATAAAAGTCTTTAAAATTTTTATTTTGATTTTTCTTTCAAATTTACACACTCATTTATAAATGTTTCATTCCTTAGAAAAAAAAATATCCATACTTTTGTTTGAGGTTAAAAAGAAACTAAAATACATAAGTACATTTTTCAATAAATTAAAATCAAAATATGTTAAAATATATATATTTAAAATACATATTATATATATGTGTGTGTGTGTGTGTTTCTTTCCTTCGAAAAAAAAATCCATGCTTTTGTTTGAGCTTCAAAAAAAACTAAAATACATAAGTAAATTTTTCAATAAACTAAAATAAAAAATATCAAAATATATATAATTAAAAT
>LPNX010648230.1:196751-208930 GCA_001517045.1 Pseudotsuga menziesii
GCGTTTAGGGTTTGGATTTTTTTCAATCCTTCGTGTATTCTCAGAGGAATGAAAAAATTTGGGCAACATTTCTGCTTGCCGGGCTCTCATTTGAAAATTAAACTGCTAGCATAAACGCTACCGGTTTACAAAATATATATAAAACAAAAAATTAAATATTAAATAAAAAACAAATTTCAATTTTATAAATATTTTAAACGCTACCGGCAGCATTTCTATTGGCCGACACACATTGCAAACATACTAGGAAAAAAATAAAAACCTAAAAACATCTATAATACTGATTTTTTTTACTTTTCACCTAACATTTTAAAACTTAATTAAAAAATTAAAGTTCCATTTCTATTTCAAAAAACAAGCTTTGAGGGTTACCTCTCTCCTCTGACATTTTGGTGAAAGGGGGCGTGGCTTGCGTGGTCGATCGATCGAGGTCTCCGGGGGCGCGACTGTACGAACGATGTGTTCAGGGACGCTGACGCTTGGTCGAGGTATGTGCTCGATCGAGGGATTTTTGTGGTGAACTGGATTGTGGCCATGGGTGCGCGCGACCCTTTTTATAATTTTTTAAAAATAGGAAGCTCGATTGAGGTATGAAGCTCGATCGAGGTCAGTAGCTCGATCGAGGGTTTAGCTAACCCTCTATTGAGCTCTTGGTAAACCCTCGATTGAGGTATCAAAACCTTGATTAAGGGTTTAACAAGAGCGCGATCGAGGGTTTAAAAGAACCTCGATCGAGCGCTTGTTAAACCCTCGATCGAGGTATTAAAACCTCGATTGAGGGTACTCTTTTTGCATTTCACCAAAAATCCGTTGCCAAAAATTGTTTCCCACCTCCATGGATGCACCCTATATAATTAACAAATATAAAAACTTGATTTGTTTTCCTCGAGGAATCATATTACTTAGTTCAACAATAAATAATTTTCAGCATTAGAGATAGAAATTTTGAATCCCTATGTAATACTTTCAAAATTGTAATGTATAAACTGAGTGGGGATGCCTCATAAGTATGCCCATACTGCAACAACAACAGGTTGAACTCAACAAAAGTGAATGGGATCAATATTTGTAAGATTAAATTTCAATACATTATCAACATGAGTATTAATGGGTCAAGAGGATACACCGGAAGTAAATGGAGGATAATGAATTCCACAAAAGCACTACAAATTCCATATTTGAACAATAATCACGTTATCATATTCCTCCCCCTTTATGATATTTTTTATCCAAGTAAAACCTTGCAGGGGAATCCATGGAATGATTCTTCACTCTTAGATGATATCTCTAGTAAACACGTCAAATTAGACTAGTGTCCCTCACTTGGGGGGATTTGAACCAAGAACATGTTGGTATAGAAACCAAAATTTTCCCCACAAGGTTGAAGACAACCAATTGAACTAACCATTTGTGCTAATATTGTTTGGAACATCTCATCCCACCATCAAACACTTAAGAAAGAGCGATATTATTAGTATCTTCATAACCTGAATTGACCCATGAAGAACAAACATGTCACGAGAAGGAATTGAACCTATGTCGAGAGGATAACAAATTATCCTCTAAACCAACTAAGCTAAACCCAATTAACATCCCGCCTCTTGTCATATATGTTAAAACATAAGGCTTACATGTGTAATAAAGTCACCTCAATGACTTTAAGGTTTTCAATTATTATTACCTTTTAGGGTTTTGGACAAATGATCACCTCTTGAATATATATAAGAGTGGTGAATCTCATTTTAATATGTCTGAAGTATTTTGTTAATATAATACTATGTTATTTGGACTAACCCTATCTAGGGTTTCAACATTTAGTGACCGAGTTCATTTTCATAGCATGGCATTATTATTACTTCTAATTTTAAGAAGAAACTATGGTGCGATAAAGAATTAGAGGATAAGAAAAAATTAAGATATTGTCAGGAGGTGATTAACCCCAATATTGAAGATCAATAATACCTCTTTATTTTAACTAGCATAAAGAAGAAAATCAACATTGCTAAAATAAGAACTAACTCTCATGACCTCCATAGTGAAGTTGGGCGTTGGACAGTTCCTAAAACGTCGTAGGTATATAGGATTTGTCATCTTTGTGAGACTAAGAAGGTTGAGTATGAAAAACATTTCCTCTTAGATTGTCCCATGTGCACCCACATTAGATCTCAATTTCAAAATACTATGTTAAAATAATGACCTTCATAACCTTTTAACTCAACAAAGCTATGGTGACTTAGAATGCTTATCTTCAAGCATATAAATAAAACTCTAGAGAAATCCAAGTAATTTCTTAGTATTTTTTATTAAGGTCATATATACCAAAGTTACTCTTAGTGGACATAAATAACCATCATCTTCATTGTTAGATCAAGTCACACGGATTTAGTGGCACTACACAACATCCTTTGTTAGCACACTCACGAGCACCCCAAGTTATTATGAGGATATTTTCATTGGTTAATAAGTTGAGCAAAAGGAGAACATGCAAATGGTTTTGAAGGATTTGTTCTCATTTTTTCCTTAGTCATTGCATACCCAATCAACAAAGGAGTCGCCATAACAACCATTATTTTTGTTTGCATGTCGATGCCATTTAATATATACCAAAGACTAGGCAATTGCATGCAACCTATTTCATTTAGTCTTGTTTTAATTCTATAATCCATCATGGGTCTCAAAGTCCATCTTGTTTTTTCTTAGATTATCATCTTGAGATGGAATCCATAAGACTCTATTCATTGAAGCACACATAGATATGAATACAAAGAGATAGAGCACATGAAAGTAATATTGTGAAATGTTCCAATTGTTTCATTCATTTTTAGTAGAAGGGATTCGATTTCCTGGGTAAGAATAAAATAATAATAAATATATCCTATCCTATGTTGTGCTTTAAAAAGACAAATAAGGATAATATGAAGTTTGTGAAAAATATGTTTCTATAGGAACAACCTATTAGCGATGGGATGGGATTTGAGGATAAAAAACTAGTAATTTGATAAATGCCAAAAAAAACTATAACATTGCAATTAGTATTGATGTAAGTTATATTCTTATCAGAGCTTTAATTGGAGATTTACATAATGTTTCTTATAGTGCATTCTCTTGTCTTATAGTGCATTCTCTTGTAGTTATCAAATGAGATGCAACTATTGCTAGAGATCTATCGGATACTAACATTGATGATGATCTTGTTGAAGAAGTAACATTGCTCGCATTTTAATTGGCTCGTATTTTCAAGATAGGGAGTGATTGAATGGAGGAGAGATTATGTTCAATAGTCTAGGATGCTTGTCAATTGGAGAAACTACAACTCATTGGTGTTATTGAGACATGCACGGGGGGATTATTATTCAATAGTTAAGGGGAGATCTAGGAACTAGAAGTTTAGTAACATACATTTGCAAGGGTTATGAGACATTTCATGTGAAAATGATGTCTTGTTGAAGCTTGGATTTCAGTTGGGAGACTAAACCTTTAAGAGGAATAAGGAATAGCTTGAAGGAGTCTTATTGGTTCAAGCATTGTTTTTAAGGAAGAAGTGTTTGAATAATGCTTGATTTTGTTTTTTAGTTTTAACAAATGTGTTTGTAGTCAAAGTGTGTTTTACTTTTAGTGAGTTTGGTTTTCAGTACTATAAACCTTAAGATAGGGTGTTAGAGTATAAGGCTTACATGTGTAATAAAGTCACCTTAGTGAGTTTAAGGATTTTGGTCATCATTAGCTTTTAGGATTTTGGACAAATATCACCTCTTGAATATATATAAGAGAGGTGGATCCCATTCTAACATATTTTAGGTATTTCCATAATATAATATTGCATTATTGTGAATAACCTATCTATTGTTTAGTCAGTCAGTGATGTAGCTCATTTTCGTAACAATATGCAATTATATTAAAATTGTCAAAAAGGAAACAAAAGTTGATAAAGATAAAGGTAACCTTAATTATTCAAAGGAAGAAATTTTCAAGAAAATGCATTAAAAGTATTGGATGAAAATGAGAGCGATGACTTAGATGTCAAGTCTAAGAATAAATTATCTAGAATTTGATGCAAGTAATGACAATAATTATTTAGATATCAAGTCAAAGAAAAAAATTGAAATTACTAAGAAAATACACTTGACAATAATTCAAATTTGAAAAGTTTTTTTAACAAAATTGCTTTAAGCTTGCATCCAACTTTATCTTTTTTAATAGGAATAAGACACAACTACAAATAAAATATTTATCATGATATTGACTAATTAATGAATTAACAATAAAATGGTTATCAACAATCATATTTAATACAAAATTATTATAAATATTTCTAATATCCTAATAATAATGTAAAATTATTGTTTTCAATTTTATATCATTTGTAATATCATATTTAATACAATACTCTATTCCAATTTAATATTATTGAAATGGATATACATTGTATAAAAAATTTAAATATAAATTTCATAAAATTTTAGAGGTAGCATCACATTCATCTCTTCAAGTTAAAGTAAGGGTTCTTTCACCTTATGCTTGTTTCTTCTAAAAGTTTTTAACATTATTATAAAATATAATTGCAACAACTTATTATATGATTTTTACGAACAAGTCTATCAACCAATCTTTCTCAATATAACTTTATTTAATAATTCAATATTCATTAAAGAATATTATATTTCTATATTACCTTTTTACGTTAATACTATTTTTTATTTCATTTAACATATCTAATCAAAAGAATTAAAAAATGAGAATAGGAAAAAATTATAAGAAATATAATATTAAATATTTAATTTAAAATAAATATAAAAATTAAGTTTTAAAAATACAAGTTTTCTTAGAAATATAATACTTGCAGTAAAAAAACAAATTGTAGAATATTAGTTTCCTTGTCAACGATATCTTTTTAAAAATATTTCGATGTCATTTAATGTGTGAAATTTTACATTTAATCTGACCTTTAAAATTTGAAGAAGTTAATAAGTGGCTCGTGTCCATCCCCAATAATTTAATCTTACATTAATAATTTTATAAAAAAAATATACGAGCATGATCTACACAAAATGTGTTGTGGTCTGCATATTTTTTTGTTAATTTATTTCGCAACATACAATTATTTATTATTTTTCGAAAGTGACCACATCTGATTTCAACATCATTTTATACACACGTGTGTCCATCCAAGCTTTTTTTTCACTGTTTTAAAAAATTGAAAAACCAAAAATACCCTTTTGAAGACGATGCGTCGATGTGTGGGTTGTGTATTTTTCGAAAATTTTTGGATGTGTATTTTTTAACCTATGGATTTTTCTTTGAGCTGCTTCAAAATTGTTGGCAGGTTTCTAAGTGTAAGTTTTAGAACTAATTTAAAAAAAAAACCATATGAATGTCAAAACACATGCATGATACCTCAATGGATAGAGGATTCGATGATGAATCTATCGGTATGAACTTCGCTCAGTTGTGTGCCATGAATGGCAGCGTTTACACCCCTAGAAGACACAGATAAACATTGATTTTCCTGTAAGAGGGATGGATTTTGTTTTTCAGGCCCTCGATCGAGGTTTTAAAATACCTCGATCGAGTTTTAACCAAAGCTCGATCGAGAAAATTATAAATAGCTCAAGCGAGCTAATACCTCGATCGAGGTCTAGTCTTTGTTAAAAAATCTTACAAAAGTGGTCGGGAATGAAGTTAAACATTTATGGCATTAATGTCATTTCAACTACCTTCCTAACACCATTTCCCACCTGAATTCCTAAATAAAATCTATATAAACATAAGACATAAACATCTTACTAATTTTATCATTCACAATTGGCTAACCAATTTGAAACACTACTTGTGTTTTAATGCAAATTTAGCATTGTGTATTGTGTATTGTGTTTACATATTGTTGTAGGTGTGAATTTGGATTGTTGATTTTGATCACAATGGGAAGCAAAAAGTGTCAAAGTAAAATATCTAGTAGGAATCAAATCAACACCGAAGAAATAAGAGAGAAAGATAAAGAAAGAAAGAGGAAAAAAAGAGCAACATTGAGAGGAGAAGAAGTTGCAAATCAAGCTATGATGGGAGAATCAAATGCCATTGCTAACAATATTGGTATTTAATTTAAAAGTTATGCAATTTCATATTCATAACTATAAATTTTTTTTCCTAGTGATATAGGTCATATAATTTCATTCATATTTTCCTATAATTTTATGTTACATAATATATTTAATTTCATAGTGTTCTAGTTCATAATTTATATATGTGTGTGTGTTAAATTGTTTAGAATGTAAATATAATTTTGTAAATAATTCATAAACTTATATAAATTGTATGTGCATGTTTGAATTCATATATATATATATATTCATAATTGTATGTAAATCGTATAATTTCATATTCATATAATTTTATAAATTGCATATTCATATATTTAATTTCATAGTGAACTTTAGTTCATAATTTATATATATATATATACATGTAAGAATTTATTATAATTTTGTAATTAATTCATAAATGTATATATGTATTTATAATTGTAATTAAATTTTATAATTTAGTAAATTTACATATTCATAGAATTTCATATAATTTTGTAATTTCATATTGCATAATATAGACTCATATATATATAATTTTTATGTAAAAAATTACAAAGATTTTTCTCAATGGGAGTTGATTGCATTGGTCATCATCGATTTTAATATTCAATTTTAATTTCATATTAATGTATATGAACATTTTCACAGTGTTCAAATTACAATTTTACATTGCACTATGATAATGATCATAATTACATTACAATTACAATTACAAGATCACATTACAATTACAATTACAATTTTACAATTACATTAAATTACAGTCATTACATTATTACATTACATTTACAATTACATTACATTACAATAATTACATCATTACATTACATTACAATTTTACAATTACATTACAATTTTAATGTTAATTTAATTTCATATTCATGTATATGAACATTTTCATAGTGTTCAAATTCCAATTTTGCATGTTACATTAAATAATAATGATGATCTCTAATTACATTAAACAATTACAATTTTAATTTTAAACGTGTACAATTTTAATTTCATATTCACATGTATATGAACATTTTCATAGTGTTCAAATTACAATTTTACAAATTACATTACATAACATATTCAAACAAAGAGGTAGATATAATATTAGACATGTATATAAGAGTATTTGTTGTACTCCAGTGTAGAAGGAGGTGAATCTAAGTAGCCTTCATCATAAGGAAGAGAAAGAGATGACACAACTCTTCCATATCAACATCCATATCATGAAGACCAAGGTTGACGCTCTATTGGATTCTACTTCACTATACAATCTCATAAAAGCACATTAATATGCACGGATGATTTAACAATGTTCTTAAAGAAACACATAGACCATGCCAATAAGATATTGTGTAGTTAATCTAAACAAAAATCAATTTCCTTTTGTAACATATTAACTATATAGTAGAAGAAGATTGAAACACTTGTCAATATGTTGATCATTACTCCGAAAATGTAATTTACCTCCATATTGAGTCTAATAACAATCAATTTATCCTTCCACGTCTTGAATGTGCATCACAAATTTAGTAACATATTCTCCTTCCTTCATGTTCAATGTGTAGGACTAATTCCTAAGGTCATTATTTTCAAAACTGCATGCTTTATATCAAGGAGACAATAAGAAGAGGAAGGAAATATAACAAAGGAGAATTCAATATGGACACCTTATTAATTATGAAATTCTGTATCTACACTAAGCATTTAAAAATAGGACAGATTAAGATATAAGAGGTCACCATTGATTAAGACCTACAAGGTCAAGCAAAAAAAAACTTAGAACACTATTTTGAGTTGGTGTGGGTTTGCTTAGGGCATATTTGGCCTAATTTATACAAGTAGATGGTTTATTTATATGGAAGAAAAGTTCGATGGCACTAGGAATCTTTTCTATGAGGTCTTCAACAACAATATATGCCCTCATTCTGCCACATACAATGTGTTCATTGTTTTTTTTTTAAGGAAGGCATGCTCGAAGACTTTAACTCTCAAAGTAGATCTTGGGTGAATTCTGAAAAATATATAAGAAAAAATGATTCTAATTGTATAAACTGATAAGATTTCAACATCCTAGTTGAAACCAAATAGACCTATGAGACTATAACATCAACCAAGTGAATCAAGGGTATTAATATAAACTTGAACATAATTGTATCTAGTATATGATAATGATGATAATTATATTACAATTACAATTACAATCACATTACAATTACAATTACATTAAAATTTTACAATTACAATTACATTACATTGCAATCTTGTACAAATGACTAGGAATCATACTTAATAACCTAATTTACTTAATAACATCCGGATTGGGACATAAGTCTCATCCGCAACAATTGTGGGAAGTACTTGTGATTTTCCCTAAAACTCATTATGAGGAGTACCACGAGAACCCCGAAGTAGCTGGCCAATGAGAGGACTTGCCAAGTGAAAAGGGAAACGACCCCTACCGGATTAACTAGATTCCCACCTGTGAGGAAAACCAAAGAGCTGTCATTTGTGGCCAAGTGGTTAGCAGTTTTACCTGCGCCATGAAGTGAGGGGTATTGCCCCAATACTCAAGCCTGAGACAACCTTGGTGGCCAAGTGAGTACCTTTTAACCATTAGGAAGCCGATTTAAACCGGGGTCCATATTCATCTCCAGTTACAACTACAACCACCATTGTTGCATTTATTTGTTTATTTGTTCACAAACAATGGCAATATGATAAACTTAAAATAAAATGTTATTCAAGCTTGTATAATCTATTTGCTAATTTTTTAACTAACAATGGCAATATGATAAGTAAAATAAAATGTTATTATTGAGCTTGCATTTATTTGTATTTATTCTTGAGCTTGTAAATTTATTTTTGAGTTTGTATTTGTTTATTGCTAGATCCTGGACAGCCATCACAAGATCGTGCACCCTCTGATTTCTCAAGAGTAATTGGGAGCTTCAATGACATTGGAATGGCTGCTAATTGTTTAAGAGGGTTGGATGATGCCACTCAAGAAGAGTTTGGGAACCCGACCCCTGATCGGATAATCAGAGAGCATGTTAGTAACATAATCAAGTTGTACTTTGAACAACAATCAGTGATTACACAAGCTCAAATCCTACATGGATTGATAAAACACAAAAAAATTGAAATGTGCCACAAAGTTGTTGGGTTTTAAGGATGTTAAAAATAAAAATGCATGTGAGAATGTAAAAAAAAATGTAACAACTGTACTATCTGCATTTGTAAAGTAAAAAAAAACTGATATCAGCGCTGCTCGTAGGGCAATTACAACTGCTATTGTGGCACGAAGCACCTCAAGAAATCGAATGGTCGCAACAATGTCAAAGCTGCTCCACGTTTCAAGAAAAACACTGCACAAATACACTAAATTCAAGGTAAATATAGATGAAAACGATGAAGCTGCTTGTTGGGCTCTTATATGTAGAGAAGAATATAAAGACATGATGGAAGAGGGCATTAGAGAGAAGGTGATAGAGTATTGGGACAACCATTCTCGTGCTATACCAGATCGAAAACATGTCCTGTGAAAAATTTATGGCAGAGACATTTATAAGGAGCATTGCAAGCATGTTATGGAGATGACGAGAGTTGCTTTGTTCAAGGAATTCAAAGAATCAAATCCCGGTGTCCAGATCTCATTTACCATGTTCAGTAAGTTGAAACCGTGGTATATTAGGCCGAATACGATTCGAGACACTTGTTGTTGTCAATACCACGTTGAATTCCATTTATACTACGAAAAATTTGTGGATTTTTGCAAAAAACATTGGGATGGTGAACTAGCTCCTCACACAGTGCGGGATTTTATTTCTATGATACTATGCAATAGGAATCCTGAAAATGTGTTTTTCAGTAAAAGGTGTGTAGGTGGGAGAAGATGCCATGAATGTGGTGATTTGGCATTGTTCCATATGAAGTTTCCTATCGATCCAACACACCCTGGATTGTCAGGTATCACGGTCAAGTGGAAGAGATATGAGTATGTCTCCATGAATCCTTCATCTTCTTTACATGTTCCATCTAAGATGATCGACTTGCTCGAGGATGATATTCCTATTTTAGACTTCATGGACAAGTTTCAAAGTCAAATTTACAAATACATTAAACACTCCCATAGGTCTAGGTGGCAACCTTTAGAATTTAAGCATTCTCGTGAGGTTTTTGATCCAGGCACAATCCTATCGGTGGTAGTCTTTGCTGAGAATTACACATTTGCTCCTTAGAGACAGATACAAAGTGAGTATTATCACTTCGACCAGGTGTCCATCTTCGTACATGTATTGTATAGACATGCTCAGGCGTGCATTGATGGTAGGGATAGCACTCCTCAGTCACACGATGTGATCAAGGAATATCATTTTTATGTCAGTGATGATCGTGAGCATGACACATTGTTTGTTCAACACTGCTTTGGGTTGATTTATGATTCATTAAAAAAGAATGGGGTGTCATTTACAGAACACTAGATTTGGTCAGATGGGTGTGCTGGGCAGTTCAAATCGGCACACTCATTTTATTGGTTGAGTTGTCTTCACAAAGAGATGAGAATTTGACACACCTGGAGCTTTTTTGAAATAGGGCACAGAAAGGGTGAACATTATGGCGCAGGTGCATGCGTGAAACAAGCACTTCATAGGTACCAAATGAGTCATAGTGCATCTCGACTCAAGTGTTCATCATAAGTAGTTGATATGTGCACACAAAATTTTGATCACAAAGGCCATGAGCAAGCAAGGTCGGTGCGAAGGTAGGAAAAGCCAACAACTTAATTGGAATTTAATAAATGTGTTTGTATTATATGTGTGTGTGTGTGTGTGTGTGTGTGAGATGTTTGTTATTCGATGTAGGTTTTTTTGGGATGTTGGCCTTGGCGATGTGAATAGATCCATGCCATGTTATTGCGAGACCATACCTGGTACGAGAGAACTACATTCAGTTCATAGTAAAGACATGGGCGACATATTTACGAGTCCTCCGTCGACCTCCGGGGTGAGGAATGACCGCAGATCTGCCAGTGCTCTGCCTTCGGCGAACTGAAGATCCCCGCTGTAGAGATGCATTTGCATTAAATAAGGCATTGTAAATGATTTTTTGTAAATAATTCAATGTACAAGTAACTCCATATATGGATACGAGTAAAACAATCTTACTAAAAAAACCACCAAAAAGTTTACAAAACAAAATGGATTGACGAGTTTTTTGTTTTTGCTTTGAAGGTGGTGTGAAGAAGACTATCAAATATGTGGTGTGATCGGGGTTATGATTTATTTTCATAATGTTGAGTACTCCTTTATTTCTTGTTCAATTTGAGATTATGGACATGTGGTACTTATTTGGGTGAAGCTTCCTAAAATACGAGTTGAATTCTAGTCACTAAAGGTTTTTCGGGTTATAGGGAATGCTTTGTGAGTTTTCGATGGGGTGGAAATGAGTTAAAAATATTTGGGATTTTAAACTAATTCCTATAGGTATTTATAATTTTAAACTAATTTTTAAAATTATAATTATGTAAAAATTTTCATCTATTTAAAAAAAATTAAATTACAATTCTAGTTTTCCATAATTTAATGTATAAATTTATATATTTTATTAGTAATATATTTACTATTATTTTAAAATATTCTAAATTTATAATTTATAATTTTCAAAATGTTGAATATAAATCTATATATTTTTTCTACAAAATATCAAAAATATAATTTTATCTTAAATTATGGATTTCTATTAATTTTTTAATTTGATATTATTTAAAAAAATTTAAATCATAAAATTCTATTAAATTTTTAATTTGATTTTTTTTTCAAATTTACACATCATTTATAAATGTTTCTTTCCTTAGAAAAAAAATAAATAAAATCCATACTTTTGTTTGAGCTTAAAAAAAACTAAAATACATAAATACATTTTTCAATAAATGAAAATCAAAATATGTTAATATATATATATTTAACACACACATATGTGTGTGTGTGTGTTTCTTTCCTTCGAAAAAAAAAATCCATGCTTTTGTTTGAGCTTCAAAAAAACTAAAATACATAAGTAAATTTTTCAATAAACTAAAATAAAAAAATGTCAATATATATA
>LPNX010648252.1:3635-56142 GCA_001517045.1 Pseudotsuga menziesii
CATGTGGGTGTCCAATACATTTTCTTCAGAGATATCATATGCTTCCAGGCTTGGAAGTTGTCAACTTCCGCAAGATTTTCACTAAGCTAATGTGATATATCATATTGAAATGAGAACCTCAAATGGAAATAGCAAAGGATTAGATCTTACCGGTTTGAGGTGTCCGTCCTTGTCACGGAGTTCGCTGATCTAGGGTTTGTCACAGAAACCCTAATTTTCAAAACTTGGAATCTTTCAGATCTGATTGGATGAACAGATATATCTCTTCAAATGGAGCTGTCCAATGTACTCCTTTTCTGAAAACAGTGAAGGGAAACTCTCGGAACAGGAGCCCTAATTTTCTGATTTCTTCTGCAGAAATTCCTGTTACTGTTTCTGTGATATCTCCGAAATTAATGATCCTCTATGTCTGAAATTTCTCACGGAGGTAATATCATATGTATTTGATCCAACAACACAGGTTTCATCAGAATTTGTTTCACCATTTTGGATTTATGATCCTTTTCCCAAGGTGACCTGTTACAGGACTGTTCAGAACAGTGAAGTTGTACGGCATGCCACATGTCACTGGTTCATCTTCTGAGTCTGAACTTTGGACCACAGAAATTAAAGTCCGTACCCTTTCTGGAAAATCTTCAGGAATTTCATTTGGACCTCTGTAGCCCAATATATTGTAGATCTCCCCAGGTGTCCTGTTTATGGATGATTTCTGGAAGAGGCTGGAACCCTAACTTGGAGAGATCATATCTCCTGGAATACCATGAATCTGAGGCTTCCCTTTGGACACAGTGTTCATCAGGATTTTATCTTCAGTCCCGACAAGTTTTAGCTTCTGAGACTTCGTCAATCTCGGAATATAGCGACTGTACCAAAACTTAGCAGTTTTAGTATTTAGGGTTTCTCCTAGCTCAGGGTCAAACTAGGGTTTGACTTTCCCAGAGATTTACCCAACCAAATTTACTGATCCAGGTCCCTAAATTTCGGTTTTGATGAGGAGAAAAATCCTATGCTGTTCTCACCCAAAAATTCCTCTTCTGTAGAAAGCCCTAATTTCCACATCGAAACTGAAAATGCTTGAAATTGAATTCCGCATCGACAGAATGATGCACCATTTAATGGAGAGTCATGTTAGCATACTTTTGCTGAAAATATGTGGAGGAAGATCCACAAAATAGGAAGCCCTAGTTCCTGTAGCTGCACAATGTCTTCTTCTCAGGTTAGCTCTGATACCATGTTAGTTTTTCAACATTTAAGCTAGCATTATGTTAGGATCTTTTTACTGAGAGAATAACAAGCACAGCAATAACATAAGCACATCACAAGAGACAAGAGACACAAAGCTTTTAGGAGGGGAAACCATAAATGGAGAAAACCCCTCAACTTCCTCTAAGATATTATCACCACAAGATGTGATCCCAAAACAGTAAGATGACCTCCCAACACAATAGCAGCCTTCTGTCTTCTGTCAAGCCAAAGATTTCCTTCTCCAAAAGTGCGCCACACTTGAGAGAGCAAGAGAGCTAAAGTCACAAGTAATAAATAGAGAGACTCTCACTCTCTATTTATATTCTTCCATTGACTTGAAGTGCACTCAACCTAATAATTACTACTCGAGCCTACACCTTAATTAGTGTATAATAACTCAAGTGCCCCTAAATAGTGGGGACTTACCCAATGACTTGATATGACTTGTTTACATTATAATCCTCCCGATCGGAACATCGGGGCATGACCACATGACTCAAATACATAATAGAAACATCCCGGAATAAACATCAGGTTACAATAATATAAAATACATAGAAGAATACATTCCGAAGTTACATATACATCAACATGCCAGTGTAGCATTTTTTTTCAGTTTTGATGAGCACTGAGGCTAATGTTGTTGTAAGGGGGAGGGGAATGTAACACCCTGGTTTTGACCCCATGGTATTAAGGTTGTACATGATTTATGTATTGTATTTGAATCATGAAAAGGAGCTCAACACCAAGGCCTTTCCATTGAATGATGTTTTTTTGATAGGTGATCAAGGTTGATACCTATGGTTTTTGTGCTAAGTTAAGCACAACATGTTTTGAACATCATATAAATACACCATTTAATAAAATGCCACATGTAGCTATGGAGCTGCAACATGAAAGAGATGGGGGAATGATTTCATAAGTAATAGGGTGGGGAGTTAGTAAAATACCTTAAACAAATATGGTGTGACCATATGTCAATGGGGAAACCCATGAACCCTCCACTACATTTTGTCCTCTATCCTCAATCACCAATTTCTTCCAAAAGTTAGTTGAGGCAATTAATGCCTTGTACAGAGCAATGCATGGTAGACTGATTGCTTGACTTAGTAAGCCTGGAGTCTAGGAAGCCATGTTATTACTTTAAATCAAAAAATCATGGGAATGTGTAGCCATTCCCCTCATACCTAAGTCGCGCTGAACGTTGGATCATTCGGTTCATTCACGTTTTCTGTGAAGACGACTTGCAGAGTTGTGTTTTGTTCTGTGTTGTTCATGTGGGTCGTTCAACACTGGTTGAGAAACTTGTGGTATTCCTAAGTAAATAGGTCATGTATATCACTCAATTTGACGAGAGTGTGACCCTCCATAGTCCTGCGATTTCCCTGGAGACATGCATTGTGGTGGTTCGACCATCTTGATTTGTGGACGTGGGGTTCCACAGTGTTTTTCTATGTGACATTATGGTATGAGACCCTTTTTACTCTGTGTTACAGAGTGGATCTTGTGTGGATTTGTCTCCCTGTGGTTGTTGTGTTTTTCACCTTGGTGTGGATCTAAACTATATGTAATACTTAGGAGTGGAAGAGACCTATAATGTGCTTGATAAACCTAGTGTGAAACCTCACAATAAGATAAGAGTGTCTGGTGAACCTGCTTTGCACATCCTAAAAATCACTGGAAGGGAAGGTGTATCTCGAGGGACTCCAGAGTAGAGAAGGGGACACTTCCTTGTGTTGGGTGTGTAGGAAACGTGGATGCCATGCCATATAGAGCTTGTGAAGGTGTCCTTAACTCTATGGATGAGATTACTAGCTGATTAGTTCTTTTCATCCACTTCCTTAGAATCCTATGAAACCCAAAAAATATTGTCTTGGATGAGAGCATGCAAAACCCAATTGGATCTTGTCTTGGTTAAGAATCCTATGAAGCCAAACTGGTATTTGGCTTGGTTGTGTCTTGTTGTTATTTGGACCATGTGTGTAACCCTTGGCTGGACATCCTATGAAACCCAACTATGAAAGATGGCTTGGCAGAATGGCCGGTGAAACCCATCTGTTGGCTTGGTTGGTCATTAATGTGGATGTTGGCTTGATTGTGTACAATCTGTGAAAACAAACTGTTTACTAGCTTGCCTATGTATCCTGTGAAACCCAACCATGTTTTTTATTATTTTTTAGATAGTCTGAGAAACCCAACTATGTGATGGCTTGCATGTGTAGCATGTGAAACCCATCTGTTAGCTTGACTGAGTGTTATGTGTTCTGGCTATGTATGAGTGTGTTGTTCCCTAGTTCCTTGTGGAAATCATGCCCAGCTTGGGGGTGGAAGTGGTGTTGAGAGATTAATAAACCCACTGGTATATGGTTGGGTGGAATGTCATAGTGACATAGTTAGTTGTGGGACAACTTCATCATTAAGATAAGTATTCTCTATTATGTTATTTATGCAATGTATTTGATTATGAATAGTTATGTTCATGTTGAATTCTTATGAATGATTTAAGTAGAAGTTTACTTGTGAATATTTCCTGCATTTGCATCTATATTTTCCTCATGTGTTTCAACACATTTTTGCCAAAGTCCATGAAGGATGGAAGCCTAATTATAGAGCCAAAATACCTTTGACTTAGTGTTTCCATCCCTTGGAATCCACCTAGGGAAGGCATAAGGAGAAAACTAGAAAATAGAAGTCGTACAAGGCGTCAATGTTATGTTTTTGCACCCTGAGATTTGACTGCGGGAGGAAGAGGGAAAAAATAGAAAATTGTAGAAACATTCTAAGGAAAAAGTTGGCTTTCTGATTTTTGAAGTCTGAGGTTGAAAAGAGGAAGTCGTAAGTTTAGAGAAGGCTAAGGCCCAAATGTAAGTTTTTTGATTCCCAAGTTCCACACTAGAGGGAGAAAAGGCGGAAGGCAGAATGTGGCCAAGTAATTTTGTCAAAAGGTTATGTTTCAACTTCTGAGTTCCTAAGGCAGAAGGCAGAAGGATGTTGAATGTTTCGGTCGCATATTGATTTTTTGATTTCCAATTTACAAGGTCAGAAGAGCATAAAGTGAAAGTGCGAAAGGAAGAAAAAGGAAGGCTGAACTTTCACTTCGTCAAGCCTTTGAGTTTCCGACTCCCGAGTTCTTAGGTCGAAAAGGAGGAAGGCAAAAGGAAAAGTGTGGAAAGGATAGGTTCAGTGTAGAAAGGGGTTTTTGGTTACCGAAGGGATCTGTCAAGTGTGAAATGGCTGTTACAGTGGTTTCTAATATTGAGAACAAAGGTTGAAGTGTGTGTTAATTTCCATGCCCTATGTTTTGAAGGAGAACAAGGGTTATTGAAGAAAAATTTAATTTATCCTCATTATGGGGTATGGGAATGTTACATTCGTCAACTTCTTCTTTTGTTAACCTCTTCCTCTTTGTCTACCTATGTCACAACTCATTTTACTTATTTTAGTTCATCTACTCTTCCTTCTTTATTTCTGTCGCTACCTCTGCCGCAACTCCTTTCTCATGTTTTTCCTTAGCTCTTTTCATACTTTAGAATAATTCTAAGTGAATTCTGCTGACCTTTCTCTAGGCCCAATAGGCTCCCAACACTCACCGGTGGGTCGTTTCAAGAAACATGAATATTGTTCCTCCATTTGTTCACTTTTTTTTACTTTGCTTTGAAAATATTGTAATATTTTCATTACTCTCTTTGCTTCCTGACACACTTCCTCCTATGTCTTCTTCAATTTATCCACAAGGTCGAAACTAATATGGTTTGGAATTACCTTTTCTATTGAATCCACTGCTTCTCGCAACTTCTGATGCACATGATGAATGATTCCTGTAACTCTTTAACCTTTAACTTGCATCTCTTCAATCTTATCTGCACGTTGTTGCTGTTGTGTGCACAACACTGTGACCTTTTGTTGCAATTTTTTCATCTCTGCTGCCTTAGCCATTTTTTCTAATAAAGGAATTTTTTTCATTGCGCTCTTCATATGGTTCACATCTTCTTCAACTGTGCACATCTCCTCTATGACTTTCTCTAACTCTGCATCATCTATGAGTGCTTCCCAACGCTGCGAGACTTGGTCGAAAAATTTAGCACACATTGCTTCTTCGTATTCAATCTTTTGTGAATCTTCCATTGCCTCTTTCCTTCGTTCCTCTAATGCCTAAGGGGATTTTCCTGGTCTTACTTGCGCCTCTAGATCTAAGAGTTTCTTTTGAAGGTCTTGTGTGATTTCACCAAGTTGAGTGACCTTGGATTTTGGCCCCATTTCCTATGTTATTCCTGTTGAATTATTGTAACTTCGAAGAATATTCTAAATGTATTTTATTTGTCCCCGATGTTCCTTTTGGGAGAATCATTTTTATTTATTTGTACCCCTATGTTCCTATCGGGAGGATTACTAAGAGTCATGAGGAAGTACCCTCTATTGTAATTTGGGTCATTAGTACCTTCTGGAATATATTATTATATTAAGTTATCCCAGTTATGTCTACTTGAGGCTACATAACTGACTTAAGTTTACTTGAGCCTACATAACTAGGTTAAATGTCAAGTGAATGAAAGAATATATATAGAGTGAGGTGCCTCTCATTTGAGACACACACACTCACTTATGTAGCACATAAGAGAGAGAGAGAGAAAGAGCTATATATGGAGAAGGAGGAGGATCATTTTTGGGTTTTACCTTTTATCTTTTGGGGCATCTATATTGAGGAAGCTTTTGCTAGGTTTTTCCCAGGATAAATCTGTGTTGTTCTTGTGATGTTGTTTCTTTCGGAGATCCTGTCTATATGATTTTATGAAATTGAAATTAAATGATCATAATATAGCTTATCATATGGAATTATAACATGGTATCAGATCTAACTTGAATAGGATAGCTTTCACAAGGGAAAATACCCTCTCTCTCTCCTCGACAAGAAATTAGGGTTTTAGGAAAAAATTGAATTTTGGCAAACTAATTGCATGGAGAGTTGCACCCTCTCATAGTGTATCTATTGAGCCCTAAATTGAACTTTTTCAGTGGATAGATCTCTTAAAAATTCAAACCCTAGTTTGATAACTGGCCTAGAAAAATGCTAGAAGTTGTAGTGCTGAATATCGCAAGTCATATTTGAAAGGTGGAGACTTGAGATCTACAGAAACCAAGCACACCAGTCAACTCATGTCATTCAAGTGCATCTCCTGGTAATTTCAGTTTCTCATTCTGCAGAATTTCAAATTTTTGTGACTTGATGAGAAGATGGCCACAAGCACTAATCTTGAGGACAAACTGGAAGGCATAGAGAATTTCCAAGCATGGAAATATAGGATTGGCCTATTGTTCAGGATATTGCACCCTTGTAACCTAGGGTCTTGGGTTACCAACTTACTACTAACTTGCAGACAATCATATTTTATAGATAATGGAAAGAGAATAGGAAGAAAGTCTTGACTTACCCGATTAATGACAGTTGATCCAAGCTTGATATTCTCCCACTCCAATATTCTCCAAAGCCTCTAGGGATGCACCTCTTCACCTGCAAAGATCAAATTCTTCAAGTAATATCTCATACATATATACATAAGAGGTTAGATGAAAAGAATATTAATAATATAATTGAACATATTCATTAAACCAATATACATGAGATAAAAACAATACAAGATTGGAAGAAGAATTCTCTTTATTGACAAGCGGTGAATAAGATAAGAATACAACCCAACTTTTGAGACAAGGAATTCTATGCAACCAAAGGACTCTAAGTTATGCTACTCCAAGATTATGAAGATATACCACTAGCATAACTTTTCTCTCTAAAATTCCTTGATTAGCCCCATCCCAAGGCCTCTATTTATACTTTGGAAATCGAGAGGTTTCTAAGGTTAGGATAGTTGAGATGATTGGGAAAGTTATGGATTAAGGCCCAAATAATCTCATCTAATCATGATTTATATTTTTTAAGGTCTAATTAAGGTATATGTGAGTATTAATATAGGAAAATTATGTATGATATGCATGTTGCTCAAAGGAAACTCGTGTATGTAAGGTATACATGGGTTGCAATGCATATACTTGTGTATGATACGCAAGTTGCAATGCACATAGTTGTGTATGCCACCCAAAAATCAGAATAAAAATATATAATGATGTTTTGAGGATACTGCATCAAAGGTCATGCACATCTATAGTGTTTTGGCCACTTCAATCCAAATTTTCCTTTTGTGTACCGACATGATGAATGCCAGCACTTGGACAGAGAGTTTCCATTTTGGTTGATAACAGATGCCCCCGTAATGTGTGAGGTCAGAGGGAAGCGATGGTCGAAATACATTATAATCATTATCTTGGAGAACTCAGAAGTCCAAGGAAGTAGAGGAAGTACCTAAAAAAAATACATATCAATGTCATATACAAAATCATATCTGAGGATGACATGTTCAATATACTGGAACGCTAGCTCCTTTACAATATTTGATTACATCATATGATACGGGTACAATACCATGTATATTACAAAAGTGGATTGAAGCCACAATATACAATGATGAGTCTTCAAAATATGGAAACTATGTAAGTCAACACAACACAATCTTGTGCAACTTAGGTTGTAGATGTGAAACCAAGGTATTTTTCAAAATCCAAAGGATCCAGTATAATCCAGGCCATGTTAATAGATGTGTTGAATTTGAACATGGAAAGGACTCAACATATTGTCAATCAATAGGTGAAAACTAACAACTTAATCAAAAGAGTTCACCAATGATGAAAGTGAATCCTAAGGTACCATCATCAAAACTCTAGGTCTTCGTCTTCAGGAATTACTGATGAAAAACCATGATGTTGTAAGGAAGGAAATAGATCCTCCAACAGATCACAGGAGTGACTAGGAACTGGATAAGGGAAGGTAGACACAAGTGATATCAGATAGGATAATGATGGAATCAGGATAATACTCATATGTAGGAATAAATCCTTGAGCAGTGAGCACGACACAGAGGTGACCCAAGGTAGATTTTAACTTTGCAGATAGGACAACTAGACTTATATATCATGTAGGAGACATGATCATATTCCCCAGGAATGAATGATGAGTGGAGGAGTAAGAAACTCGAAGTGATATATGAGCTGAAATTTTACACTAAGACATGAGTATCAGAAAGTTTAGAGAGTGCCATGTTCAAGGAGGACATGCTCCCACGACTGTAACCCAAAAATAATATGATCCCAAAATAGTACATGCTCGTTTGTGTTTTCATGTTTAGAGAGTCTGAAAACTCTGAAGAAGACTCCAGGGGGGTCCTTTTTCGTCCAATTTAGTTTTTTGAGGCCAAAAAAGTATAAAACATACCAAAGAATAACTCTCTTAACTTTCGAAGAATAAAAGGTACACCTTTTTCATACTTAGTCAGGGAGGTCCGAAAAAGGTTAAATTACCACCTACCCAATGCTCCTTCAAGAACAGCTTTATAGCTTGAGTTTTACGAGTGTGAAGGAAAGCAAGATCACTCAGAAAGATCCATTTGGTTACAAGGAATGGGGCTTACAAAAGTAAATTCAATTCTTTGTTCTTTAATGTTTAACAAGAATGACAAAGACATAAAGTACACTCAGAATTTTTTTCATCTTGAGTTCCAGAGCACGAAAAATAGAAAACTAAGCTCATACCAGGTGCTCCTTTTCCTTAAGTTTAGTCCCTCAGGTCCGGAAAAGTGACAAACCTATGCATGAGAATAGTCTTCTCAATTCCGTAGAAAAGAGAGTGATCATTTCTCGTATTATTCCACATGGTCCAAGAAAGTGATAACCTACCACCAATGTGGATTCCCATTCACATATTCTTAACAAGCCTAAATGGACAAGTTTACTCAGCAGTCAAGTCTGTTTTGAAGAGTTATACCTGGGCCTTGTTGTACAGGATAATACACCTAATAACCTTAGGTCTGGGGTTACCAACATACTCAATAACTTGCAGACAATTGACTTCTAAAGTGCAGAATAGGAAATAGGAGGGTTAGAAGAACTTACTCAATTAACGAAGGTCGATCCTTGCTAGCCCTCTTTCGCTCTGCTTCACTTCCAAAGTCTTCAGGATTGTCCCTCTTTCACTTGTCAAAATCCAATCTTCCAGATACAAGATAGTTCATATATATATAAACAGGTTAGATAAATCATATATAAGATGCATAAACATAAACATTTATAAAACCATGATATATGAGACACATATGGAAGAAGTAATCTATTTATTATCAATACTGGAAAGAGTTAAGGTTACAACCCAGCGTCTGAGACAAGAACTCCTTTGCAACCAAAGGATTCTGAGTTCATTGCTCCAAAGAAACTCTATATACAAACCACCAGCATAAATTTGCTCTTCAAGTCTATATATTAACACCCTCCCCAAGGCCTATATTTATATGGAGGAAATAAGGCAGTTTTCGAAAGTTGGGGAAGTTGTAGCAGTTAGGAGAATTAAGTAAAATACCTTAACTAATCTCCCTTTAGCGCGTGTTTTCATGTTTTCATGTTAAGAGGCACATTTGCGAGTATGTAGTAGAGAAACCCGTGAATGACTCATGACTCTGTATAAGCGCAACTTGCGAATACATGGATTCACGACTTGCTATAAGGGAGACTCGTGAATGATGCGCGAGTTGTCTATAAAGAGAGTCACGAATACATCCTAACATGGAAAAATGGAAAAGTAACTAGCTGGATGAAGGTAGAATGTATCATAAGCAGGTCATCAATAGTATCCTCGGCAAACCTCAATCCATAGATGTCCTTTTGCGAGCCAACATGAGGAATGTCGGCACTCGGATGGAGAAGTGCCATTTAGGCGGATAACAGATGCCCCCTAATGTGTGCGGTCAGAGGGAAACGATGGCTGAAATACATTATAATCATCATCTTTGGGGAACTCAGAAATCCAATGGAGCAGAAAGAGTACCTGAAACAAATAGATAGTAATGTCATATACAAAGTTACATCTGAGGATGCTATGTTCAATTTACTGGAACACTAGCTCCTTTACAATATTTGAGTACATCATATAGCACCATGTATATTACAAAGGTGGATCGAAGCCACAATATACAAGAATGAGTCTTCAAATATCTGGAAGCTGTGTATAGAACATAATCTTGCACAACTTAGTCCATAGGAACTAAGGTCTTCATAAAGGATCCCAAAGAACCAGTACAATCCAAGCCATGTGAATACAGGAAGCTAAAGTTGAACATGGAGAGGATTCAACAGTTTGTCAATCAATAGATGATAATAGACAACTGAAGCAAAGGAATTCACCAATAATGAAAGTGAATCCTGAGGTACCATCGTCAAAACTCTAGGTCTTCGTCATCAGGAAGTGCTGAAACGGAACCATACTGTGATAAGGAAGGAATTAGATCCTCCATCGGATCACAAGAGTGACTAGGAACTGGGAAAAATAAGGTAGACACAAGTAGACAAATAACAGATGAAACAATGACGGGATCAGGCTATAGATCAAACAGTGGGAAGAGTCCTTGAATAGTGAGCACACACAGAGATGACCCAAGGCAGCGTATAACTTATAGAGAGGACAACTAGACTTATCTGTCATGTAGGGGACATAATCAGATTCCCCAGGTATAATGGACAAGAGGAGGAGTAAGAAACTCAAAGTGATACCTGAACACAAGTAGACACTGAAAAATGGATATCGGAAAACAAAGAGTGCTATGTTCAAGGATGACATGCTTCCATGACTGAAAACAAGAGAAAACTTCTTCCTTACCTTCCCTGTTAAATTTTAACGAGTCCAGGAAAGCCAACTCGATTCCCTCTTCATTTTTTAACAAGCTTGAAGAGATGGGAAAATAATGCTTGATAGTATCCCCTCTTTCTTGTAAAGTTTAATGAGTCCAAGAAAGCAAACTTGATACCATCTTCATTTTTGGCAAGCTCGAAGAAAAGAAAGAAGAATTCTTGATAAGGCACTGATTCGTGGATTTTACGAGCCCGAAATAGTACATGCTCGACAGTGTTTTCATAGTTTAGAGAGTCTAAAAACTCCAAAGAAGAATCCAGGGGGGTCCTTTTTTGTACAATTTAGTCTCTTGAGGCCGAAAAAGTATAAAACAAACCAAAGAAGAACTCTCTTAACTTTCGAAGAAGAAAAGGCGCACCTTTTTTGTACTTAGTCAGGAAGGTCCGAAAAAGGTTAAATTACCACCTACCCAACGCTCCTTCAAAAGCAGCATATAGCCTGAGTTTTAAGAGTGTGAAGGAAGGAAGGATCACTCGGAAAGATCCATTTGATTACGAGAAATGGGGCTTACAACAATAAACTCGATGCTTTGTTCTTTAGGGTTTAACGAGCATGACAAAGACATAAAGTACACTCGAAATCTTTTTCATGTTTTGGTCCAGAGCACGAAAAAGAGAAAACTAAGCTCATACCGAGGGGTTCCTTTTCCATAAGTTTAGTCCCTCAGGTCTGGAAAAGTGATAAACCTATGCCTGAGAATACTCTTCTCAATTCCGAAAGAAAATAGAGGGATCCTTTCTCGTATTATTCCACATGGTCCGAGAAAGAGATAACCTACCACCAATGTGGATGCCCATTCACATATTCTTAACGAGCCTGAATGGACAAGTTTACTCGGCAGTCAAGTCTATTTTAAAGAGTCAGAATTGGGCCTAAAGAAACTCAATATCTTTCCCTTGAAGTTTTAACGAGTCTGGAAAATTCAACTCGCGGCCTCCTTACTGTTTTTAACGAGCTCGAAGGAGAGAAAAAAGAATGCTCTAAAGGCAAGGAGACAAGTGTCATAAGGCAGGCGAAACTAGTTCCAAGCGCAAGGAACAAACCTATTCATAATGCAAGGAAAGAGAGCAAGATAAGGACACTTGGGGAAGGCCTCCTAGGGGTAAAGGGTGTCAAGTTGCAAAGGAGAAATGATACAAGGCTTAGCGGTAATGAGAAAAAAGATGAGGTCTTATACAACGAGCTAAAAGCATGGAAGCTGGCATCAGGATCATAAGCACGAGCAAGGCACATGTAAAAGCAATTACAGCTTCAACAACAAGGTGAAGCCCATAAACAGTTGTGAATCCAACTAATAATCCTGTCTCCAAGAAACAACAACATCAGAAGAAACGATCCGATGCAGGTCACTTTGACAGAAACACTTGTGACTTTGCTATCTTATACAAAAGGAAAAGTCAAGGCAGAATCAACTTAAGGAGATTATATAGGACTAAGGCTCGAGGGTTTATAATCAATAATATCAACCTCAGAAGTGAAAATCAACAAGGGAAATAGAGTCCGCAGGAACAAACTCAATATCACAGGAGCTGAGAAATTCATAAGAAAAAAATCAAACTCATCAGGATCACTGACTTGCTTTTCAAATGAAGAATAAAAAAGACTCAACAAAAACCAACATAAGAAAAAGGGAAGGCTTACTAAGAAAATCAGGGTTAGACTTAATCACAACTGAAAAAAAAGGTCAGACTGTATCAAAGACTCCAGGAAGACTTCATCCTAAGGGAGGAAATCATCCGAGATAGGAAACATATCGGAACTTTCAAATGGATGGAAAGATTGGAGAGAAGGCTCTACAATCTGTATAGGATAACTCACACGATCAACTGCTGGGACCAAGTCCCGAGAAGGTAAGCCTGAAAATAGAGGCTTCCTCTCAGTAGAAATTGAACACAAATGACAAGAAACCACATAGTTCACCTGTGGTGGGGTAGTGTCTACAGAAACACTGGGAATCAATAAAGGAAAGACTTGGTCTCTAGTTGGGTCAGGAGACGAATCAAGAAAATCCAACTGATCGATAGTGACAATTTCTTCACCATGATTAAAGTACATCACATGAAAGAATGTTGACACCACAGCTTGCATGGCATAGACATAATCATGTCCAAGGAGCATATTAAAGTCCAAAGGGTCTTCTATTACCATGAAGTCAACTAAGACGGTCTTCCCACCCAAAGTAATAGGTGTTTGAGGAAGAATTCCCAAGGCTATAAAAGTTCTTCTATCAAACTCCAGTAACTGACTAGTAGTCGACACAAGGATGGGAGATCCCATACCTCGCCAAGCATGAGCAGACAAAATACTAACTGAGGCTCCTTCATCAACAATGCAACGAGCAATTGTATATGGTTCAACTTTGACCTTTATTTGGAAAGGTGCATGGGAAGGAAGGTGCGGCTCAACTAGGCTATCCCAATCAAAGGAAGCAATCCGAGAGCTTGGTGGGGGTTGGTATGAAGCAAGTTTAGTTCCCCCTTGTTCAGTAAGTTCTGAACTGGCAGTGAAGAAAATGTGACTAGTAGACACTTCACTCTCCAAAGGAAGAGTGGGATTGATCGATACTGGGATCGATTCAACCGCTTGGTGAAAGTCACTCTCTGAAGGGAGAGTGGGATTGACCAAATATGACATTGGTTCAATCACATGAGGAGCACTCTCCGAAAGAAGAGTGGGATCGACCAAATCTGAGATTTGTTCGACCACTTGATCAACCAAAGGTTGAGTAGGATGTTGAGAAACTACAAGGTGTTCAAAAGAACAAAATCCATGAGTATTGGACCACACTCTTCGCACCTCTGGGATAGCAGGGCACAGATGAGTAAGATGATCTCCCTTGCATAGCACATAAGGGAACTTAAGATGATGCTTCGAACGACCAGTTTTCTCAACGGTATCAGCATGACTAGCAGTGGATGACTGTTTTCTCTCAACATGACCTGTAGAGGATGAGAGTTTGCCCCCAGCATGAACAACAGAGGCTGGGTGACTGGGTCCAACCTCACTAAGAGAGGCTGGTTTTTGAGAGACTCCATAATGTTCAAAAATGGGATGACCATGAATCCAAACTCTTCGCACCTCCGCAATAGAAGGGCATTTATAAGTAAGGTGGTCTCCCTCACAAAGCTTACAAGGAAACTTGAGCTTGTGTTTTGAACGGGTAGACTTGTCAACAGTGTCAACATGACTCGCAGTGGTTGACAAATTGTCTCCAGTGTGAAGTACAGAGGCTGAGAGACTGCCCCCAGCGTGCCTGGCAGAGGCGGAGAGACTGGGTCCAACATGACTTGTAGAGGTTGGACGGGCACCATTAACGTGAACAACAGAGGTTGAATGGTTAGGATCAACATGCTTTGCAGCAGTTGAGTGTGTGCCCCCAGTGTGAGCAATAGAGGCTGGGTGAATGGATCCAACGTGAACAACAGAGGTTGGATGGGGAGGTTCAACTTGAACACCAGAGGTTGAACGAGTGCACTCAACGTGAACACCAGAGGTTGAGTGATAGGATTCGACATGACCTAAAAAGGTTGGAAGAATCTCACTAGCTTGATCACCAGAGGCTAGATGGATAGCTCCAACATGAACAACAGAGGTTGGATAAGAAGGTTCAACTTTAACAACAGAGGTTGAACGGGTGCACTCAACGTGAACACCATAGGTTGAGTGACTGGATCCGACATGACCTGGAAAGGTTGGAAGGATCCCACCAGCGTGATCACCAGAGGCTGGATGGATAGCTCCAACATGAACAACAGAGGTTGGATAAGAAGGTTCAACTTGAACAATAGAGGTTGAACGGGTGCACTCAACGTGAACACCAGAGGTTGAGTGACTAGATCCAACATGACCTGAAGAGGTTGGATGGGTGCCCCCAGCCTGGACAACCAAGGCTGGGTGGTGAGGTTCAACTTGAATTGCAAAGGTTGAATGGGTGCCCCCTTGCTTATGTGCTTTCTTCCTATTCCTCCTTCTTTTACTCCTTTTAGACTACCGGTTATTAGTATCAGTACTTTCACCGCATGAGGTAGAAGGAGGAGAAGAACTAACTACAGGTGAAGGGGAAGCAGGGTTTTGATGCTCTTGATATAAATATCTCACTTGAGAAGCATCAGGAGCATTCAGGACAGTTGGAGTGGAAAACAACCACACCGGTAGACCTAGGGTGAATCCCGGAAGATTCAAGGTGGCCATCAAGGGAACACCAACATTCCGTGTGAGAGGAATAGGACAAGGAGCTCCCATCATGGGGATCTCTTGGTTAGTGTTCAAAGGGGTGTTAGCCATAGATTCAAAACAAGAGACAAAGTCTGAGGTTGATGGACAACCAAAATTACCAAGCAGACACCTAAAGGCCCACTAAGTATAGATAAACCACACAGCACTCACTAAAAAATTCCTAAAGCCCAAACAGACAAACAGGTATAAGATTTACTTTCCAGAAGAAAGCTGATAGACAATTACTTGGCGTCCCTGTAGATTTTCTTAGGCACAAGAGGAGGAATCACCCACCGCCCTCCCACACTTTCTACCGGGGTTACCTTACAAGTCCGTCCAAGGTCAACCAGAAATAACCTTTCGGTGTACCTGTGTATGAATCCTAGATGTCAAAGAGACTAAAGGCTACCTTAACTACACCAACAGTCTGGGGGGACAGTCGTCAGCCGAACTCGTACGCATGGGCAGGGTAGCTGAGCCCGAAACTCTGTCTAGGACAGAGTCCCCAGATGTGTAAAAGTATTGAGTTACGTTTTGATAAGGATTCGGAGGGTTATCTCCTCTGTCCAAGCCTCCACGCGGCCTAGTGCTTAACTCCCATTTGAGAGGAGCTTCCCAGATACAGTTGATGAAGTCAAGGATTTACCTAGTGAAAGGTCCACTACGTCTGAGTTTTATAACTTGTGGGAAGTTTACACTTCCTAGCCCACAAATCTAGCCTAAGATAGTAGGTGAAAGGCCCCTAAAAATCAAAACTTACTAGTAAATTTTAAATTATACGTTCATTTTAAAGGGCTGTATCTTACTCAAGAGGAAATGGAATGGTAAACTGGTGGTGTTTTGACTCAAAATTGAAACAAAATGACTAAGGAAAGAGATATGATATGTAAAAGCAAAAACTATTCTCTTTATATTTTCAAATAGAAAACTTGAAAGCCAAAAGATCAAATCTTTTTTATATTTTTTCAAAAACAACGATATGCTATGCAATCTAGACTAAAAACCTAATCTACATGCATATAAAGCAAAAATGTGTTTTTGTATTTTTCTTTTATAAATGCAAAAGAAAAATCAGCCTATCAACTAATGCAAGCAAGTACTGAAAGCAAAGAAAATAGACAACTACTCTACTCCCCACAAACAAACCCTAGGTTTCCCTAAAGTTAGATATTAACCTCTCTTGAAAAAGAAAACTTACGACAGTAAATAAGCCAACAAATTTGGAATGAAAAGACCGAGCTAATAAGACTGATATAAACAAAGGTCAAGAAGTCCCAAGCATCAATCTAGACCTACAAACAAAGGCTGCTCAGTACCTTGTCCAACAAGGTCAAGCCAAAGAAAGAGGTGGGGGGGGACAAGCAGGAAAAAACAAGTTCTTTTTAATTTTCTTTTATAAAGGCAAAAGAAAAACTACCTAGAAGTTAAAAGCATGCAGATAACAAGAACAAAGCAAAAGGGTCTCTGCTATACAATCACCAAACAAACTCTAGAATGCCCTAAAGTCAGTATAAAACCTACTTGGAAGGAAGGCTTGTATAAAAAACAAGTCAACTAGTTTGGCAAGGTGAAGTTAACCAACAAAAGAAGAAAGAAACCAACACCAATAAGTTTCTGAAATCAAACCAAGGTCAAGAACAGAGGCTGACCAAAAACATAAGCCAAAAATCAAACCAAGCAGAGGAGGTAGGGGAAAAAGAGCAAAGAACAATCCTAATGCTATAAAAGGCTTAAAAGCTAGCATGCACCTAAAATGCAATAGACTTGAGCGAAATTGAATCAAATACACTATATAAAAGCAAATAACTGAAACACACAGGCTAACAGAACCAAAAGACAACCAACTAAGGAAGGCTAGGAACCCTAGCTTGGGTGCAAGCAATGACAAGAATCACTGCAGGCTTACAAAGGCAAGTGAGAATCAGCCACTATCAGAAGACATACTGAAAAAACAGAGCCCAAAACCCTGAACACAGGTCTAGACAAAGACACTTCAACCTACAACCCAAACCGGCCAAAAATACTTCAGCATGCAGACAGTAAACAATCCAACCAAAAAGGCTCAAGGGCTTCCGAAAAAGCACAAAATGTGATCAACAGAGGCACCCAGACAGGCCAAAACAACATTTATAATGAAAATCCACTCAGAAACAGGGATTACCCAAAGCAAAGACCAAACAGACTTTAACTTAAAAATCCCTACTTCGAGGAGTATTCGCGACTGTCTAGTCCAGCAACCCGCGAATACAAAGCTGTATTCGCGACTGTCTAGAACAACAACTCGCGAATGGGTATAAAAATTTCTCCAAAACAAAGAAAAAACCCAGGACTTTCAAATACTGAGGCAAGCAAGAATCATGATGCAAGATCACAAATAGACTTCAAACAAAAATTGGCCAGGAGTAACAGAATCAACCTAAAGCAACCTAGGATTCCCCAACAGAGTCACCAGTTCTGTTGTACATGATAATACACCTAATAACCTTAGGTCTGGGGTTACCAACATACTCAATAACTTGCAGACAATTGACTTCTAAAGTGCAGAATAGGAAATAGGAGGGTTAGAACAAGTTACTCAATTAACGAAGGTCGATCCTTGCTAGCCCTCTTCCGCTCTGCTTCACTTCCAAAGTCTTCAGGATTGTCCCTCTTTCACCTGTCAAAATCCAATCTTCCAGATACAAGATACTTCATATATATATAAACAGGTTAGATAAATCATATATAAGATGCATAAACATAAAAATTTATCAAACCATGATATATGAGACACATATGGAAGAAGTAATCTCTTTATTATCAATACTGGAAAGAGTTAAGGTTACAACCCAGCGTCTGAGACAAGAACTCCTCTGCAACCAAAGGATTCTGAGTTCATGGCTCCAAAGAAACTCTGTATACAAACCACCAGCATAACTTTTCTCTCCAAGTCTATATATTAACACCCTCCCCAAGGCCTGTATTTATATGGAGGAAATAAGGAAGTTTTCGAAAGTTGGGGAAGTTGTAGCAGTTAGGAGAATTAAGTAAAATACCTTAACTAATCTCCCTTTAGCGTGTGTTTTTATGTTTTCATGTTAAGAGGCACATTCACGGGTATGTAGTAGAGCAACCCACGAATGACTCGCGACTCTGTATAAGTGCAACCCGCGAATACATGGATTCGCGACTTGCTATAAGGGAGACTCGCGGATGATGCTTGAGTTGTCTATAAAGAGAGTCGCGAATACATCCTAACATGGCAAAATGGAAAAGTAACTAGCTGGATGAAGGTAGAATGTATCCTTAGAGGAAATTTGGGGTCTAAAATGGGCCTTATAAGAAAACGTGCCAAAATAAGTTTTTGTGAGTTGGAATTCAAGAACCAATAGAATTTCAATAAAATGAGTCAACCATAATGGTTGAATTGACATATTCGTCATTAAAAAAAATACTTTTTTTGTTCGTATTTTCGACATATCTCATTGTGTTTTTACTCAAATTTCAATCGGGAGAGCTCGTTGGATGCGGAATTTGATTTTGCATCCAACGAGTACCCATACTGCATACTTTTGATGGACCCCGCTACCCCAAAAACAAGAAATACCTGAAAAAATGTGATGATGATGTCATCATCACATTTTTTTCACGTATTTCTTGTTTTTCGGGTAGCGGGGTCTGTCAAAAGTATGCAGTGTGGGTACTCGTTGGATGAAAAATCGAATTCCACATCCAATGAGCTCTCCCGATCGAGATTTGAGTAAAAACACAGGGAGATATGTTGAAAATACAAACACAAAAAGTAGTTTTTTTCTTTCTTCCTCTAAAATTAATCAATATTATTTTATTATTTTAACTATTATTTTATTATTTTCCTTAGGAGGCCCATTTTAGATCCCAAAATTCCTCTAATGCATAAGCAGGTCATCAATAGTATCCTGGGAAAACCTCAATCCATAGATGTCCTTTTGTGTACCAACATGAGGAATGTTGGCACTCGGATGGAGAAGTCCCATTTAGGCGGATAACAGGCCTAATGAAAATCCATAGGGGGGGAGCCTTATAAAGGAGATAACTTGTAAAAAAGAGACCAAAATGAGGCTCAATTTGGCATGAAAAATAGCTAAGAAGGATCGCCTAGACCCACGACAAATGCGGCATGAGTAGCAAAAGACAATCAATGTGTTATAAACTAGGGTACTCATGGAAGGAAAGCTCTGTCCATGAAAGAACAATGGTATAGACAAGGTAGTAATGGTTAAACACCATAGTCTATGGTCAAAGTAGTGATCCTAGGGTTAAGGCGGATGAGGTATAGATGCAAAAATGCATATAAATGACCAAAATCCAACCCTATATAAGTGAAAAACAACTTTGAGCAACCTTGGACCTATTTCATTAGGAAAACATGACATGGTATTAGTTTGATTTTGATAAAAATTAAAAACTATATGTTAAAAAACCCACATTTTGAAATTATTTCTATAAATAGTTCAAAAATAGAAATCAAAATCACCATTTCGTATTTTTACCCAATATAGACAAGTTTTACCTTTGCCTTCAATCGCTCGGTATGGAAAAACTAGTGGACAAATTTCAAATCCGCAAGTGCTAGGTAATTCCACTCTTTGTGCTCTTCCATTTCATCCATTCAAATTTTCAATTCTATGCAAAATTTTAATGTTTTAAGCCAACTTTAGGGAGGTTGCGCTGTATATGTTGGTATGTGACTTACACAGTCACGTACACTCATTTTATATGCAACTTGACCGAAAGCAAACCGCATATGAAACGCGACATGTCCAAAGGATAGTTGTGTATACTGCATGACATATAAAAAGTATATTTAGGGCCAAAATCAAAGTTTTTAATGAGTTTTAATGTTTGATGGTGGCTTCATGGACAAGCTAAAACATGGTGTTGGAGTGGAGGGAGAGAGAAAATGAAACTATGGAACAAGATGCACTCCGAAGTGCCCCCATGGTGCATGCATTGTGGCAAAGTGGGTTGCTAAAGTTCTTTTGTACCGCACCTATGTGATCCAATGTCCACTTGCTGGAGTTTTTGATTAACTATTGGGATCATGATCTAGGTGCATTTGACCTACAAGGTGAGATTCTAGAAATTACACTGGAAGACATATATTTCATTGTAGGTTTGTCATGATGGGGGGAACCTATCAACTTGGAGGGTACCGGCAAAGTCGATGGCATTCTAAGTGTTCAACATTATATCAATACTTATTGCACACCCGATACTAAAAAAATGGGTACTTCCATCCCTATTGTACATATCCGCAACTTGCCATTACGGGTGTTAGTAAGCATAGTGGTAAGGGTTGCAGGATCATCATCACTCCATATTGCTACTCAGAACTAGATGAGAATTGCTATGGAGTGTCTGCAGGGAGTTGTATTTGACTGGTGATCGGGAGTAATCCCGATAATGAAGAAACAACTCTCTAACTACAAAAGAGGATGACAGAAGAAATTCGGTTATTCTAGTATATTGGTGGCCTTTTTCTTTGAGAGAGTGCCCACTCTCAGCCCTACAGTACCTCTACCAGCTTTCTCTCCCCATCATCCTAGACTGAGTAGGTGGGGAGAAATATTCCTTCGCCAGGGCGCCGGTGGCTCGGTTCAGAGTGTTTACGATGATGACTTCTACCTATGGTGGGAGCGGCAACTACCAGCACTGGAGTAGTTTCCATATACTGGGATGGATTTTCGGGGTGACAATGACCCCGTCCTCCCTCCTGGAGGAGCATGTGGAGCATAAGGTATTTTGGTTTTTTCAAGTTTTAAATTTTTTATGAGTTTTTAATCATAAATATATATACATATGTATAAGAGTTTTAATAATTTTAATGTTTAAAATGTGGATATTGGACCAGTCTGCCCTGATGGGCATCCTCATATGTATGTACGACCAGTGGTATGAGAGGATGAGGGTTTGATCAGGATTCTTGAGGGGAAGCTGGCCAAGATTACCCAAAGAGTCCCTACTTTACGCATTGAGTAGATCCATGTCATTATGCAGGAATTAATAGTTGGTATTCCACCCACTTGGATATGCCTTATGAGGAGGGTAGCCATGGCAGTATTAGTCTACATAGATTCTGCTAAGGCTGCTGTAGCTGAGGAAGCTAAAGAGGCCCAAGAATAGGATGACCAGGGTGGTTAAGATGACCAGGGTGGTTAAGATGACTAGTGTGGTCAATATTAAACCTAGGGGCATTTTATGGATTACAATCCAATTTTTGTATATATTTTTTATATTATATAGTTATGATTGGATCTAAGGATCACGAAATCAACCTATCTATATGGACAAATATTTACACACACACACACACACACACACACACACACACACACACACATATATATATGTTTTGTCTATTTATTTACATGTACTTTTGCAATGTATATGTTGTATATTTTTATGAAATATGTGCTAAGTGCCAATCCAAGATATAGTTCACATATGCATCAGTTAATGAATTTTGATTTCTTGGAATATGATTAAATGTGATAAAATCAAAATTTCTTTCCAATAACCTAACTTGCATGAACTGACGTAATAAAATAGGGTTTCTCACTTCATAAGCTTGATTGAGCCGGGGAACCACCAGTTGAGAGTCAAGTCTGACTTCTAGTTGGGTGATACCACGTGATAAGGAATCCCATAAAAGCTCAATGAAGGCCCTGTATTCAGACACATTATTAGTAGCAGGACCTAGGAAAGCACCTCCAAAGGAAACTAGTTGTCCTGAGGGTGAGTAAATAACCCATGCGGCTAAAGCCAGGTTGCAAGTGTGACAACTAGTGCCATCTGAAAAACCTATGAACCACTCGGAAGACATATGTAACAACCAAAAAATGATATAAGAACACAAACTGACGAGCTATTGTAGATAAAGTTATGTACAATAAAAATACAAGAAAAAGTGCTAAGCCTAGGCATAGTACTTCTTCAGGTAGAGTCCATTTCTAGGCCCAGGCAGGTTATTCCCCTCGAAATCAATTAATTCATATGAACCTTTCTTTAGAAATTTTGACATGACATAGGGTCCTAACCACATAGACCTAAATTTCCCTGCCCCCAAGGGTTCTTTGTCCTAGTCCCAGAGCAAGACAAGCACCCCTTCAGAAAAAATCCTAGGTTGGACTGACTTATCATATTCATTTTTCACCGTATTTTTATGAGCCTCATTTGTAGTCAATGCATCTCTATGTTGCTCATGTAGATGTTCTAAGTGTAGCAAACGTTCCTCTAGATCAGTCGTATTGGGTAACACATGAATGGAAAGTTTTAAAGACGAGATTTCACATTCAACTGGGGTTATTGCTTCCACCCCGTGAATGAGTTGGGAAGGGGAGAACCCTGTGACAATTTTTACATTCATTTGATAGGCCCAAAGTGTAGGATACAACATGATGTGCCAATTTGACCGGGCTGTGTTAATATCATGCTTGAGAATAGTATTCAAGGTCTTATTTACTGCCTCAAATTGACCATTCACTTGCGGGTAAAAAGAAGAGGAATGTTCTTGTTTAAACCCTAGCATAGTGGTCAATTTGGTCATCATGTTGTTTTGGAAGTGACAGCCATGGTCAGTGACAATCTATTTAGGAATACCGAAATGTGCGATAGTTTGGTTGAAAATGAAAAAAAGCTATAGTTTCCCTGTCACCCTTATAAGTGGGAATTTACTCTGCCCACTTCGTAAAGTAATCCACAACAACAATGATGTATTTTTGTCCCCCATCCGAAACTGGGTTGCAAGTCACGTAATCTATCCCCCACTTAGTGAAAGGGCCCACTGAAATTATGGGAAATAATAGAGCAGGATGTGACCACATCTTTCTGGCATAAAGCTGACAAGGATGACAGTGCTTCATGGATTCCATACAATCTTTAAAGATCGTGGGCCAGAAATAACCGGCACGTAAGATCTTTTGGGCCATTTCTAACCCAGATAAATGACCCCCTCATGCTTTGATATGGGCATAATTTAGGAAAATCTCAGCCTCTTCATGGGTAAGACACCGATGCAAAAAAGAGTCTACCCTTCTACGATATAAAGTATCTCCAATAATGAGGTAGTTTTTCACATGTAAGCGTAATTTGCATCGTTCTTCCCGTGAAAAGGTTGCAGGATGCTTCAGAGTCTGGAGATAAACAAGTATATCTCCATACCAAGGGTCAGAGGTGGAAATCAAGAAAATTTGCTCATCTGGGAATGAGTCTTCTTCAATGGATACATCTTCTTCAACTGGAAATTCTGCAATAAGTTCTACAAAAACTAAGGATTTTTTGGATTTGGTGGATTGAAAATCCAAGTCAAACCCTTGGAGAATGACTATCCATTTATTGAATTTTCCTCCAACCATTTGTCGGGACAAAACATATTGGAAAGGATTAACATCTGGCACTAGTTTCGTAGTCCTCAGTAGGATGTAGTGATTCAACCTTTGAATAACATACACACCTGCTAACGCCAAATTTTTGACGTGGGAGTACCTAAGTTCAAGGCTAGCTAAAACATGACTAAGATAGTAGATGACATGATCTTGGAGCTCATCATCCTCTTGGACTAGTACTACCCCTATGGTCGACTCAGATGCAGCTAGAAAAAATATAAAATCATGAGTAATCTAGTGGACGCAATAAAGGTGCCGACAACAAATCTTTCTTTAATGCCTTGAACGCAAGTTGTACAATTTCATCCCATACAAATGGGGTGTCCTACTTCAATAGGCACATGAAACCTTTGGTGATATTGGCATAATTCACGATAAAACATTGGAGAAAGTTAGACTTTCCTTGTAGGCTTTGAAGTTGCATGATGGAATGAGGAGGAGGAAGATTTACTATGGCCTCAACTTTCAAAGGATCCACCTGAATACCTTTGATAGAAACAATGAACCCAAGAAGCCTACTTGACTCGACACAAAAAACAAACTTGTGGGGATTCAAGCATATTTTGTAATGTCTGCATCTTTCAAAAATTAAACACAAATGAGCTAGGTGATCAATCCTGTTTTTAGAATGTGCTGGCATACCATCTAGGTAGGTTTCAACAATAGACTTGATGTCATGAAAGGAAAAATTCATTTCCCACTGAAAGATAGCCCCTGCATTTTTCAATCCAAAAGGCATTTTCTTGCATGCAAATGTACCCCAAGTACAAATAAAAGTTGTTTTATGTTGGTATTCTGGCTTGATTTGAATATGATTATACCTTGAGAAGCCATCGATAAACGAAAAGACTTCAGTCCCTGCACAAGCATCAATGATTTGATCTATGAATGGTGTGGGGTAGTTATCCTTTGGACAAGATTTGTTTAAATTGTGAAATTTAGTACAGACACATATCATTCCTTGCTTCTTATCGATAGGAACAATGTTGGATACCCATTCTATCAAAGCAATTGGGTAAATAAAACCATCTTTCAACTGCTTTTCAACTTCAAACTTAACAGCTACCGCTTTACGCGGATTGACAGGTCTAAGTTTTTGTCGAACTGGTTTGGCATCAGGATAGGTTTGGATTTCATGTTCGACTATAGATGGATCTATGCCTGGAATCTCCTCATATGACCAGGAAAACACATCGTAGAACTCCTTAAATAAATTTGTATAGATAGCAATCTCCTTCATAGAGCAGTTTGAGCCAATATACACATTTTCCACAACGTTGGGGTTCACAAAGATGTTGACAGGAATAGTAATAGAAATGTTTTCCATATTCTCCTTAGTAAAGATTCCCTCCCCTGGTAAGGGATTGATTGGTATATTAGCATCACCTTCCAGGCTCATATGGAACTCTTGATTTTCAATATTGCTTAACTCTAGAAGAAAGTAGGATCTATGATGAAGATCTTCGCAGATATTATCACATCTGTACATAGCTTCCAAAATGGCTTCATCAGATGGCAAAACCATATCTAAGCAATCATCAGTATGCAAAGAGTTCTCTACCCAAGTAGGCAGATAGGTTTCTTTCGGCTCCTTTGAGACTATAGGAGGAACTGAAATAGGATCAACAATGGTGTTAACAATAGCTTGATATGATACTTCCACTATGGATAAGGGAACTTCAGGCTCATGACCAGAAGGAAGGACCCAAGGATCTGTTCTATCACCAACCGTTGCAATAGGATTCCCTACACTAGTTGTTATACCCAAATCATGTCACCACCATGTGATAAGACTCTTGACTTACATATTTTCCCTTAATCCTAGCATCTAGAGTGGAAACCCATGTTGTTTGTCAATCTTACATAAAAATACTCAGCACCGTGCTTTCCCCATTAACCATGAGCGGTACCTTGTTCGTACCACTTGTATCTTGTTTGCCATAAGTGGTGCCACTGCATATGGCCTTTGGCCCATAAGCGTTTCTAACCTAAACCGCTCTATCATAAGAGGAGAAAAGCGGTACCCTAGGTAAAATGGGAAAAAGAGAAGTTTCTCTAGGCTTCTAGACCACGAGCCTCGTGTCCTCTCTTATCCCTAACATTGTGGGTCAGTTGAGCTCGAGATCCCCCATCATAGGATCTTATATGTTGAAATATTGTAACTTTGAAGAATATTCTATATGTATCTTTTTGTGGTCCTCAATGGTCCTACTGGGAGAACCACTTTGTTAGATTTTTATCATTCAAGCTAGCATTACGATCTTAGGATCTTTTAACTGAGATAATAACAAGCAAAAAAATAAAACATAAGCACAACACAAGAGACAAGAGACACACAAAATTTTCCTTGGGGAAACCATAAAGGAGAAAACCCCGCAACTTCCTCAGAGATAGAATCAGCACCAAAGGTAAAACCAGAAAATAGTAAGATGATCTCCCGATAGCAGCAGTCTCTCTCTCTCTCTCACTGAGAGAGCTTCTCCTCTCTCACTCATGTGCCCCAACGAGTGAGTGTGTGTGTATGATTATGATCAGTAGAGAGGCTCTCACTCTCTATTTATATTCTTTCATTCACTTGGAATCCACTCCAACATGTCGACCTCACTTAACAATTACTTACTAGAGCCGACATCTCTAGGAGTGTCTAATAACCCTAGTGCCCCACCACTTCTGGGGACTTTGCCTCCTCTGGCCAATAGGAGGGTAACACAATGGTGGGGACTATTTCCCTGAATTATAATGACTCACCTAGGGTTGACTTCACTAGGATAGTCTAATAACCCAAGGGCCGCACAACTGTGGGGACTTTAACCCTTGACCAATAGGAGGGTTACCCACAATGACTTGACATGACTTTTTCATTATAGAAACTTCCTGGAATAAACATTGGGGTATGACATGACTCAAATACATTACAATACATCCCAGAATAAACATCGGGTTACAATACATAATAAATATGGATGAATACATTCTGAAGTTACAATTACATCAACACTCCCTCTTAACTAGGAAGGTATTCTCTCGACATAATTTATAAGCACAAGTCTTCTTCTCTGTATCATCTGGATCATCATTGAGTTCTTGTCATCTTTTTCTTCAAGTCATCTTCATCTTCAAGTTATCTTCATCTGGATCTAGATCATCACTCGATCTAGATCATCATCACTGAATCTAGATCATCATCACTGGATCTAGATCATCACTGGATATGGATCACCATCACTGGATCTGGATCATCACTGGATCTGGATCACCATCACTGGATCTGGATCATCACTTGATTTGGATCACCATCACTAGATCTGGATCATTACTTGATCTGGATCATCACTAGATCTGGATCATCACCGGGCATCATCACTAGATCTGGATCATCACTGCTAGATCATCTTCACTGGATCTGGATCATCACTGGGTATCATCACTAGATCTGGATCATCACTCAATCTGGATCATCACTGTTGGATCATCTTCATTGGATCTGAATCATCACTTGATCTGGATCATCATGGGTGCTATCTCATGATTCTTCTAGTCACAGGAAGTTTTACAGAGCCAGCCCTTTTTCATGGTGGTTGTAGGCCTAGCCTCCATGTAGGTCTTCTTCAGCACTTATATCTGACCTACTCGTTTGAAAGACCTGTCTAGCAGTTACATATGACATACTCATCAGAAAGGCACGTCCAGCAATTATATCTGGCCTACTCATTAGAAAGGCACGCCCAACACTAGCATCTGATCATATAGGAACCAATCCTATAATCACATCAGAAATGGCCAACACTCACATTCACCAGCATGATATGATACAACTACTATCATCTGTGAAAAGGATCAGCACTTACATCTAATCTACTCATCAGAAAGGCACAGTACTCACATCCATCCAGGCTAGAACACATCCTACTCACAATGATGGAAGAGTTATGTACTTCCATCCAAGCTGGACCACATCCTACTCACAATGATGGAATATTTCCTCACTTTCATCCAGGCATGAACCACATCCTACTCACAATGATGGAAGAACTCTTTTCTTCCATCCAGGCTGGAACCACATCCTGCTCATAATGATGAAAGACTCTCATCCAGGCTATAACACATCCTTCTCACAATGATGAAATATTTCTGCACTTACATTCATCCAAGCCGGAACACATCCTACTTAGAGTGATGAAAAGGCTCTGCACTTACATCCATCTAGGCTAGAACACATCCTGCTCATAATGATGGAAGGGCTTGCACTCACATCTGATCTTGTAGGAACTAATTCTACAGTCATATCAAAATGGCCCCAAGTCCTCCTCGAATGAGCTACCTGGTAATTGACCAGGTTCCTCAATTCTCCTAGAGAATGGCAGTTGCCCTTACATCTGACCTCCTCATTGGAATGGCCAACACTCACATTTGACATGGAATGGCCAACAGTTAATCCTTTAGCCATGACAAAATGGTTCAGCCCTTACATCTAATCAAGTGGGAACACATCCTTCTATCACATCAGAATGGCTACTCAGTCCTAGCCTGAGTGTTCTTGGTACCTCACCAGGTAGCTCCATTCAAAGAATGGAAAATTCCCTTACATCTGTCCTACCCGACAGAATGGACAGCACTCATATCTGACATGGAAGGAAGCAATCCTCTCACCATGATAGAATGGATCAACCCTTACATCTGACCTACTTGTTAGAATGGCTATGGATCTCAGCACTCATATCTGACATGGAAGGAACCAATCCTCTCACCACGATAAAATGGCTCAGCCCTTATATCTGACCTACTCATCAGAATGGCTATGGATCTTAGTTCTGATATCTGGAGAACACCAAGCTTCTCCCTAAAGTACACGAAATTAACCCTATTGAATGGCTTTGTCAATACATCAACTATCTGTTCCTCCATCACAACATACTGGAGCTTCACTACTCCCCTCTACACCATATCCTTGATATAGTGGTACTTGATCTCGATATGCTTCGACTTGTCATGGAACACTGGATTCTCTGACAATTTTATGCAACTCTGGTTGTCACAATGTATACAAGTAGTATCCAACTGAAGATCGAATAAATCAGACAGTAGCTTCTGCAGCCATACTGCCTCACAACTAGCTGAACAAGCTACGACATCCTATGCTTCAACTGTACTCAGTGCCACACAAGATTGCTTCCTGCTAAACCAAGAGATCACAGCTGATCCCATACTGAAGCAACACCCTAAGGTACTCTTCCTATCGATAGCACGACCTACCCAATCTAAATCAACATAACCTTCTAGGTTAATATTTTGATCTGCATCGTACTTGAGCCCATAATCAACTGTACCCCTTAGGTACCTCAGAACATGCTTTGCAACAATCAAGTGAACGTTTCTTGGATCTATCAAGAACTGGCTCAAGGTGTTCACAGCAAAGCAAATGAATGGTCTCATGTTCGTCAGGTACATTAATGAACCAATCATTTGACGATACATCGTAGCATCAACCGTCTCTAATGAAGCAACACTCAATAGCTTCAAGTTCGATTCCATAGGTGTGGTTATCTAGTCCATCATCTTGAACCTCTTTAGGATCTCTACTACATACTTCCTTTGTCCACACCTCCATGCCTAAATAGTGCATCGACACATAACAAGAGCATCACTGGTCTTCTATCTTCAACCTCGAAGCAAAGGTTGGAATTCACTTTACTCTCAGTAAAGCCTAAAGTCATCAGTAATCTATCCATCCTGTCATACTATTTCTATCCTCAGGATATTCTGTAGTCAATCCCTCTGAAGAGGAGCATCATACTCCCTCTGTCTTCTATACTCTATGCACTGAAACATTTTGTACCAGAGTGACAAGTAGCTTCCTACGCTACTAATATTCTATCTGACCATCTAGTGTATAGACTTGCATCTTCAACCTTGTAGCAAAGGTTAATATCTTCATCAAGCTCATCATTTATGTGTTTCAACTCTTACTGGTTGCAAATGTCTCTTCGTAGTCTAGGCCTTCTTTTCATGAGAAGCCTTGTGCTACGAATCTTACTTTGTATCCCACGATGTTTCCATCTACTGCATGATGAAACTACGAACTTCTCTTCATGTGTCGATACTACATCCTAGACATCATTCTTCTTGAATTGGTCTTCCATTTATTCTTGGTTACTTCTTCACAGCTTGAAGGTTCTGCATCAATGACGTTTCTGCATTCATCATATTATTCTTCATCTTGAACTGTCGTCACTTGTTCTTCGGAACAAGTCTCATCCTTCTTTGCTTGCAGGCGATTATGTATGCGGTCTTTCCTTCAATTCAAATGCATTTGTATGGCTAGAAACATTTAATAAGGAATATTCATACTGGAAAATTCTTATGCATAAATATATGATCATGCAACTATTTTAGCCAATACAACATTCATCCATATCTCACGGAAACATTTCTAGATGCCTTCCATCTCTACCAGGACAACATTGAGATTGTGCACTAATCCAATATGTCAGCAAAGAGGTTTCATTCTAGATAAGTAGCAATGGAGAGTTGTATAGCACCATGAGATACTTACCCATCACATGCATATTAGTAGTATATTATCGTTAATGCAAACATTCTATCATGCATAATACATCAACTGAATATAAACAAATGCATAAGAAAAACAATATCATGAAATGAGAATTGAATACTTATCTTTATTTGTTTCGTGGGTAGACTCCTTCTTGATCCTTCTGCTTCATCATCATCTTCATTCATGACTTCATCATTTATTTTTTCAGCTCTCAAGATGGATAAGAGGTTTTTCAAGAATCAAGTCCTTCATATTCCTCATCGCTTGAGGGATCTTCTTTCGATGGTGATAGCTTTTTCTTCAATTTCTCCCATCTTCTCTTCTCTTCTTATTAGTTGAGCTTCTTCTTATTCCCAGAGTCTACTGAAAGTAATCTCTTCCTTCTAACACACATTCCTTGAATGAATGAATCCCATGATCCTAGGAGTCCATTCAAGGTGGACATCACCACTACTACATTCTTCACTTCTTCTTTTACCGCTACAAGTTGTTCTTTGATTTGAGAGACCCTTGTAAAGTATGACTGCATGGTCTCTGCATTTTGGATCTTCACATTCTTCAACTGGTTTCTTAAGGTCATATTCTAATTTCTGTTCTTTCCTTCAAATAACTTGGTCAAGGAGTCAAACATCTTCAGTGTCTTTAAGGAAGAAACTTGTAGTACAAGTTGATCCGTGACTGAATCAACCATGATCTTCTTGACCTTGACCAAGTTCTTCTTGTGTAAGGCTTCTAGCCTCATCTCCTTCTGGAACTGGAACCTCTCTACTCATGTAGGTGTCCAATTCATTTTATTCAAAGAGATCATATAATTCCATGCTTGGAAGTTGTCAACTTCACCAAGCTTATTATCAAGCTGATGTGATAGACCACTTTGAAATGAGAACCTCAAATGGAAATTGCAAAAGATTAGATCTTACCGATTTGAGGTGTCCGTCCTGGTTTCGGAGCTGGTTGATCTAAGGTTTGTCACAGAAACCCTAATTTTCAAAACTTGGAATATTTCAGATCTAATTTGATATACAGATAGATCTCTTCAAATGGAGTTGTCCAATGTACTCCTTTTCTGAAAACAGTGGAGGGAAGCTCCTGGAAGAGGAATCCCTAGTTTTCCAATTTCTTCTACAGAAATGCTTGTTATTGTTTCTGTGATATCTCCGAAATTACTGCTCCTCTATGTGTGAAATTTCTCACTCAAGTAATCTCTCCTGTCTCAGATCCAAAACCATAGGTTTCATCAAAATTGGTTTTAGCAATTGGGATTTATTATCCTTTTCCCAAGGTGACCTGTTATAGGACTGTTCAAAACAGTGGAGTTGTATGGACTGCCACATGTCATTGGTTCATATTCTGAGTCTGAAATCCAGACCACAGAAATGAAATTCCATTCCCTTTCTATAACATCTTCAGGAATTCCATTTGGACCTCTATAGCCCACGATATTGCAATTATCCCCATGTGTCCTGTTTAGGGATGAATTCTGGAAGAGGATAGAACCCTAACTTGGAGGGATCATATCTCCCAGAATATAGAGAATATGAGCCATAATTTTGGATAAAATGTCCAACAGTATTTAATATTTGGCCCCTGCAATTTTCAACTCCTGAGACTTTTCCAATCTCGATATATTTCGAATGTACCAAAACTTAGCAGTTTTAGTATTTAGGGTTTTTCTAGCTCAGGGGAAAACTAGGGTTTGACTTTACCAAAGTTTCACCCAACCAAATTTATTGATCCAGGTCTCTAAAATTCTATTTTTATGATGAGAAAAATCCTATTCCAGGCTCACTCAAAAATTCCTCTTCTGTAGATATCCTTAATTTCCGCAGCAAAAACTAAAAATGCTCGGAATCAAAGTCTGCTTCGACAGAAAGATGTGCCCTTCAATGGAGAGTCAGCCTAGCATACTTTTTCTAATGGATTATGGAGAGAGACCCAAAAAGTAATAAGCCCTAGATTCTACAGCTACACAATGTCTTCTTCTTAGGTTAGCTCTGATACCATGTTATATTTTTATCATTCAAGCTAGCATTATGATCTTAGGATCTTTTAACTGAGAGAATAACAAGCACAACAATAAAAAATAAGCACAACACAAGAGACAAGAGACACAAAGAATTTTCCTCAAGGAAACCATAAAGGAGAAAACCCCACAACTTCCTCAGAGATAGAATCAACACCAAAGATAAAACTGGAAAATAGTAAGATGATCTCCCGACAGCAGCAATCTCTCTCTCTCACACTAAGAGAGCTTCTCCTCTCTCACTCATGTGCCACAACAAGTGAGTGTGTGTGTATGAGTATGATCAATAGAGAGGCTCTCACTCTCTATTTATATTCTTCCATTCACTTGGAATCCACTCCAACATGTCGGCCTCACTTAACAATTACTTACTAGAGCTGACATCTCTAGGAGTGTCTAATAACCCTAGTGCCCCACCACTTGTGGGGACTTTATCTCCTTTGACCAATAGGAGGGTAACACAATGGTGGGGACTATTTCCCCGAATTACAATGACTCACCTAGGGTTGAATTCACTAGGATAGTCTAATAACCCAAAGTCCCCACAACTATGAAGACTTTAACCCTTGACCAATAGGAGGGTTACCCACAATGACTTGACATGACTTTTTCATTATAGAAACTTCCTGGAATAAACATCGGGGTATGACATGACTCAAATACATTACAATACATCTCATAATAAACATTGGGTTACAATACATAAGAAATATGGATGAATACATTCCAAAGTTACAATTACATCAACACTCCCTCTTAACTAGGAAGGTATTCTCTCGACATAATTTATCAGCACAAGTCTTCTTCTCTGTATCATCTGGATCATCATTGAGTTCTCATAATCTTTGTCTTCAAGTCATATTCATCTGGATCTAGATCATCACTCGATCTGGATCATCATCACTGGATCTGGATCATCACTGGATCTGGATCACCATCACTGGATTTGGATCATCACTCGATCTGGATCACCATCACTGGATCTGGATCGTCACTTGATCTGGATCACCATCACTGGATCTGGATCATTACTCAATCTAGATCATCATAGGGAATCATCACTATATATGGATCATCACTAGATCTGGATCATCATTGGGAATCATCACTGGATCTAGATCATCACTATTGGATCATCTTCACTGGATCTGGATCATCACTAGATCTAGATAATCACTGGCCATCATCACTGGATCTGGATCATCACTACTGGATCATCTTCACTGGATATGGATCATCACTCGATCTGGATCATCATGGGTGCTATCTCATGATTCTTCTCATCACAGTAAGTTCTACAAAGCCATCCCTTTTTCATGTTGGTTGTAGGCCTAACCTCCATGTAGGTCTTCTTCAGCACTTATATCTGACTTACTCGTCAGAAAGACCCATCCAACACTTACATCTGACCTACTCGTCAGAAAGGCACATCCAGCACTTATATATGACCTACTCGTTAGAAAGGTTTTCCCAACACTCACATCTGATCATATAGGAACCAATCCTATAATCACATCAGAAAGGCCCAACACTCACATTCATCGGCATGATAGGACACAGCTACTATCATCTGTGAAAAGGCTCAGCACTTACATCTGACCTACTCGTCAAAAAGGCACAGTACTCACATCCATCCAGGTTGGAACACATCCTACTCACAATGATGGAAGAGTTATGTACTTCCATCCAGGATGGAACACATCCTACTCACAATGATGGAATATTTCCTCACTTTCATCCAGGTAGGAAACACATCCTACTCACAATGATCTTGTTTATATGCTTTTGTTATGAAATTGAAATGAAATGCTAACGATCTAGCTTAGCATATGAAAATTTAACATGGTATCAGAGCCACCCTAGAAGAAGACATTGTGTAGCTACAGAATCTAGGGCTTCTTACTTTTTGATTCTCTCTCCACAATCGATCAGCAAAAGAAGGCTAGGCTGACTCTCCATTGAAGGGCACATCTTCCTGTTGAAGCAGAATTCGATTCCGAGCATTTTCAGTTTTCGGTACAGGAAGTTAGGGCTTCTTGAAGAAGAGGAATTTTTGAGTGAGCCTAGCATAGGATTGATATTCTCATTAGAGTCGAATTTTAGAGACCTAGATCAATATTTTTGGTTGGGTGAAACTCTGGGAAAGTCAAACCCTAGTTTGACCCCGAGCTAGAAAACCCTAAATACTAAAACTGCTAAGTTTTGGTACATTCACTATATCCTGATATTTCCGAAGGTTCAGGAGCTGAAAATAACAGAGGCTGAAGATAAAATCCTGATATACACTGTATCCCAAATTCCGCCTCATATTCTCTATATTCTGGGATATATGATCCCTCCAAGTTAGAGTTCCATCCTCTTCTAGAATTCATCCCTAAACAGGACACTTGGGGAGAATTGCTATAGCTTGGAATACAGAGGTCCAAATGGAATTCATGAAGATTTTCCATAAAGGGTACGGACTATAATTTCTATGTTCTTAATTTTAGACCCAGAAGATGAAACAATGACACGTGGCACTCCATACAATCGCGCTGTTCTGAACTGTCCTGTAACAGGTCACCTTGGTAAAATGATAATAAGTACCAATTGGTGAAACCAATTATGATGAAACCTATGGTGTTGGATCAGGGACATGTGAGGTTACCTCACTAAGAAATCATATACATAGAGGAGCATTAATTTCAGATATATCACAGAAACAGTGACAGGCATTTCTGCAGAAGAAATTGGAAAACTAGGGCTTCCTGTTCCGGTAGCTTCCCTCCACTGTTTTCAGAAAAGGAATACATTGGAAAGCTCCATTTGAAGAGATATATATTTCTATCCAATAATATCTCAAATATTCTAAGTTTTGAAAATTAGGGTTTCTGTGACAAACCCTACATCAGCCAGCTCCGGAACCAGGACGGACACCTCAAAACGGTAAGATATAATCTTTTGCTATTTTTAGTAGAGGTTCTCATTTCAAAGTGGTATATCACATCAGCTTGATGAAAAGCTTGGGGAAGTTGACAACTTCCAAGCCTGGAAGTATATGATCTCTCTAAAGAAAATGGATTGGACACCTACATGAGTATAGAGGTTCCTGTTCCAGAGGGAGATAAGGCTAGAAGCCTTACACAAGAAGAACCTGGTCAAGGCCAAGAAGATCATTGTTGATTCAGTCACGAATCAACTTGTACTACAAGTGGCTTCCTTAAAGACACCAAATATGTTTGATTCCTTGACCAATCTATTTGAAGGGAAGAACAAAAATTGAAATATGACCTTAAGAAACCAGTTGAAGAATGTGAAGATCCAGAATGCAGAGACCATGTAGTCATACTTTACAAGGGTCTCTCAAATAAAAGAACAACTTGTAGTGGTAAAAGAAGAAGTGAAGAATGCAGTAGTGGTGATGTCCACCTTGAATGGCCTCCCAGCATCATGGGATTCATTCATTCGAGGAATGTGTGCCAGAAGGAAGTGATTACTTTCAGCAGACTTTGGGAAGAAGAAGAAGCTCGACTCATAAGAAGATAAGAGAAGATGGGAGAAATTGAAGATCAAGCTCTCACCATTCAAAGAAGATCCCTCAAGCGATGAGGAATATGAAGAACTCAATTCTTGATGAAACTCTTATCCTTCTTATCATTTGGACAAGAAATGATGATGTCATGAATGAAGAAGATGATGAAGTAGAAGGATCAAGAAGGATTCTACTCACAAAATGAATAAAAGATAAGTATTCAATTGTCATTTCATGATATTGTTTTGTTATACATTTGATTATATTCAATTGATGTGTTATGCCTGATATACTAGTTGCATGAATGACATTTATGAGATATAGATAAATGATGTGTTGGCTAAATAGTTGCATGATGCATAAGAATTTGTCGTTATGCATTTGTTTTATGAAATAGTTCTAAGCATGCAACTGGTGCATTTGAATTGTAGGAAAGGTCATGTACAACCACCTACAAGAAAAGAAGGATGAGACTTGTTACGAAGAACAAGTGATGAAAATTCAATAAACATGAATCTGAAGCTTCCAGTGTCAGAGACATCATGATGAAGGAAAGAGCTTCAGAGAGTGGTAGATCCACCTCGAAGGATGAAGACCTCCATGGCTATGAAAGAATCTATGATCAAAGAGTAACAATTGATCATGAGGAATGATGTATTCGATATGGTTTCGAGACATAAAGGGAAGTACGTAGTATCTTCCATATGGATCTACAAGAACAAGTGTACAAATCAAGGTTCATGATTTGCCTCAGAAAGAATAGACTATGACATGACATACTCTATTGACAAGTATATGTCAAGCATAGAACCACCTGTATAGAATGAAGAGGGAAGATGATACTCCACTTCAGGGGGAGTGACTACAGAAGATATCTGAGTTTGACATGGTATGACATGATGGACAGATTCTTGATGGATCGAGACTTTAACAAGAGTAAAGTGGGTTCCAACCTTCAAGGTTGAATGCAAAAGACTAGAATATGTTGATGACCTGACAAGACAAACTCATGGAAGATGTTATGATGAAAGAATACTAGAATGATGTTTGGGATATAATACTCAAACCAGAAAGCAAGAATGTGGTATCTTCCAAATGGATTTGTAAGATAAAATATGCTATTGATAGAAGTAAGGAAAGACTTGTGTATTCTCTTAGAAAGAGGGAATTAATTCTAAAGAGACACTTACCCCAGGAAGCAAGGTATACTTCCTTCAGAACTATCATAGTAGTTTCTTCCATGATGAAGTAAAGACAAGCCTTCCTTAATGGTATGATTGAGGAAGATTTTTTGAAGTTGAAGACAGATGGAATCACGTATGCAAGTTGAAGAAGGCCCTCTATGGCTGAAGCAAGATCCTAGAGCTTGGTATGGAAGAATAGATAGTTTCCTGTTGAACATGGGCTTTACCAAGAGTAAAGCTGATCCTAACCTTTATCTCAAGGTTGTAGAAGATGAACCTGTCATCCTGTTATTATATGTGGATGCTATTTCTGACAAGGAATGAGAAATAGATTGTAGAATGCAAGAAGAAGTCCGCTGAAGAATTTAAACCTTGGTATAATACTTTATTTCCTAGGCCTAGAATATGAAGGAATGTTTCTCAATGAGGGAAAGTATGCAGTGCAAGTTTTGAAAAGATTTGATATGTTTGAATGAAAATCCATGGCCAAACCCATGGATTCCAATCTGAAGTTATTAGCTGATGACTCATCAGAGTTAGTGGATGTGACTCAATACAGACAGATTATTGGGTCATTGATGTACTTAACAAATACTAGACCATACATTTGTTTTGCTATGAACACCTTGAGTCAATATCTAGTTCAACCTAGATGGGTTCACCTGATAGCCGTAAAACATGTGATGAGATATCTGAAAGGGACTATAGACTTTGGTCTATACTATGATGGAAACCATGATTACAGATTGTATGACTATATAGATGCACATTGGGCTGGAAGTATCTTAGACAGGAAAATCACATCAGGTAGATGCTTTTGTTTGGGGTATGCTATGAATTCATGGTTTAGAAGGAAATAGTCCAGTGTTTCTCCTAGCACGGCTGAAGTAGAATACATAGCAGATTCCTCTGCTAAGTTGTGATGCCATATGGCTTCAGAAGCTGACATCAGGTCTCTTTGACCTAAATATGGATACTACAATGATTCTATGTGATAACCAGAGTTGTGATGACAGAGAACCCTGTGTTCCATCGTAACACATAGAAATCCGGTATTTCTACATACAAGATAAGATGCAGATAATGATGTTTCAATATTTACATACTATAGATGCAGATCTGAATATAGAGATGATGATGTTTCAGTACTCCCATACTGAAGATATAGATGATGTTTCAGTCTTTACATAATGTAGATATAGATGATGGTGATTCCGTATTTCTATACTAGATATAGAGGTGATGATGCTTTCAGTATTTCTACACTGAAGATATAGATGATGATGCTTTCAGTATTCACATACTGGAGATACAGATGGTGATAGTTCAGTATTCACATACTGAAGATGTAGATGATGACGGTTTAGATGTTGATGTGTTGACGAAACCTCTGTCTCAAGTAAAGTTCATACACTTTCGAGACAATCTTGGTGTGTTTCAAAAATACCTTCCCCAAAAGGGGGATTAGTGATGTTGTAGTGGGATTGTATCATCCCTGGGCACTTGCCCTAAAGTGATCTGGTGACTTCGGTCATCGAGATGGTAGTAGGATTGTATCATCCGTGAACCTCAGTTCAGAATGGATCCGGTGACTTTGGTCATCAAGAATGTGGTAGGATTGTATCATCTGTGAACCTCAGTTCAGAATGGATCTGATGACTTTAGTCATCGAGATGGTGGTAGGATTGTATCATCCGTGAACCTCGGTTCAGAATGGATCCGGTGACTTCAATCATTGAGATGGTGGTAGGATTGTATCATCCATGAAACTCATTTCAGAATGGATCCAGTGACTTTGGTCATCGAGAAGGTGGTAGGATTGTATCATCCTTGGACTTTGGTTCAGAATGGATCCGGTGACTTCGGTACTCGAGAACGTTTGTTGATCCCGTAATTGGTAGAGGAAGTATTGTCTGAGTTCCACAGATGTGTTGATCCTGTAATTTTGAAAGGAAGGATCGTTAGTAACTCTGTAGAGACCTAAATCCTGTAATTCCGAAAGGAAGGATCATTGACTTGATCCCATAATTCCAACATGAAGGATTGTCTGAGTTCCACAGATGTGTTGATCCCGTAATTCTGAAAGGAAGGATCGTTAGTAACTCCGTAAAGACCTAAATCTCGTAATTATGAAAGGAAGGATTGTTGGTAGCTCCATAAAGACATGATCCCGTAATTCCAACAGGAAGGATTATCTGAGTTCCACAGATGTGTTGATCCCATAATTCCAATAGGAAGGATTGTCTAATTTCCACAAATGTGTTGATCCCGTAATTTTGAAAGGAAGGATCGCTAGTAACTCCGTAAAGACCTAAATCCCATAATTCCGAAAGGAAGTATCGTTAGTAGCTCCGTAAAGACTTGATCCTGTAATTCTAAAAGGAAGGACCATCTTGGATCCATAGATGTGTTGATCCCGTAATTCCAAAAGGAAGGATCATTGGTAGCTTCGTAAAGACCAAAATCCCGTAATTTCGAAAGGAAGGATCGTCTGAGTACCACAGACATGTTGATCCTATAATTCCGAAAGCAAGGATCATGTTGATGTTTTGATGATGATGATGTTGATGTTTTGATGATGTTGATGTTTTGATGATAATGATGTTTTGATGATGATGATGTTTTCATGATGATTTTTCTGATCAAAATATCAGAGTATGATGATGATGATGTTTCTGATCAAAAGATCAGAGTATGATGATGATGTTGTTTCTTATCAAAAGGTCAAAGTGCTGAAGATGTTGTTGAATATGTTGCTGATTGAAAGGTCAAAGTGTTGAAGATGTTGCTGATCGAAAGGTTAAAAGATGTTGATGTTGATCAAAGAGTTGCTGTCATTGAAGATTGAAGACGAATACTATATGATGTTGAAAATCTTCCAATGATTTATGTATGTGTTACCCTGATGATGTTGATGATGCCCTCTATCTCTCTCCTACTATTGTTGTTGTTGATGTTGTTGTAGAATACCCTTCTCGTTAAGAGGGAGTGTTGAAATATTGTAACTTCAAAGAATATTCTATATGTATCTTTTTGTTGTCCCCAATGGTCCTATCAGGAGAACCGCTTGTATTACTTTGTACCCCGATGCTTCTAATCAGAATAACTAATAAGAGTCATGAGGTAGTCCCCTCTAATTGTAAAGGTGGGTCATTAGCACTCCATTGTGGTTACTTGAGCCTACATGATTTAACTCAAGCCTACATGTCGGATGAGTTAATTAAAGTGAACGGATGAATATAAATAGAGGTGTAGCACTCCTCATTTGGAGCACACACTCTCACTTGTGTAGCACATTAGTGGAGGAGAGAGAAGTAGATGGAGAAGGAGGATGATCAAGCTTTGATCTCCTTGTTGGTTTTATCTTTTACATTTTGGGGCATCTATCTTAAGGAAGTTTGCTGGGTTTTTCCCAGGATAAATCTTTGTGTTCCTTTTGTATGGTTGTGCTTGTCTATCTTTCAGTGATCTTGTTTATATGCTTTTGTTATGAAATTGAAATGAAATACTAATGATCTAGCTTAGCATATGAAAATTTAACATTAGAGGCCACCTCATCGACAAATATCTCAACCATCCCTGTCCATTGAGCCTTATAAATACAAGCTCATGTCCATGGTTGAGGGGGATAAGTTTAGAGGTATTGTTATGCTGTTGGATTGACCACTTGGCCCAATCCATTTGAGAGCATAGAGAGCAAAGTTGGAGCTTATGGGGATGAAGTGTTGGTTTCATGGAGATTCATGTCGACACAAAGGCTTAATTGGTCATAAAATTCTCCATTCATCTTAATGCAAAGATGATTTTTGTCCCAAATCACTGTTTTTTTGATTTCGCATGTAAATGTTGTTAGATTCCTTAGTCACTAACATGGATAAGTAGATGATGTTCTGGTAGCTTTGATGTGTTTGTATGTTTGATATGATTGCAAGTACACAGGTTCACTATTGAAGCGACATTCCAGGTGTCTACAACATCCAGGGAGGGTCTTCATCCTTTGTCATTCACTCATTTGTTCTAGATCCGAACCATCCAGACCAGAGGAACAACTTCTGTCCATAGAAGGTGAAATATTCCTGATTACACTAGTAGAACCTAAATAGTTAATTAGGGCTGGGATATCGAATGTTCCCATTAATGATGAACACATTCCATCCCCTAAGCTCTTTGAAATAGGTTTGACCTGATCAGCCAATGTCACATTGGACTCATTAGTTTCCATGTAGCCTTTCCAAGTGAAACTGAGTTGGTAAACTGTAACCAACTTCCCTTCGTGCTGAAACACTACCACCCGAAGAACGAAAAATGCAATAGAAGACATGGCATAAGTCCAACTTCTCCCTAGAAGCAAGTTATAATCCTATGGCACATCTATTACCTCTACTTCAACAGACACTGCCTTCCTTGCCAAATTTATCTCAAAAGCTGGTAGGATACCATGTGGACGAAATGAGCTTCCATCGAAAGGAGTAAGTAGGGTGTTCGATGGAAATAACTCTGAATATATAAGAGCTCTCTATCAGTATAAGGACATAACACATGTGGAAGCACCCTCATCAAAAACTGACCTTCCAATGGTTTTTCCACCATGGTCAACTGTAACCAACTTCCCTTCGTGCGGAAACACTCCCACATGAAGAATGGTTGATGCAATAGTAGACATGGCATAAGTCCAATGGCACATCTATTACCTCTACTTCAATAGACACTTCCTTCCATGCCAATTTTATCTCCAAAGCTGGTAGGATACCATGTGAACGAAATGACCTTCCATTGAAAGCAGTAAGTAGGGTGTTCGATGGAACTCGCTCTGGAGATCCAAGAGCTCTCTAGTAGGACAAGGACATGACACATGTGGAAGAACCCTCGTCGACAACTGAACTTCCAATGGTTTTTTCACCATGGATGACATATATCGACAAGGCCACATGATCATGGTAGGAGAATTTTGACATCAGAAAAATTAAACTTCGCTATGAGGCTCGATGAATCCATACTACCTAAGGCAGCTATGAGTGCATCTCATTGGGCGGGACAAATCTGTAACACCTCCAAAGCTGACATCGCACAAGGGGTTTGGGCTAAATATTTAACTACAGAGTAATTGGCTACAGCCCTAGCATTAGGATTGTACAATGCCTTCTTGAAGAAACCTTTTGGTATCTTAGGCATAGTTTCAATAGGTTCTTCAATTGTGAGAGGGTTAGAAGTTTCACTTGTAGACTTACCCTTCTCAGGAGCCTTTGTCTCATAGTTCTTGTTTCTATTCTGGAGTAATGTCTGGGATTGAACCATGTTGATATAATTTTGGTCAGGGGCATTAGCGGTGCCCCTTGCTACATTAAAAGTTGAAGATGAATTCTGTCCTTGGGGAAAAGGATCCTTCAGGACAACTGGTTGTTGACTTTTGAGCAGCTTCTGAGCTTGATCCATAAGTGGACATTGATGGGTCAGGTGATATTCCTGGCATAACTTACAGGGAAATTTCACCTTCTTCTTCTCTTTTCCCCCCCATTAGCATTATTTGTTGGTTTTGGCTTGTTTTGGTTTCCCTCACCTTTCTTTCCCTTTTTCTTTTTTCCACTGGGCTGCTGATTTCCCTTTTGGGAGGATTGATAAAAAACATTTGGGTTTTGGGGTGAGGGGGAAACCTTTGCTGCCTTTGTCTTAGAGTGTTTGATGGACAAGTCATGGATATTTTTAACTAAAGACTCTACGGTGGGAGATTTCACTGAACCAACCATGCCATCGGCATGGGGTCTAGGCTTAGGTTTCTCGAAACTATGTGTTGGTTGTGGTGCATTAGGGATGATTTCATATAGAATCCTATACTGAGAGTATATCAAATCCATCTATTGGGACCTAAGGATATAATATTCCTCATTAGTTACTCCCGAAGTAGATACATATTTAGATATATATGACAATAAGGACTTAAGGAACCATTCTAATAAAAAATAGGGAGGGATAGTGGCCTTAATGAGCCTATTCCACCTTCTCGACTCTTGGATGTGATCTAAAATGTGAGTGGCTTTGTCCTGCCGAAAGGTGGAAAATAAGTCCGTTCCAGAATCATACTGGATAGGAATTTGGAAATGGTTACGAAACACATTAGCTAAGTCCCAAAAACTACCAAATGCAGCAGAGGGCAGTTCAATGTACCACTTTGGTGTGGCACTAGTCAAAGTTCTTTGGAACAATCTCAACCAAATGGTGTCATCATTCAGTGAGTTGGAAGAGCAAAAAAAGTGAAAGGTGGTGATATAATCCCCCAGGTCTTCATCAACTTTGCCTTCAAATTTTGAATATCCAAACTTGGTAGGGATAGGTGGCCAGGTGGCATCATGTCTCATCAGGTTGTTCATTAACTTGGACAAATCTGGCAAATTCAAAGTTGCCAGGAAAGGAAGCTTGGGTCTAACAAGATCTTGAAAGGTAGAATGACTTGCCCCCTGGTTCCCAAATGTAAAGGTAAGGTTTCCCCCAGCTACTAGTGGCAAAGTAGTCAGACTACTTTGAAAAGGATTCCACCCATAAGCGAGTGGATTATTCATATGTAGTGCAGTGTATGTTGTTTGAGCCGTTCTAGTTGAAACTAGAGTTTGGAAAACATGAGCAGGTATCCCTCCACTAAAAAGAGAGAAAGGAGAGCTCATAAAAGGAGCCGAAACCGGTGTTTGAAAACCTTGACCATAAGGGTTAGTGTTTCCAAACTTCATCCCTACATAAGCAGGTGTGGGGCCTACATATGGAGTGTTTCTACCATGTTCATTCACAAATGAAAGAAAGGATATGCTGTGACACACAATTGAATCACCATTTCCACAAAAAATCGGATCCTAAAAATATCTTTTATCCTGGAGATATGGTTCATGGTTAAGAAAACCTGGGATGCCCAAGAAATTAATGGGAGGATATGCATTGGAAATTTGAGGTATTCTCAACATTGTTGCAATGCTAATATTTTTCCAGAAATCCCTCATGAGGAAACCATTATAGAGATCGACACTTATGAATAAATTTATGATGTGTATGATGACACTCCTCTATGTTCATCACTTAGGGATGAAGTCTTGGAAAGTTTAACTTCTCGTAATATCTTTGAAACCAAAACTTTGAAGGATGATTATTATGAGTAGGAGGAGGGTAGTTGTATCTTAGGATGTGATACCAGCAAGGAAGACTCTCTCATATTTGACAGAGATGGGAGTGATGACTATTGGAATTTCATAGATAATTCAACTTGTGAAAATATTTTTGAGAATCCCATCCATGATATGTCTAGCAAGGGGAGTGTCTATTCAAAAATTTGTGGAAGTCCAATCTACGATACGTCCATAGAGGGGAACGTGGGGAAAATCTTAGTATGGAAGATGAGCATTAAGAATTTTCACACGATCATTCAGAGTCATATCATGCAGAGCCACATAAATGTAACATTAATGAAAACATTGAGAAGCAGTGTTGTAAAACGTTAGATGTGATGCAGTCAGTGGAATATCAGTCTCAACCATATTCTTCACATGTAGAGGTTCCTTATGATTTGGAGCAAGTTGGCGCTTATACAATGAGTTATCATTCGGTAATCCTTGATGATCAGTATGATGGTGTAGTCAATTTGTCTAGTCATTCCGATTGGTATATCATTCCTATCCAATCATGGATAGAAGTAGCATGCACGATCACATACCAGTTTGGGAATAAATTTAATGACTTTATTCATGACTATGATTTCCCATCCAACCCACCCATTCCGGATCATCACGTAGGTTTGCATTTTCTGAATAAAGTATCCTTACTTTGGCTAGTAACCAAATACAAGGCAATTTTTTTTTATGTTAATAAAATGCTTAGATGGTTACATTGGATTTCTAATTACACTTAACCCTTTTTATATCATTCTTAGAGTAGGAAAATAAGCTCCTTAAAAGAGAGCATTTACTTTTTGCATTTCTGTTTTGTACTTAGGTATAGGTATAATAATAATTTTGTTTCATTAGTTAGCTACATTTATTTTGTTTAAATAAATAAGCTTAATGGTTTATTTGGATTTTATATAAAGCTTGGGCTACTGAGGTTTTCTTGTCAAGTTGAGATTTTTTACAGGTTATATAAACCAAAGATTCTGGTGTTCTCATATCCTCTCCTTTCCCTATGACCAGATCAAGCACACATCCCGTAGTTGGAGCCAGATGTTACCACCTAAGTTATACTTAGTCGGTGTTATCAATTGAGCCTGGTGAGCCAAACAAATGTGATTTGTTCGGACTTTAGAAGACCTTTAGCCTTTCTTCTGGGAAGTGTTTTTTTTATCTATCACATGTTCATACCCCCTTGGGGGAGTTGTAATAAAATTTTCTAGCATGGTAGTGTCTGTAAAAGACTCAGTCTCCTGGACTCAATTGTACATCCGATTAGCCCATAGTGTTTTTTCCCTTGGTTATTATTGGTTGTTGAATAAACGACTGATAATTTCTGATTTTTTCACTCAATACTTCCAAAGTTGGGGTGGTCGGCTTGAAATTTAGGCCTATTGAGATTATTAGAGCCTATGTGTCAATGTATAAACATTCTAGGCATTATGGTTGAGTCATATGAACATGTGCTAAGTCTCCTAGGTTTTGTTTTTTATTTTATTTTTTAATTTTAATTTTTCCACAAAAATTAGGCTAAATTTTAATAGTCTAAATGTAAAAATTGGTCTTGTAATAAAAGTGGGGTTAAAAGTCAGTTTCAATCATGGGGTTGCTCATTTTCTAACTCAAAGCACCCGGTAAACCCATAAACCCAATTTTCCTAATTTTTGAGTGATTTTTCCATCACTCAGGTAAGAAAATCCAAAAAATAAAATATTAATTAATTTAATTAAAAATTAATTAAATAATGGAGCAAATCCAAGTTCCTAAATCAATGGATTCTCAACCGATTTGACTGAAATTAGTTTCTATTGGCCTCCCTGATTTTTGTTGGGACTTTTCTTTGATCGAGGCATCAGTTTCAGTCCCTCTCAGCTCCTCTCTGAGTTCACTGGGGTTTGGAGGGTGTCTCTCTCCCTCATGGGGAGAATTGTGCTGTGTTGTCCATTCAGGATGAGTTGGGTGAGATGATAGGTGGTGTGGTGGTGCCTTAGGTGAGAGATGGCACAACTATAATACCTTATTCACTTCATATCTCACCTAGTTCAATGCAGATAATCTCCCAGCTCCTCTCCTAGTCAGGATTTATGCCCCCTTTGGGCCAGTGAGCTTGTTTTTGTTATAAATTGAGGCTGCCATTCCCTTCTTGAAGTTAGTTCGAGTTGGAGAGAATAGGCTTTCTATTGTAATACTGTTGCAATATTTTCATTGTGGGAATAAAGAAGCTTTGGAGGATAAACGGTGTAATGCTCTCATGTGTGTGGAATAAGTATTGTCTTGTGGCTATTGATGTTGTCGGTTTTCCTCTCAATTTCTGCATCTGAACCTTGTCTGGCTTGAATGATTCAACTGAATCAATAGGAGTGTAGTTGGGAAAGTAATATTACTTGTTTTTTCTATATCACATAACATATGTGTTTGAATATCTAGATTATACATGTTTAATAAGCTTAATTGCATGTAATTCTTGTCTCTTTTTTTCATATATATCTGCATATCTCATAAGGTTTTGTGCAAGGTTGCTTGGTTAGCTTTTAGGTGGAAAGGATTGGATGTGCTGTGGATATATTTTGAATCCACTATAAATCCAACATTTCTGTGGAGGCACTGCCCCTTCACATTCCACTAACAAGTTTCCCTTGCATATCTATCCAGCAACAGGCCTTACCCCTTCTCTTCCTCCATTTTATTAAAATCAATCTTCCAGTTACTTGTTTGTCCTCTTATGATCAGATCTACTTCTAAAAATTGTTTATACATTGTTAGATCTAGTTCCTAAAAGTCTTGTTGCTTAGATCTGAAATTTCATAAAGAATATCATATTTTAAAGATAGATCTAGGTGAAGAAATTCCTTTTTGCAAGTAGCTAAATCGTAGATCTAAATCTTGCTTATAACGTATTTTTTATTTTCGTTCTTTAAATATTTAAATTCTGCAAGAAAGTGCATATCATATTGGATGACCAAAATTCAAGCCAAGACCCCAAGGAAATATTTCTTTCCTTGGTTCCTTTTTGCAAAACTAAATTGTTCCTTTTTAACAATTTTTAACTTAGTCTTTTTTTTTGGTAATTAGTGTGGTGACCCAAAGCACCTTTAAAGTGTTTTTGGGCACATTTTATTTGAATATATTTCTGGTTTTTATCATATTTAACAAAAAAGAGAAGGAGACTCTACCCATTTTTCGACTTTTGGGTGAATCGGAGCTTCTCAGAGGCTTCCCCCACTGCTAGGCTTGTTGTAGGCTTGTTGTTGGAGCAGGGTCCTACAGCTATAGGAAAAGCTGCTATATCGGAACAAGAAAGTCAAAGGGAATAGTACCTAAAGCGACCAAGAGGAGAGCTCAACCACTGCATTGAAGGCAGCGGCGACGACAGGAGGGCTCAACTACCCTCATGAATGAAGAAGGATCAATGGGCCTAGGTATTAAAGACAAAGGACAGAAGGGGAACGACCGAGGAAGCGATGCCCATACCCACGATCAGCGCCGGATATCATGGAAGAATGTAGAAAGCTGTAGTGTGACCAGTAAGCGACAGTTCAAAGTACAGATAGGCCGACTGTCACAGTTAGGGTTTTGGGTTACTATTGGGATAGGCCCACAGTGTTGTATCATGGTGAGACCTTCGGGCCACCTATTTAAGCACGTATTTTGTATTATGAAGGCTTAGATAATTATCCAGTTAGATAATCATCCAGTTAGATAATCAGCCAGTTAGATGGTTAGAAAGTTAGATGCTTAGATAGACAGTTGGAGAGTTAGACATTGAGAAAGAGTCTAGCTCTGGTTCTGAGTTCAGTTTGTAGTTATCTTACTGTAACTAGCAGCCAAATCCTTGAGCATGCGTGTAACAATCCATAGGGATTGAGAGAGAGAGAGAGAGAGAGAGAGAGAGAGAGAGAGAGAGCATATTGTAAGAGGAAAGCAATATAGGAAGAGAAGAGATCTAAGAGAGAAGGGCTCTTGGCTAAGTGCGTGGAGTTTCCCAGAAGATCTCAAGCTGCATAATAGGTTGCAGTGGAACTGTGGTACTCTCTCAAGATATAATATAAATCAGTTCCCGTGGACGTAGCTTCCTCCTTGGAAGTGAACCACGTAAAATCCGTGTGTTGTGTGACTGTTTCATGTGATTTTTCTATGCTTATTTGCTATCTGTTATTCGTTACATGAACGTTGCTGATCAGTTAATGAATGTATGTATGCTATCTTTTAGTTGCAATAATATAGAAGGTTAAATGTGAGTTGAATGTGTTAAGTATTATGTATATGAGTTTATCAGTGCTTGATTCATGACAGTAACAGTTATAGTGTTAAGTGACTTTTGTATATTTAGTTCAGCAAGTTGAGCGTGATTGATGTTAAGCATGTTAAACTGTAGAAGCTTAAGTGAGGTTGTTTAACACCTTAATGAAGGTTAGCTGAGATACTATACCCAGAAAGGAAGCCTTTGGAACTTGAGAGTTGTTAAGTATATTGAGTCTCACTGTAGGAAGTATCATAGTGTAGAAAGGCGATATTGCACTGTTGGAGGAGCTGCGGTGTGAGATATCGCAGGTTAGGAGTTGAGCAGAAGAGTAAGTTGGTGCATTTTTCTAGAAGCTACGATGCGATAAGAGTCAGTCTCATAGCAGAGTTTGCTAGGAAGAGAGATACATTGTTGAAGAGAGATCCCACTAGTTAAGTAGAGTCAGAGAACATAGGATGCTACAGAACCTGGCTGAGGAAATGTGATTCTTCAGCCAACCCATATAAGATCACTTCGGGTGAGACTTCAGGCCGTTCTGTGGTCTTTCACTGAAAGGGCCAGGGAGCTAGGGGTTTTGTTGGTACAGTAAAGTAAACCCAGGTCTCCAGAGAGATATAAACCAACAAATGGTTCCGTTGCCTTGGTACTTTCTCAGCTCGAACCAACAAATGGTTCCGTTGCGGGTTTTGAACAAATTGAAGAGTTGATGTTTTGTTGGCACCCTACTAAAGAAGAACGTAACCACTGGGTTGAGTATAAGGAAAGAGAATTTGCTGCGCAAGAAAACAAGAGTCCTAGGCTTAGTACATAGGAATGGTTACAGAAACATATCTTCACAGACCTGCATGCGATATTTTTTGTGACCTATGCAAATGAGTTGTACGATTGGTTGTCAAAGTTGACTGATAAGCATATATTAAAGAAGAAAAGGAACATTGTCTGGACACCGGAGCTGATTCACACCGTGAAGAGCGTAGATAATCCCATTTCACGGGCAGTAGACTTCTGGTTTGCGAGTTTGCTGGAAGGATTCATTAAAGAGTTTGCAGTTGATCAAAGAAAGAGTTTCAGTGAAGCAGAAAGGTACTTCTTCAAAGGATATCGCGGTAAGTACTTGAAATCTTTCAATCTGTTCCTTAAGATGTTATTCTATGAAAAAGGAGTATTGGATATATTCTTAGATGAATAAGTTAAGTAAGTGTAATGTCACAAGAGTTTGAGAGTGATTCTGAAGAAATTAGATGTACACGTAGCGGTAAAAGATATAAAGTAGATTTAAAATATTCCTTCTTTGAAGACAGTTTAGATAGTACTAGAGAATAGAGTCAAAGTAATAGAGAAAGAACAGTAGGGGGTATCCCTTACCACCCTTATACCCCACAAAAACAAACTAGGACTCAAAATAATCCCGCAGGAACTCCTTCTAGTAGTTCACACACAATACATACTACATTTACACCGCCAAGTGGTAGTAATACAGCAAACCAGAATCCATCACGTAGAAACAGAATCGGGGATGACATGAAATTACCTACCTTCAGGGGTACAGGGGAAGAAGACCTAGAACAACATTGGTTCCTATGTGAAGCTATATGGACCATTAAACTGATCCAGGATGACAATACTAAGCTTGTCCAGTTGGCTACTACACTTAGAGAATGAGCTTTAACATGGTATATGAAGTATAGATCAGCACAGATTAGAACACTCGTAGAGGTCAGAACTGCAATGATTAAGGAATTTAAGAAACCCAAGTCTGAGTCACAATGTATCACAGAACTTAAAGACATCAAACAGTTACCCACATAGTCAATATGGGATTTCGATCAGAAATTTAAAGCCCTTATAGACCAAGTTAGCTTTGAGTTTGCGCTGGAGCAGCATAAGGAATGGTTCATCGCAGCACTGCTCCCTCATATCACACTTCCACTAATGCAACAGAAACTCCATACGCAAGATGAAGCATTGGAGATGGCAATGAAACTAGAGGCTTCACCTCTAGCTGATACTAGTACAGTTATGGCAAACTTACAGAATCAGTTATCCAATCTCACTTTACAGCTACATGAGATTAAGAAAGGAAAAGAGGTTGAACAAGAATTATGGTGTATAAAGTGTAAAGGACATGGCCATACTAAATATATTTGTCCTTATGCTAGAGATTGTCAGAACCCTACTACAACATGTAAGTATTGCAAGTCCTATGATCATACTATAGAAGAATGTCCTATCTTGTAGCCAAGATTAAGGATCCTAAGCCAGCAGTAAACCAGAATATTAAGCTTATTACTGCTGAGCAGAAAGAACCAGAACCAAGAGTCAATATTGTGACTCGCAGTGGTGATTCTACTAGTAAGACATCGCAGGATGCCGAAAAGAATACAGGTCCGAAGTGGGTGCGTAAAGCAACTGATAAGTCTACACCGCTTGATCTGCAGAAGAACAAGGAAACATTTCAGCAAGCTAAAACTTTCTTTACTGACCCTACACCAGTAGGATTGTAGATATTGCCTCGTAGGGGTGTATCGTAGGAAAAACCTTGTGGCATTAGTCCTGTGCAGACATCGCAGGCTACCACATCTGGAAGGTGCGAAGAGGATGAGTTGACAGGAAGTGTACAATCCTTCCTGTGGAGCTACTTGAAACTCGTAAGAAATGAGAAAGCCATAGGAGAGCTTCAATGCATCATAGATCAGTATTAGCAGACTTCTTTCATGAGCAGTACGTAGCATGTTGTTCATAATATTATGGGCCATACAAGAACAGGAAGAGAAATGAGACTCACAACACAAATTAGAGAGTTTGAAATGGATGAGGTAATCCTAGATTTAGGATCAGAGGTAAATGTTCTGACTAAGTAGACATGGGAACAGATGGGTAGCCCTAAGTTAGCAAGATCCCCTATCCATCTACGATTATCCAATCAATAGAGGGTATCGCCACTGGTCGATTACCGCAAGTACCAGTTGATATTGACGGAGTTCACAGCTTTGCAGATTTTGAAGTCATATAAATTATTGGCGATAGAAGACCGTATCCAAATTTATTAGGTATTGATTGGGAAATTGATAACATGGTTGTTATCGATTTGAAGAAAATACAAATGACCTTTGAGGATAAACAGATTAGAGTCATCGCACCGTTGGATCCTTTTCAGGTTCCTCGATACATTGAACCTATCATAGCAGAGGAAGAGGTGCGTAACATGGAGAGCTTCTATCAGATGACTGCTAACTAGAGTGATTATATCAATCCTACCATGGAAGGAAATATTAGTTGGCGATGTGACAACTCATGTGCACTGGATTCAGAGGTTGGTTTAGAAAATTGGAAGAATAGACTTTACGAAGTCTCAGCTTGCAGATGTGCATTTATGACCAAGTCACTGTGATGGATTGGAATAGAGATTAAGGATATTCTATCGTTTGATGGCTTAGCAGATGTTGAAGACTTTTTACAGCAATTTGAGCAGGAAATTCCTCATGAGCAGAGGATGGCAGCTATTGACCTTGTAGTAAGAGCCACACCTGCAAGATGGTGGCATGCACATAAATAAAATATTGCATCATGGGATGATTTTAAGAGATTGATGGCGATCAGATTCTCTAATGACAATGAGCATTTCCAGCAGAAATATACAGAAGAAAGTGACACCAAGTCACATATTAAGATTTGTGAATAGAATTGGTCATACATTCCAGAGGATGAATGGGTTCACCTATTCATTCACACTTTAGACACATTCCTAAGGAATTGGTACATTGAGACAGAGTTGCGCAGAGGAACAATTGCATGCCCAGTTATGATAGACAACTTTCTACTCACTTTCACTTTTGAATCTGAATATCCAAGCATTAATCAGGCCCTAGAGGTTATAAAGACTAAGATATTTGTTGGGGCTCCGACCCTAAAGGTCCTTAGTTTTGGTAACTCCGCATTTCTTGAAGAAGTGTAAGCGGAGTTACATCCCAAAATAGTCTTAGGGGTGTCGCGGATGGTTCAAACCCATTTTTTTGTAATTAACAATTGGATTAAATCCAGGGTTAGGGTTTTGGGCGCCCATGGTTTAAGACCAGGGTTTTGTAACAGTGCGCTGTATAATTAGGCACTTATGTAATGAAGTAGGGTTAGGTCTTGAATGATTATCTTATGAAGCTATTGTAATGCGAAGATAAGAGATTGTATAAGGGTTTTTGTAAGAA
>LPNX010648252.1:56179-74589 GCA_001517045.1 Pseudotsuga menziesii
TTGCAGCTTTTTGCGCGGCTTTGAGGATTGAAGGGATCTTCAGCTGAGTGCACAGATCAAAACTGCCGTTTTAGTTGTAAAGAGTTAAATAAAGCATAGTTCTGTGGACGTAACCCCTACACTGGGGGTGAACCACGTGACATCTGGTGTTGTGGTTCATTTGTGTGATTTGTTATTATATTTTATGCACTGTTAAGTAAATAACTGCTAAAGTAAGACTGCTGTTAATAACTAACTTTGTTGTAGATTCCCAGATAAGGGTTGTGCAAGTAACTGTTTATTTATCTAATCGTGAAGTTGCATAATTGATATTACAAGCATTCTGTGAAGTGATTATTAATAGTTAAAGACTAAAGGTACAGTAAGATCTTCTCTTCTGCTTGCAGAAACCTGATTCTATGGCACCCCATAGCTGTTTCAGGTGAGACTGTATCCTGTTTGCAGGCTGCTGCCGAAAGGGCCAACACTGTGGGTCTTTTGTTGGTGCGAATTTAAAGGTGAAACCCGGGTCTGTCCATTTAGCCAACAAATTGGTTCCGTTGCAGGTTGAACTCAGTATCTGTTGAAGAGAGATCTACGCCGTACCTCGAGGGCTATGTTTTGGCGGCCCTCTGTAAAATAAATTGGTGATTGGATCGAAGTGACCTATTTCAAGTTTACAGAACAGGAAAACAAAGATCCCCGTCGTAGCGCGGAACAATTTTTGCAAAGTTACGTCTTTTCTGATGTTCATGAAATTTTCTTTGGTTCTATACACATAGAGTTGCACCAGTGGTTATCCAGGTTAACAGAAAGGAGGATGAACTTCCAAGAAAATCAGTTTCCTCCCTGGACCCCCGCGAGAATCGCTATCTTGAAAAGAGTGAACAACGCGATCTCACGAGCCGTGGATTTTTGGACTACGCAAACTCTCGAGGCATTTGTGACGGAGTTTGCCATCGACACAAGTACCTCCTTTAGCGAAGCTGAACGACAATTTTTCAAAGGACCAAGGGGTAAGTACTTGAACCTATTTAGTCTGAATATTAAAATACTATTGGCTGAAAAAGGAATCTTTCTTATCGAATCAGATTGTTAGATCTAGTATTGCTAGCCTATGATTGGAAGTGATTGGGACTGCGACGAGCAAAGTGGTTTGCTACGAAGTGGCAAAATATATAAGAGATATCTCGGCTCCTCCACTAAGTATACCCCTTTAAGCTCTGAAGCCTCTGAGTCCGCTGAAGTCCCCTCTGTTAGAAACCCTCCGATAACCCCACAGCAAAGACCTATTATCCCTGAGAACCCGTCGCAGTCTCAAAGTAACCCTAGCCCAAGTATCCCTGTCATAGGTTAGCCTTCCCTAGCCAGTTCAAACCCTTCCTCCTCCCCTAGATCCTAGATGGCCCATGTTCATGATGACATCAAACTACCGATTTTTAAAGGAACTGGGTCAGAAGATCCAGAACAGTTCTGGTTTCTGTGCGAAGCTGTGTGGACCGCGAAGAACATTACGGAGATAGATGTTCGACGAGCGCAGCTGATCACTTCTTTCAGAGACCGAGCCCTAACTTGGTTTATGAAGTTTGCTAGTACGTAGAATCCTGTCTTGGCTGACATCAAAGCAGCACTGATCCAAGAATTTAAGAAACCTAAATCAGAGTCGCAGTGCATCACTGAGTTAAAAGAGATTCAGCAACGGCGAGGCGAATCTGTGTGGGACTTTGATCAGAGATTCAAAGTTCTGCTCGACCAAGTTAGCTTCACGATTGGACCAGCACAACATAAGGAGTGGTTTATTGCAGCATTATTACCCCACATCAGAGCTCCACTTATGCAACAGAAGGTTGTTGATCAGCAAGAGGCCTTAGAGATTGCCATAAAGCTTGAAACTGCACCTGTCGAAGATAATTCTGGCATAGCTCAAATTCAAGCGCAGCTCACGGAGATGGCTTTAGAACTTTGCGATATGAAAAAAGGGAAAGCCACCCGTGAAGAGGTATGGTGTATATGCTGTCGAATAGAAGGCCATGAAAAGGACCAGTGCCCGGCACTGAGAAACTATTTGAATACTGGCGCACCAAACCCGCTGAATCCTAGTGTTCTGTACTGTGAGATCTGTCGAACTACTGGCCAGCATCGACCGGAAGACTGTTATCTGTTACAGAGGTATGTTCAAGTCCCGAAGAACCATTACTATAAATTCTGTAAGTCCCTTGGCCACAATGAAGATGAATGTCGCAGTTTTGACCTTATGAGGGAGCGGACCTACGACACTTATAGGATATACCTAGATGCACAAGGAAATGATGGATATGTTTACCGAGGTGATCGAGGTAGTTTTAGAGGCCGTGGTCGAGGTATTCCTGGCGGAGGCCGAGGTCAAGTTATTTGCTATAACTGCAATCAGGCAGGACATCTAGCTCGAGACTGTCAAAACCCAACCACGACATGCCGATACTGCAGAGCAGTTGATCATGTCATCGAGCAGTGTCCACAGTTACTAGCTAAAATCCAAGAAAGAAATAGAAAACCTAGTCTGAGTGTCCAGTTGATTGCTGTCGAGCCACGAACAATCCCAGCTGTTAATGTTGTTATAAGAAGTGGAGCTACGACAGAGGTGAGTTTCCGACAAAGTAGCCTGACGAAGCTTGGGTTCGCAAGGCCGTAGAAAAAACCCCAGTAGTGGATGTTCGACAAGAAAAAGAAACTTTTTTGGAGGCTAGACAAGACTTTGTTGATTCATATTTACCAGCACCAAGCAAGCAGCATCAGCAGCTACAATCCCAGGAAGACTCACAAGGCCAAGTAAGTACTCTGTCATCGTTTTTACATAGTTGCATCAAATTGTTAAGAAATCAAAATGCCTTAAATGAATTACAAAAAGTTATACAGTCCTGTGAACCTCATCAAAGTCCTGATAGTGAAAGAGTTGTTAGTAGAATTAGAAGAACTGGAAGAGAGATGAGACTACATGCTCAGGTAGGAGAGTATGACATGAAGGATATTATTTTAGATCTGGGTTCTGAAGTCAATATTTTAACTAAGAAAACATGGGAACAAATGGGAAAACCTACCCTTGATTGGTCACCTATACAGTTGAGACTAGCTAATCAGCAGAGGATTGTACCCTTAAGAAGACTTCCTCGGGTACCAGTAGATATAGATGGAGTTAGTACTGTAGCAGATTTTGAAGTTATTGAGATCATTGATGACAGTAACCCCTATCCAGCGTTGCTAGGAATTGAGTGGGAAATCGATAGTGATGCAGTTATCCATCTTAAAAAGAGACAAATGAATTTTGAAGGGAAGGGACTGAGAGCAATACTACCATTGGATCCTTCTCAAGGAGAAAGATATACGGAGCCAGTCAGAGAGGAAGATCAGGATATTCTGGACCACATCTATAATATCACAGCTAAAGAAGAATATTATGTCAAGCCTAATACCGAAGGTGTAATGGATTGGCAATGTGATAGCTCCTGCATGTCTGACTCAGATGATGGTCTCGAGAGTTGGCAGAATCGATTATACGAGCTACATGGCCATCGGTGCGCACAAATTACCAAATCTCTTAGATTCCTTAGTGCACAGGTCAGAGACTTGCCTACATATGATGGGTTGACAGATCCAGGAAAATTCATTGCGCAGTTCTCAGAACAAGTGCCAGAACCACAGAGAATGCAGATTCTGGAAGCAGCATTAAGAGCTACAGCAGCGAGATGGTGGAAAGGCCACAAGAAATATATTCACAGTTGGGAATCTTGCCAGAAATTTCTACGCCTCAGATTCATAGACCAATCTCAAGAGGTACGAAGTAAGTTCAATGGGAAGAACAGTCCTCAGGAACATTTGAAGCAATGTTATGCAGCATGGGAATATGTACCTAGCGAGGAATGGGTGCATAAGTTTGTGCACACGTTGGAACCTATAGCAAAAAACTGGTATACGAAGGTCGAGCTTCGACACGGTACTGTAAGTTGGGATGATCTTGTTGATAGTTTTATGGTTACATTTTCTATTAACGAAGTTTTCCCTACTTTAGATGCAGATGTTAGACTGATCCATGACAAGGCAGTTGATGATCAAGAAAGAACTAAGTACCAAACTAAGGAGCAGGACCAAGAAGTTAGTGCACCAAACCTAATAGCCCCATCACAGATCTTGCCAGGACAGACCGCGGAGCAATGTTGTACCAAGGATACCCATTGTGACGAAGCTAAGACAATGATTTTACCGGAGCACAAAAACATGGCAAAGCTTAAAATCCAGCCGTTGGAAATCAGCCGAATTGGCGGCATGGGCACTTTAATTACCTTAATTGTTTGTACTAATGAGATCAGGGAGAATCCAGTACCGGTCGGACAATATTTTTATCAGATTTGGTGCCTTAAATGCATCGTCCTAAGAAATTTGATTGATAAAGGGTATAAGAAGATCCCTAAGTTGAAAAAAAATGCATTCTGCATTTTCTTGACACTCACGCGTGAACCCATGTCAACCGAGCAAGAGCTTCAGAATATAGTAAGAGAGTTCCAGCAGGGAGGTCTCCTGAGTCATTTTGATCCCCCACATACCCCTATGCCCCATGAAGAAGCTCACCTAGCTCCGCCACGGCCGATGCAGACACGGTCCGCCAGGAAAAAGTGTAAACCTGAAGTTCGTTCCAAGCGAAACGAAGACCGACACAGGAAATCGGGGCAAACATCAGGGACTCATCAGATGGATCTGCCTAGTTCAGCATAGGTCCCGCCTAGAGAAGAAGAGCACATTGAACCACAAAGGCCACCGTATCTCTAGCCTGTCCGGCCAGGCATCTAGCTACCCCGGCGGACAAAGCAGTTTACTTTAAGCACACCCTCGCTGCCACCGGGTGTACAGCTGGTTGGCACCATGATAGGAAAAATAGACCGCCTCAAGTATGCCAAACATGAAAAAATGATCATAGTAAGTTTCCACAATTCGCACCTGCTCAATACTTGCATCGCGTCAAATACCCAGACAATAATGTGACACTATTGGAAGTGCGATAGTGGGCTACCGGCTTGGACACAGCTGGCCTGTTAAAACTACTTGATATTCCTCATTTTGGGTGCAGTACACAAGTGACCGTCGTGGTTAAACAGCTGCTAGCATTAGTACATGATGGCCACCTGTGGATAGGAGACCAGCAAATTCCTATCAATGCCGATCTTATTCATAAGATCACAGGTTTGCCGATAGCAGGGCCTAATCCGAGCACTGAATTTCTGTCAAAACACAAGGATACGAAGCTCGCGCAGAGCATGAAGGACCGTTTTGGCCTGACCAAGGGGAAACGAGGGTATCACACTTCCACAATTGAGGACCAGAACATCCGCTTTGCAGCTGAGCTCTTAGCGCGCAAACTCCTGCGAAAGTGCAGGCCCAGTGAAGTACCTGCCCCGGTTATCAGAATCGCCATAAACTGCGCTGAGGGTTACACTTACAACTGGTCCACATATCTTGCGAGGGAATTCCTGGAAGATGCCCATGATGCGCAGGAAAAAGGTAGACCTTTCCACTATTCCTAGCTATTAATACTTATTGCATTAACTGGGCGGAAAGAACCCACTGAGGCTCAGTTCGTGGAGGAATCCCCAGGCATGCCGGGTGCAGTAAGATACGCATCCCTCTGGCTATCGTCCGACAGAACATCGCAGCAGATGACGAACACTGTCTTCACCTTTTATGGCATGAGTATACACTACGAGATCTTGCAAGTACCACGACTTACCCATGAGCTGTTCTCTCAATATGAAGGTGCCGCGAACTTCAGTGCTGACATGCATCATGTTTTCATTCAAGCCCGTGCAGATCCACTACATCAGTGGTTTAAGTTACCCTATGTAGTAACCAAAACAGACATCTTGGGCATAGTTCAACAGTGGCCAGCTGACTGGTTGAAAGATGTAGGAAAAAAACCCACTATTCCAGTTCCCCCTGTTACCCATACAGGTGTAGGTACCAGTTAGATGCAGCAGCAAAACCCGCTAGAAGATAGTGAAGACCTAAGTGACTCGCAACAAGATGGAAATGGCCAAGGTGGAGATGGAGACCATGAAGAAGAGGATGAGGAGTCGGTCAACACTCTATCAGATCCTAATCGATCAACTAAGTGCAAATCGCCAGAGGTAGAGGAGGTAATCAAGCCTCAGTCCCGCAAGAAGACAAAAGCGTCGAAGGACAAAAATCTAGACAAAGGAGCCACTGTGACGTTGGAAGAGCTTGAGAAATCCCTTGACAAATCTACTGAAACACTAACTCACAAGTGGTCACAGTTCGCGGATGTGCATCTTGCTGCGCTCATGGGCGTAGCAAACCGGGTATCAGAGCTAAAAGAGTTAGTAACAAAATCAGTGACTAGTACAGCGCCAAGTAGTACCCCAGCACCTGCGCAGCAGGATATGAGGCAATGGCCGACTAGAGATAACAGGGGTCAAGTGTCGAGCGCAGCTCTAATACTGGCTGATGCAAATTCCCGGCCGCAGATGAGTATGACAGTTGGGATCGACTACACTAAGCTGTCTATGATAGAATTGCACCTCTGCCAGCTAGCCATCATGAAGGAAATCCATACCCAAGATCACTATTCTCAAATTCAGTTGGAAGACACCTTGAAGAAAAGCCAGAATCTCGCAGCAAGGCTGGAAGAAGTTGCACAAAAGAAGAAAGAGGCTGAACATAAAAGAACTGCACTGGCGCAAGCACTGGATGAGGCATGTCAGAGTCTCCCTGACTTCGACATCCAAGACAAAGAAGAACCAGAGCAGAGAATTACCAAGCTGAGAGACTATGCCCAACAGTCTCGCAGCAAAATTGAAAAGCTAAAAATAGAACACCAGAATCAGATCGCAGAGCTTCAACTCCGCATCCCTCCAGAAACTCCACCTGAGTTCCAAGAACAACGCCACAGGGACATCCAGGCCTCCACAGCAAAGATATCATATATTGTGGCCAGCGCAGCAAAGCTACTGGAAGACAATATTGAAGCATGGGAAAACCTATAGGACCACCCAGATATAGGTAAGGTACAAGGAACCATCAATCTGCGACAGGCAGAATTAGATGCAGTCAGAGCAGAAATTAAGACACTGCCTCCTATGCAGAAAATGGCCAAGGTGAAGCGAAGCAAGGAGCTTCAGCAGGAAATTGACTCCTGCAGGACAAAGGTAACACTACTGGAAAATTCGCTACAGCCACTTGTCGATGAAACACTGGAATTGAGCAATGCTACGGAGAGTCAGCTCAAAATTTTGAAGAACTACGATGCTTTTGCGCAGGAAAAGGCTAATGAAGTATCATCCTCAGTACTACAGGAAATGGTGGAAAAAGAGAAAGCAGCTGATGACATTATACACAACCTTAGCAATCGCTTCGATATCCTTACAAAGAATATTCTCCCACCAGAAGAGTCGCAGAGTGCCCCGGGACGGGTCACAAGTGAGTCTTAGGGACATGTTGGGGCTCCGACCCTAAAGGTCCTTAGTTTTGGTAACTCCGCAGTTCTTGAAGAAGTGTAAGCAGAGTTACATCCCAAAATAGTCTTAGGGGTGTCGCGGGTGGGTTGAACCCCCTTTTTTGTAATTAACCCTTGGATTAAATCCAAGGTTAGGGTTTTGGGCGCCCATGGTTTAAGACCGGGGTTTTGTCACAGTGCGCTGTATAAATAGGCACTTATGTAATGAAGTAGGGTTAGGTCTTGAATGATTATCTTATGAAGCTATTGTAATGCAAAGATAAGAGGTTGTATAAGGGTTTTTGTAAGAAGGTTAAGTCCTAGCTGTGTGCAGGACGACCTCTGCAGCTGTGTGCGCAGAGGTGCTTTATGGGTGAAAAGGAAGATCTGCAGCTGCGTGCGTAGAGGCTTGGTGCTATGTGCGCGGCTTTGAGGACTGAAGGGATCTGCAGCTGAGTGCACAGATCAGAACTATCGTTTTAGTTGTAAAGAGTTAAATAAAGCGTAGTTCTGTGGACGTAATCCCTACACTGGGGGTGAACCACGTGACATCTGGTGTTGTGGTTCATTTGTGTGATTTGTTATTATATTTTATGCATTGTTAAGTAAATAACTGCTAAAGTAAGATTGCTGTTAATAACTAACTTCGCTGTGAATTCCTAGATAAGGGTTATGCAATTAACTATTTATTTATCTAATCGCAAAGCTGCATAATTGATATTACAAGCATTCTGTTAAGTGATTATTAATAGTTAAAGACTAAAGGCACAGTAAGATCTTCTCTTCTGCTTGCAGAAACCTGATTTTGCGGCACCCCATAGCTGTTTCGGGTGAGACTGTATCCTGTTCGCAGGCTGCTACCAAAAGGGCCAACACTGTGGGTCTTTTGTTGGTGCGAAGTTAAAGGTGAAACTCAGGTCTACCCATTTAGACAACAATATTTGATGGCTGTACCCTACCAGTGTATACTTAGCCTGATTGGGCCATCCAGTTAAAACATGCGCTACAGTGTTACAACTTCGCAGAAGAGCCAGGCGATGAGGAAGAGAATCCTCACAGTATCAACATTCCAGAGTCAGAAGGGACTCGCGAAGTTGAGGGACCAAAGCTAGAGATTTCAGCTATCACAGAGCCTATTAAGATTAAAAAGATCAATATTGGCACAGAAATAGAACCAAAGTTTGCCTTTATTGGAGACTATTGGGATGATGAAACGGTAGGACACATCGTAGATTTGTTACATGACTATCAGGACTTATTTCCCACTAAGTTTATAGAAATGAAGGGAATAGTAGGAGATTTGGGAGTCATGAGGATACCTTTGAAACATGATGCTAGGCGAGTTAAGCGGCGTCCATACAGATTAAATCCTCGTTATAAAGAAAAAGTTAAAGATGAGATTGATAAGATGCTAGCAGCAGGCATCATTGAGCCAGTAGAAGAGAGCAAATGGGTTAGTCCCATGGTCATGCAGGAAAAGAAAACTAAAGGAGAAATCAGGATTTGTGATGATTTGCGTAAACTCAATGACGCATCGCTTCATGACCCGTTTCTGACACCTTTTACTGATGAAGTTTTAGACAATGTAGGAGGATAGGATATCTATTCATTCACTGATGGATTTTCAGGCTATCACCAGATAAGAATCCATTCAGAGGATCGATATAAGACCACCTTTGCAACAGAATGGGGCTCATTCTAGTATACAGTAATGCCCTTTGGTCTTAAAAATGCACCAGCTATCTTTTCTAGAGTAGTAGTTGTTGTCTTTAAGGAATACATCCATAAATTCTTAGAAGTCTATTTTGATGATTAGACTGTATTTGGATTAATCAAAAAGCATATAGGAGATTTAAGTCTCATGTTAGAGAAATGTAGGCAATATCAGATTTCTCTTAACTTGGAGAAATGTATATTCTGTGCACCATTTGGTATTTTGTTGGGTCATTGTTTGCAGACAAGGTTTGAGGGTAGATCCCGCAAAGATCGCCATCATTGTAAATCTCCCAGCACCCAACTTAGTCAAGCAATTGAGGACAGTGCTTGGTCATACAGGGTATTATAGAAAATTCATCAAAGGCTATGCAAAGATCACAGCACCTATGGAAAAACTGTTAAAGAAAGAAGAAAAATTCCTATGGAATGAGGAATGCCAGCAAGTCACAGACGGAGGTTTTGTTCAGCTCAGTAAACTGAATGGGGAGCTTGTTCTTACTTTGATTAATGGTAGTAGGCTTAATATTTATAATGATAGCCACTCCACCTCCCAGCCCTAGCTCAGAGAACTAGTTTGTGCAGATGTCCAGTGTAGTTGAAAGGAGGCATTGTACCCATAAGTAGTCTACACCCTATTAAAAAAAAAAGGTTCTAAGTAGGAGGAATCACAGCAGGAAAGTTTATTTTGTGCAAGTCATAGGACGCTTGCGGAGTTTTTGAACGTTGTAGAGTTCACGCCAACTTTTTGGTCTAGGACGATGCGGTGTGAAATCGCAGCAAGGTGATGATCCCCGTGCCATGAAGACAAACTTGAAAAGGGATAGCGGTCTAGTCACTTCACCCTCTGACAAGAAATTAATCTAGATATGACAGGTAGACGTTGCCCTATATTTGGAAACAGTACAAGGATTGTCCTATATTTGGTAAATCTTGGTCGAGACCGGTGCCTATACATAATTCTCAAGGGAGATTTGATCGGATTTTTAGCACTTAATGAGGATCGGGGCACCAGGTGTTAGTCTTATCCATGCAATAAATGATACCAACGGGTCTATCTTAAGCTACCGTTGCTTCAGAGATTACCGCCTTCATTATAAATACACAGATCATTCAGACAGAAGGGTTACTTTTGCGATTTCTGAGAGTTATAGAGCAATTTGTAGAAGTTTTCCTGTGCAGAGATACTCCAGTTACAGAGTGCTAGTTTCCCCATTTTCATAGCCATTGGTAGTCCAGAGTATTGCACTTCTTGTTTTATGTCCGAGAAGGAACCTTTAGAAGACTTTGTGTGATGATTCCAGCGTGGTGGCCTCAAGTCTGCTATGACGCCGCCGCCCAGGGTTGTGAAATTAGGAGCACCACAGGTCAGATAGATTCCAAGGATGAGGAGTCAAGCTCAGATAGTAGAAGAATCCATCCCAGAGCAGAGAAAAAGAAAGACGAGAAGATCACTGAAGAAAAGAAAGAAGAGAAGAAGAATGATGAGAAGAAATATACCGACAAGAAGAAAGATGAAAAGGAGAGTGAGGAAAAGGTGGATAAAAAGAAAGAGGAAGAAAGTAAAAATCAGAAAAAGAAAAGAGAAGGAAAAGGTTGATGCAGTACCACCATATCTAGGATATCTTCTTACTACAAAAGGTGGACAAAGGCTTGTTCTCGAAATGGAATTCATGGTTTGCATAGTTTTCGTATGAAAGTATCCAGACTGAATGAAATGTTTGAGAAGGCTGGAAGATACAAATTTATATCTTCTTTGTGATATGAGTTCTAACCCAGATAAAGAGGAAAATATATTTGGGGAAGGCTTCTCAAAATATCAAGACCCTTACAGGAACTGCTGATCCACGAAGAGACCTATATGCCACTTTGGAGCATATCTTGTATAAGGGAAGTAAAGATGAGAGAGATCTACGAACTAAAGTTTACAGAAGACAATGCCAAAGATGATAGAAAGAATAAAGGAGTTCACTACAAGCAAAAGTGAAATTGATAGCGCAGAAGACCCCTTGATTACTAAAGTTATGTTGGAAGCGGCACAAGACTCTGTCGAAGCTATGGACAAAGATGTCACAGGACTCAGGGAGAGATTTGCAAGGACTTCACAGGAAGCCAAGGAGAAGCTATAGAAAGAGAAATCAAATGCCAGTGGCTCAGTGACGAGCCACAAGTAAGTGTTAGGGGACTGTTGGAGCAGTGTCCCGCAGCTATAGGAAAAGATGCTATATCGAAACAAGAAAGTCAAAGGGAATAGTACCTGAAGCGGCCAAGAAGAGAGCTCAACCACTGCATTTAAGGCAGCGGCAATGACAAGAGGGCTCAGCTACCCTCATGAATGAAGAAGGAGCAATGGGCCAAGGTATTAAAGACAAAGGACAGAAGGGGAGCGATCGAGGAAGCGGTGCCCATACCCACGATCAGCGCCAGACATCATGGAAGACTGTAGAAAGCTCTAGTGTGACCAATAAGTGGCAGTTCAAAGTATATATATGCCGACTATCACAGTTAGGGTTTTGGGTTACTATTGGGATAGGCCCATAGTGTTGTATCATGGTGAGACCTTCGGGCCACCTATTTAAGCATGTATTTTGTATTATGAAGGGTTAGATAATCAACCAGTTAGATAATCAGCCAGTTAGATGGTTAGAAAGTTTAATGCTTAGATAGACAGTTGGAGAGTTAGACATTGAGAAAGAGTCGAGCTCCAGTTCTGAGTTCAGTCTGTAGTTATATTACTGTAACCAGTAGCTGACTCCTTAAGCATGAATGTAACAATCCACAGGGATTGAGAGAGAGAGAGAGCATATTGTAAGAGGAAATCAATATAGGAAGAGAAGAGATCTAAGAGAGAAGGGCTCCCAGCTGAGTGCGTGGAGTTTCCCAGAAGATCTCAAGCTGCATAATAGGTTGCAGCAGAACTGTGTTACTCTCTCAAGATATAATATAAACTAGTTCCCGTGGACGTAGCTTCCTCCCTGGAAGTGAACCACGTAAAATCCGTGTGTTGTGCGACTGTTTCATGTGATTGTGCTATGCGTTTTTGCTATCTGTTATTCGTTACATTAATTTTGCTGATCAGTTAATGAATGTATGTATGCTATCTTTCAGTTGCAGTAAAATAGAAGGTTAAATGCAAGTTGAATGTGTTAAGTATTATGTATATGAGTTTATCAGTGCTTGATTCATGACAGTAACAGTTACAGTGTTAAGTGACTTCTGTATATTTAGTTCAGCAAGTTGAGCATGATTGATGTTAAGCATGTTAAACTGTAGAAGCTTAAGTGAGGTTGTTTAACACCTTAATGAAGGTTAGCTAAGCTACTATACCCAGAAAGGAAGCCTTTGGACCTTGAGAGTTGTTAAGTATATTGAGTCTCACTGTAGGAAGTATCGCAGTGTAGAAAGGCGATATCGCACTATTGGAGGAGCTGCGGTGTGAGATATCACAGGTTAGGAGTTGAGAGGAATAGTAAGTTGGTGCATCATTCTAGAAGCTGTGATGTGATAAGAGTCAGTCTCATAACAGAGTTTTCTAGGAAGAGAGATACAAGGTCGAAGAGAGATCCCACTGGTTAAGTAGAGTCAGAGAACATAGGATGCTATAGAACCTGGTTAAGGAAATGTGGTTCTTCAGCCAACCCATATAAGATCACTTCGAGTGAGACTTCAGGCATTTCTGTGGTCTGTCGCCGAAAGGGCCAGTGAGCTAGGGGTTTTGTTGGTACAGTAAAGTAAACCCGGGTCTGCAGAGAGAAATAAACCAACACTTGTTGTAAGCTTGTTGTAAGCCTTTGGATTCAAGATAATAAGGAAAAAAATGAAGTTAGTTTGTTGATATTTTAACCTTTAGTAATAAATAATCACTTTGAGTAGTCTCTTTCGAGCCCACTCCCCATCCCCCCTGGGAGGTTCCACGTTCGTTTCACTTTTTTGCATTTTTCCATTTTTTGCTCTAGCTTAGTCTTGTCATGCATGATTGTATACTTTGATCATATTTGTCATTATTCCATATTTTGAAATCAAATTAATACTAATACTTACCCCATGAATCCCCAATTGAATCTAAAGGTGAAAGAGGATCGTGGTAGGATTAATTAGAAAACCTGTGGTGTGTGTATTTGCTTCTATTTTCATTGTTACTTTCCATAAGAAATCAGTAAAATTAAACGCTCCTTGATTTCTTGATTGAGGTCCACTTGGACCAAAAGAGATTCTTGGAGGGTCTTTTTTTAACAAGAACATGCTCTTAAAATTTACTAAAATTTACACGACTTCGATGTGTATGCTCTGCACTTGGTTGTGGTTTGTCCGATCAGTCAAGCTGCATCAAAAGCAACGGAAGTGACTAGAATAATTAGGATTCAATTTCCCAATTAGCCACCGCGGGAGAAAATCCAATGCCTCAATTAAACCATAAACAATGGAAAAATACCCAAAGGAAGTGGGAACTACTGGATAGTGACCTTGAGGCATCGATCTCTATTACATCCTAGCGGGTGTATTACAAACATAGTCTCAGAGACTCCATATATCCCACGCATTCCTTGTGGGTATCCTTAGAGGTTGTTACTTTTGGACATACTCCAAGTACCCCCTAGGTATATCTGGAGTCCCCCCCGCCTAATTTAATTCACTCATTTTTTCACATTAATTTAAAATGTACCAAGATACAATTGCACAACATTCACTCCATGATTCGAAAACAAGATCTTTGTTACTCTATGATGTTAACATGAATTGCATAAAGAGCATGAACGAAGCTCACAAATCCATAATAAGAGAACCAAAAAGCATAGACAACACGCACATAAAGACAACAAGTTGATAATGGAGTTTGTCCAGGATGGACTACGTCTCCGGGCCTGCTTCTCAATAAGAGGGCCGATCTATAATCTCAGCATAAGGAAAAATACATGGAAATGATACAATTATACCTTGGCAACAATGTTCAGGAAGAGAACCACTGCCCAAAACACAACAAGACTGCTTCCAGCAACTCCAAAGCCTGAAGACGGTGTAAAACGAGTATAAACACTCGTACCTTCCTCCTGCAGAGCTACACAATCTCCCTTCTCTCCTTTAGCTACAAAGTCTCCACTCTAAAGCATGAGTGGGAAATGGCAAATGAAGGGGTTTATATAGGTTGGCTTGCCCTTCTTCACATGACTCTCATGGATTCCTTTGGTTGCAACTAATTTTCCTATCTTGGCCTTGGTTACAACTTCCCCAAGTTGGTTTTCATATGGTTGGGATTTTTATTAAATAATAAACCAACTTGTTACAACTTCTTTACAAATATGGCATTTTTGTTTTTGGTTACAACCATGCATTAACTTCATAACAACTCAAGGAATAAAATAAATGAGTAATATGTGAGTAATTTTTCCACTCACTTCAAATATTAATCATTTTACAATTTCTCATGAGTAAATGCATGAATGTCCTAAAACTCATTTCAAGCACAAATGCATGCATGCTAGTCATCATGCCACTTCATCATGTCATGTCACCATGCCACATCACCATGCCATGTCATCATGCCACATCACCATGCCACATCACCATGCCACATCATCATGCCACATCATCATGACACATTATCATGCCATGTCAGCATGCTACATCACCATGCCATGTCATCATGTCTGTACACTACGGATGCCACGTGTCACCCTGTCAGTGGCACCACGTGGCACCTCTTTCTGTTGACCTTATAGAACAGAACGTGATAACTTTCTCATACGGAGTCCGTTTGAGGTGAAACGAATGCTGTTGGAATCGTCTCGATGAGCCCTTTAATCTGGTGCTCGTTTTGCTGAGATTGGAGGACTTCAAAAAAATTTCCTTCTTGGATCCTCCTGGATCATTCCTCCCCACTGAGAAGCTTTTGGCCTCCAAAATCCTTTACTAATCAACTGGTAGGTGATGGAATTACTCCCTCACTTTCCCCTTCTTGATCCACTTGGCTTTGCTTGGATGAGTGCCTTTGATGCCCACTCGAAGATAATCAACATCACCTTTGCGAGAAGTCCTTGTCCTTCTATCCAAGATGACATCTTCCTTTAGCTCATCCATGTACTCAGGAGAAAATTCATCAACTGATGGCAATGAGACATTCTCCCTTTCATCCATGATCATGGGAGGATCATAGAGTTTCAAGTTCTCCACATTCACCACTGAGTAGATCTGCATGTATGGTGGTAACTCTAAGCGAAAAGCATTCATCCCAATCTTCTCCAAGATGGTGAAGGGACCATATCTAATAGGCTTGAGCTTCTTTCCTTCTCCTTTCATCCTCTCCTTGCTAATGTGAAGCCATACTTGATCTCCCACCTGAAACTGATGATCAACTCTATGCTTGCCATGGCGAGCCTTATACTGGCCTTGACTCTTCTCCAACTTCTCTTGCACTGCTTGATGTACCTGTTGAACTCTCTGAATGAACCTGCGGGATTTGTATTAATCCTTGGAAGCACTTGACTTAGCCTCTCTCCCATAAGTCAATTCCAATGGAGTCTTTGGCAAGTACCCAAAGCATGTCTCAATTGGCGAGCTCTGAGTGGAAGAATGCATAGCCCTGTTGTAGGCATGCTGCACATACTAGATCTATTCATCCCATAACTTAGGATGCTTGTTGCAATAGCATTGAAGCAAATGGACAACTGTCCTATTGACTACCTCTGTCTGTCCATCGGTCTGTGGATGTAAAGCGATGCTCCTCTTCAACTTGGTGTCCATCATACACCATAATTTTGTCCAAAAATCTCCAAGGAATCGGGAGTCCCGATCCGAGATAATGGACATAGGAAGTCCAAAGTGAATCCATACATGCTGAAAGAAAAGAGAAGTAGCCTGCTGTGTAGTGACCTACTTTTTACATGGCATAAGAATACACATCTTGCTAAACCTATCCACGACCACATACAAGTATTCATGACCCCTCCTAGATATAGGCAAACCCCCCACAAAATCCATGGAAATGCTTTCCCAAGGATGGGAAGGAATAGGAAGTGGTGAGTATAGCCTCAATTTTCTATTAGTGGGCTTACAAGTGGAGCACATCACACACCCCTTTACATATTTTGTTACGGTGTCTTTCATGTGAGGCCAATACACGAGTATTTGCAAATGAGCCAAAGTCTTACCTACCCCAAAATGCCCTGATACAAGAGAAGTATGAGCTTCTCGTATTACATGGAATATTTCACTGATAGGAACACATAACTTGCCCAAATGATAGAGCAAATTTCCATGCAAATAGTAGTCTTCCACCTGTGTGCCATTGGTTAGCTTCTCATAAATCTTCTTGAAATCATCATCAGTAGCATACTGCTCAATATAACTTTCATGGGATAAAGAATCATTTTCAAGACAATAGATGCAACAATAGGAGGTCTAGAAAGCATATCTGCCACTTTGTTGCTAGTACCCCTCTTGTACTTGATAACTGCGGACAACTTGTACATGCCCACATCAGGAAGAGGGGAATCCTTCTGGAGATGAATCTCATGTTGAATCTCCCTTTTGGGAGGCAAATCTGTAGGTTCCTGAAATATTTCATCATAGTTAGCCACAATATCAATCATAGCCTTTTTATGAGAAGGATCACAACCTTTGAAAGCATCGGATGCTTCAGCATCTTTTGCTCTCACAACCATGAGCATGCATCTCTTATTAGTGTTGATGAGTCTCTTCATCTATCTTTCACTAACAAGAGAGGTGTTAGCCTTCATACTGTGAGCTCTCACAATGTACTCCACCCCATTTTTGGTGATATGGTACTTGTTCTCATGATGAAAGAATTCTACTTTTCGATCATACAAGTATGGGCTTCCCAATACGATACCACAGATGTCAAGAGGAACAACATCTAAGTCCACCTCATCGATCAACTTTGAAGCAATAGCAAACCTTAACCTGCATTGCTTAGTCACCTATAGCTTAGCATTATCACATACCCATCCAAGAGGATAAGGCTTGGGGTGAGGTTTAGTCTGTATGCCCAACTTCTTAACAACTGATTCTGAGATCAAATTTACTTGAGAACCCGGATCAAATAATGTTTCAATATTTGTATGCTTAGACACAACTCTGATGTGAAACAACTCACTTCTTCTTTTATCATTTTCTTTAGAAACATGAGTAGAACTTGAAACAGTATGAGGAGTTTTGTTACCTTGCATTCCCATGGCTATAATCATGGTTTCGTCACCTGAGTCGGAACCCAAATCTTGTTGTGCTACTGCAACGATCTTTTTCTTCTTTTTGCTTCCATAATTCTTTGGCCTCTGTTCAAGATGCAACTTCCAACAACTTTCTTCATCATTCCCATCAATGTCGCAATTGTTGCAATGAAGCTCTCCTCCTTCCTTCTTGGCAGTATCTGTCTTTTTTCTCTTGTCCTTCTTTTTTGACTTGTAGTTGTTGTTGGGCTTGAAAGGATTCTTTGGATGGTCTTCTTGCAAATGCTTCCCCCTGCTCTCAAGATGTGTAGCCTGAACACTTGCTTCATCCACACTAGTAGGATTCAACAACAGCAAAGTATGGCATAGATAACGATGAAGAGCACCAATGTACTTCAAAAGAGTGTCAAGAGAATCTAAAGAAATATTCAACTCTAGAGATTTCTTTCTAAATTCTTCAGTAAAATTCTAAACACTTTGACCCTTTCCTTGTCTAAAAATTTGCCAATCCATCATAGCCTTTTGGACATAACCCAACAGATAAAATTGCTTACGTAAAGCAGAAATGAAAGCAGACCACAATGAGAGAAGATTACCCATTTGTTTGCTACATTGCTGAAGCTTGCTTTCCTACCATACAAGTGCGGTGCCTGTCAGCCGAAGTGAAGCCAACTGAATCTTCACATCTTCTTCTTTGATCTACTGGACTTGGAAATAGACCTCAATTTTCCTTATCCAATTGTTCATCTTCTCTGCATTTGATTCCCCATTGAACATGGGCAAATCAAACTTCACATCGAGCTTCAATAAGGGATTCTTTTGAGGCTCTTTGTGAGGAACCTTGGAATGCTGAGAATGAGATGAGGAAGAAGCACTTGAACTTGTGCTTGAAGCTGAAGGTGAAGAGGGAGGCTTAGGAGGCTCTTCGTCACCTCCTCCATGGTTAACTGAAGCATTTCCTTCATCCTTCACTTCTTTGTCTTCCTTCTTTACTTCACTGCCTTTTCTTTCTTTTGCCATGCGTGCTTCATAGTCTGCAAACAACTTGTCTACCTTGT
>LPNX010648252.1:74675-92994 GCA_001517045.1 Pseudotsuga menziesii
CCTCTATCTCGGTGCGGGAATCATTAGCATCCATCTTCCTCCTTCGATGTGCACGTTCGATATCGAAATTGTAAGGCTCTAATGTACCCTCACCAGCTTGCAATTTATCCCATGTGAGCATCCACACTCACAATCCAACATCAAATAGTCCTGCTCTGATACCACATGATCCGAAAACAAGATCTTTGCTACTCTATGATGTTAACATGAATTGCATAAAGAGCATGAACGAAGCTCACAAATCCATAAGAAGAGAACCAAACAGCATAGACAACACGCACATAAAGACAACAAGTTGATAATGGAGTTCGTCCAGGATGGACTACGTCTCTGGGCCTGCTTCTTAATAGGAGGGCCGATCTATAATCTCAGCATAAGGCAAAATACATGGCAATGATACAATGATACCTTGGCAACAATGTTCAGGAAGAGAACTGCTTCCCAAAACACAACAAGACTGCTTCCAGCAACTCCGAAGCCCAAAGACGGTGTAAAACGAGTATAAACACTCGTACCTTCCTCTTGTAGAGCTACGCAATCTCCCTTCTCTCCTTTAGCTACAAAGTCTCCACTCCAAAGCATGAGTGGGAAATGGAAAATGAAGGGGTTTATATAGGTTGGCTTTCCCTTCTTCACATGACTCTCATGGATTCCTTTGGTTGCAACTAATTTGCCTATCTTGGCCTTGGTTACAACTTCCCCAAGTTGGTTTTCATATGGTTAGGCTTTTTATTAAATAATAAACCAACTTGTTACAACTTATTTACAAATATGGCATGTTTTTTTTTGGTTACAACCATGCATTAACTTCATAACAACTCAAGGAATAAAATAAATGAGTAATATGTGAGTAATTTTTCCACTCACTTCAAATATTAATCATTTTACAATTTCTCATGAGTAAATGCATGAATGTCCTAAAACTCATTTCAAGCACAAATGCATGCATGCTAGTCATCATGCCATGTCACCATGCCACATCAGCATGCCATGTCATCATTCCACATCAGCATGCCATGTCATCATGCCACATCATCATGACACATTATCATGCCATGTCAGCATGCCACATCACCATGCCATGTCATCATGTTTGTATATTATGGATTCCACGTGTCACCCTGTCAATGGTGCCACATGGCACCTCTTTTTGCCAAATTTGCCTATTGACCTTATAGAACAGAACGCGATAACTTTCTCATATGGAGTCCATTTGAGGTGAAACGAATGCCATTGGAATCATCTCGACGAGCCCTTTTATCTGGTGCTAGTTTTTCTAAGATTGGAGGACTTAAAAAAAATTTCCTTCTTGGATCCTCCTGGATCATTAAACCATAAACAATGGAAAAATACCCAAAGGATGTGGGAACTACTGGATAATGACCTCGAGGCGTCGATCTCTATTACATCCTAGCGGGTGTATTACAAACATAGTCTCAGAGACTCCATCTATACCACACATTCCTTGCGGGTATCCTTAGAGGTTATTACTTTTGTACATACTCCAAGTACCCCCTGGGTATATCTGGAGTCCCCCCCCGCCGCCTAATTTAATTCACTCATTTTTTCACATTAATTTAAAACGTACCAAGATACAATTAAACAACATTCACTCCAGCACTTGCAATCACTCTTAATTATTTTTGGCTCTATTTAAGGCACTGGTCAACTATTTATTTCTTTCAATCTATACGTGATTGGGTGTCGCATCGTGCTTATTTGTTATTGTCTCATCATGTTATCTGTTTTTTACAATTGTTAAATCAAAACTCCTAAAAAATTACTCATTTAATACCATCATCATCTAAGTAACCAGCCTCAGTAACTTGTAGGGTCTACCCCCTTTAGATTCGTTAGGAGTTTGCCTAAATGGAGGAGTCAAGAACAAGGTGACAGCCTTGAATTGAGAATTTTCCCCAAGGGCACATCGAGTGGCTTGAATATTTCTTCCACATTCCCCCCTAGGTGTGTTAAAGGAGAAAATAGAGTAGATGGGGGAATGTGCCCCACATTCCAAGGAAAAACCTGGATAAACGAAGAGGATACAATAGGACCACTTTGAGTAATGTGTTCAAAAGAAGGTGAAGCAGAAGGTACACTGGGAATCCCAGTGACCACCCCACTGGAAGTTCCTGCCACATTTGTGGAAGCTGGTGGTTGAACCACTCAACTAGCTGGAGTTAAGGGAGTAGTATGTATGATTGTTATAGAAGTGTGAACTGGGGGAGGCGGCACTCCTTCAGGCGGAAAAGCTGAGATGGGGGTAGAAGGACTTTCTCCTGCACTAGACATTAGTCTTCTCATAGGAACACCAATCACATGTGAATTTAAAGGACAAACCTAGATGATCATGGGATAGTTTAGGTCAGTAAGAGGTGAATTAAAGTTTCTTGAAAGCTCTTCAGCCTGCAAGTCTTCTATCTCTATTGTGGTTTTATCAACTTGGTTTGTCCTAAGTTCTAGTTCACCTAGAACTTCACTAATTCCTACTGGTTCAAAAGAACTGTCTGTGTCTAATCTCCACCTTTTGGGGGGCAGTGGAGGCTCCACTATGATAAATGGAGGAAGGTTTTACAACATTCTTTACCTTCTAAGAGTTTGGTCCTCCATGATTGAAAATTTTTCTCAATAAAAATCACACTCTCTAAGGTTGGATAAACACAAACAAACCACACAACAATCACTACAAAATTTCCTAGAGCCACAATAGACACAAGGGGTATAATATGTACTTTCAAGAATAAATATGAAAGAAAGTTACTTGGAGTCCTTGTATATGTTCTTAGGCACAAGCAGAGGAATCACCCACTGCCCTCCCACACCTTCTACCAGGGTTACCTTCCAAGCCTGTCCAAGGTCAACCAGAAATATCCTTTCTGTGTACCTATGTATGAACCCTAGATGTCAAAGAGAATAAAGGCTACCTTAACCGCAAGCCTAGTTCATATGCATGGGTAGGGTAGAAAATCCCGAAACCCTGTCAACACCAGGCACCACACGGGGCTGGGAGGGTGGTATTGACAGAAGTCCCCAGATGCGCAAAAACCTTGGTCTACTCTATCAGAGGGTTATCTCCACAGTCCAAGCCTCCACGCAACCTCGTGCTTAACTCCCGTTTGAGAGGAGCTTCCCAGATACAATCAACATAGAAAAGGGTTTACCTATTGATTGTCCAACTATGTCTGAATTTAAACACTTGTGTGGAGTTTAAACTCCATATCCCACAAGCCTATCCTGAGCTAGTTGGTGTATGACCCTATAAAATAAAACTTACTAATAATTTTTTAATTATATCGTTTATTTTAAGGGTTTTTCTTAGTTATAAGGTAAATCGTGTGAAATTCTGTGATGTTATAGGCTCGATAAGAAAAGTAAAATGACGTATAAAGAAAATTCCAAAGAAAATTGCAACTACTTAAACCAAATTTCTTTTCATTTTGCAAATATAAGCTAATGAAATTGAAACTAAGTGCGAGAAAACTAAGACTTCTTTTTTATAATTTTTGAAATTTTATTTGAAAAATACTGAAAAGAAAACGACTAAGTGCAACTAAATGTCAAAGTATAAAATGTTTTTCTTCACTTTTTCAAGTTCTTCAAAAACTATAATGCACCTAAATGCAAATTTTGAGCAATTTTGAATAATCAAAACATATAAAAAGAAAAACGAAGTATAGAGGAACCAAAATAACCAACTTCAACCAATCAGGAAGAAAACTTGGTAAAAACCCGACTTGGAAAAAATAATGAATAAAAATCCACTAGCTTTACTAAAGAACAAGTGACAAACTGACACTACACAATGCAACACAGAGTATAAAGTGTCTAAAGCTGTGATCACTGACTCAGACACAAATCACTAAACTTATATACAAAGAAGGAGGACCGAATTCAAATCATTAGATGAAAAAAAACTCAAACAAAGAAAGCTCAAAGGCTTGCCAACAAGAAAAAAGTGTGACATATAGGACTTTAGACTGATAGAGTCAAGCCAACAATAGAAGACCCCTAAGTATACACAAAAAATCAAACAAGAAAGGGACAAGCAAACCCTACCCAAATTTTATGCTGCTATAGGATATCTGCGACCGTATTATAGAACAACGCAGGTACCATAGGCGAATGTCTTATAGAGCAACCCGCATATACAAGTTGTTATACATGACTATGTATAACAACAACCCGCGTGTACAACTAAATTTTTTTTCAAAGAAAAAAATAGTAAAGGTATTTGGACACACTACAATGTAAATCAAAGACAATATCAAAGGACCACACTCTGAATCAGAGAAAAGACTGGTAAAGCACCTACAGGATGAACCCACAACAGGTTGGACTCCCCAGCGGAGTTGCCAATTATGTTGTTCAGGATATTGCACCCTTGTCACATAGGGTCTGGGGTTACCAACTTACTACTAACTTGCAGACAATCAGCTTTTACAGAGAATGGAAAGAGAATAGGAATAAAGTATTGACTTACCCGATTAACGATGGTTGATCCAAGCTTGATCTTCTCCCACTCCAATCTTCTCCAAAGCCTCTAGGCATGCAGCTCTTCACCTGCAAAGAGCAAATTCTTCAATTAATATCTCATACATATATACATCAGAGGTTATATGAAAAGCATATTAATAATATAATTGAACAAATTCATTAAACCAATATACATGAGATAAACACAATACAAGATTGGAAGAAGAATTCTCTTTATTGACAAGTGATGAATAAGATAAGAATACAACCTAGCTTCTGACACAAGGAATCATCTACAACCAAAGGACTCTGAGTTTTGCTGCTCCAAGATTATGAAGATATACCACTAGCATAAATTTTCTCTCCAAAATTCCTTGATTATCCCCATCCCAAGGCCTCTATTTATACTTTGGAAATAGAGAAGTTTCAAAGGTTAGGATGGTTGAGATGGTTGGGATAGTTATGGATTAAGGCCCAACTAATCTCATCTAATCATTATTTATATCTTTTAAGGTCAAATTAAGGTATACACAAGTATTAATATAGGTAACTCGTGTATGATATGCGTGTTTCTCAAAGGAAACTCGCGTATGAAAGGTATACGCGGGTTGCAATGCATATAATCATGTATGATACGCGAGTTGCAATGCAGATAGTCATGTATGCAACCCAAAAATCAGAATAAAAATATATAAGGCTGGTTTGAGGATAATGCATCAAAAGTCATACACATCTATAGTGTTTTGGCCACTTCAATCCAAATTGTCCTTTTGTGTACCGACATGATGAATGTCAGCACTTGGACAGAGAAGTGTCATTTTGGCTGATAACATGGCCTCATTCTCCAACATAATGATCTTGATAAGTATATCAAAGATGAAGTTATAGAAGCTGAAGCTAAAAAGAAGCACAAGAAGGTTATGCCATTAGGGAACAAAGGATTATTGCCAACTCTATCAAGGATCACTTGATCCCTCAAGTGTCATCCAAGAAGACTCTGAAAGAAATGTATGATTCCCTATCAAGCATGTATGAAGGAAGAAACATCAACATAAATATTAATCTAAGAGCTCAACTGAAGAGCACCAAGATGAGTCATGGAGAATCCATCAAGGACTATTTCACAAGGGTCTCCCAGTTCAAGGAAAAACTAGAATCCATTGGAGACAAACTTGATGAAGATGAGTTGGTTATGACTACCCTCAATCGTATCACTAGACCTTGGGATTCATTCATCTAGATGATGTGTTCCATGAAGTAAATCTCGAAGTTTGATGTTGTATGGGAAGATTGTATTGAAGAGGAGACTAGAGTGGAAAATAGAGAAGATCTACTAAAGGAAGATGATAAATACCTAGCCACTCATACCAAAAGAAGAAGAAGTCAACCTAACTTCAAGAAGAGAACCCACAAGGAGTTTCAACCTCCCAAAAGAATCTAAAGAACAAGAGAAAGTCCTCCAATTAAGGACTACTCCAACTTTCAATGTTTTCATTGTGATAATATAGGACACATTGCTAGAAATTGTCCTATGAAGAGACAAGGATATAAGAAGAGGATCAACAACAAAAAAATACATCATGCTCATCTAGTTGAAGATGAGGATGAAGAAGAATAAGAAGTAATCTCAGGCACCCACATGCATGGTGAACCACCATATCACTACTTGCAAAATCTTGCACACTGTAGCTTTTCCTTCATAGTGGAATCCTAGGACACCATCATGTGCTTCATTTAATATCATCGAGCACTCATGCTCCAAATTCAACACTGAAGAATATCATCAGGATTCATATTATACAAGTGTCCAATGATCAATTGGAAATATGCAGCATGCACAACTAACTGCTTCTTCTATATAGTGGTGAATTCAGCTGGAGCATAACCCATACTTAATAATTGTATGATATCTCAGTACCGATCATCAAACATGGGTATGATAAATAGTTGCAAATCAAGAATATTATCTTCCATACTAGTATATTCTTCTCAACTTTCAATCCTCGAAATATGTTCTAGACCCAAATCCAATCGACCAGGTTTAAAAATTATCTCAAATTCAAATTCCCAGAAAAGGAGATGCCATCAACAGATATCCCCCCCCCCCCAACACTGCCTTATTGATCAGGTATTTCAATGTAGAATGGTTAGTGTACATCTTGAAATGTCCTCCTAGAAAATAGTGTTTGAACTTCTGCAGTGCATATACCATCGCTAGCCCTTCTCTTTCCATCGTGGTATAATTCTTCTCTGCAATTGATAATTATTTTCTAGCGAAGGAAATGGGATGATCAATTGATCCTTCACCAGGATGCAATAGTACCACATCGAGTGCAAGAGACGATTCATTGACATGAATATGGAACTCTTTTTTCTATTCTATAAACACAAGTATTGGTGCAGTAGCCATCTTTTTCTTCAGCTTGTCTAGACTTCCTTGGCATTTCACTATCCATTGAAACTTAGTATCTTTTTTCAGCAGCTTTTCCATCATATTAGTCAGCTCTGCATATCCTTTGATAAATTTTATGTAGTATCTAGTGTGTCCTAGTTCTTCTCTTAACTGTTTAATTATAGTAGGTGGTGGTAGGTTGAGAATGATTTTAATTTTGGATGGGTCAACAAAAATTCCATTACGACAGACCACATGGCCCAACAGATATCCAAAAGGTGCACAAAAGATGCATTTCTTCAAATTCATGGAAATTTGATATTGGTGACAATGTTGTAGCATCATTCTCAAAATCTCTATATGGTATTTTATCAGCCCAAATACTGTCCAATCATTGAAGTAGACTTTAATAAATTTTTGTATAAAATCTTTAAAGGAAACTACTACGATTCTGGAAAAAATCATAGGCACATTCTTAAGTCCAGAGGGCATTACCGTATACTATAAAAATCCCGATTCCATCGCAAAGTTTGTCTTGTGTTAGTATTGATATGATTATAACCATAGAATCCATAAGTGAAAGAGTACATCTCTTTCCCTCCTACATTATACAATACCTTATCTATAAATAGAGTAGAAAACAGGTCATGTAAACATGCATCATTCAACTTTATCAAGTTGAGACAAATTATTACTTCACCAGAAGTCTTCCTATCCTGTACTACAATTGGGATAATCCACTCCGATTCCTTGACATGTTCTATAACACCTACCTCTAGAATTAAATCAAATTCATCCTTAACCTTTTATTTGTATCATGGATTCAATCTGTATGGTTGCTTCTTGAGTGGTTTTGCGTCGGGCTTCAACGCTATCTTCATTTCGCCGAGGTCTCCGACTATTCCTTTCATCTTTGAAAAATTTGTAGGGAATAGATCTTGAAAATCATGCAATAATTCAGTGATATTCCATACAATATCATCATCCCAATAATCTACAATATTGGAAAACTTTAGATTTGTACGCAAGCAAATATTTACTTTCTTAGGTTTAAGTGGGCTTTGGAATTGGTTGCTAGAAATGCCAAATCCTTCCATTACGTGCATAACGTTTTACTTGGGTATTTTTATCCTCAAATATATTATCCTTCATTATCTGCAGTGCAACATCAATTTTTTGATGATCACTTGCAAACTCGAATGTGTGTGTGAATCTTGTAGCTAACTCTTCCCACTCGAGGTTTCCTCGTCGTAGTTCTGCTGATGTGTACCAATTCCTTGGTACCATATCGAATGTATGTGTAAAGCGATGAACCCATTCTTGTTGTGGATTTGTCAATCATGTATACTTGCGACGAGTATAATTGATCTCTTCTCTAAATCTAATATCCAACAATCTTATGTATTGTGGCCCTTCAGAGATAGATTGTTCATGTGTACTCCACCATCGAGAAGGTGCAGTTTTCAACACAAATTCCAAGGTGGAAAATCGCTGATATTCTGTGACTTTTGCTTAAAATTCCACTAGAAAAGATGCAAGGTTAGGTAAACCTTTGTATGTAGGTATCTCAATTGTCTTAACTCCTACCTGTCAGACATATATTGTAATTCTTGTGCATATTCACATGGAAACTTCATACAGCTGATTCTGCCAATTTTCTAATGCTTCACCTGAATCGTATGTACAGGAGCTAATACTCTGCCAAATCCGCTTTCCATCAATTGTTGGATTTACATAGTCATCTCTTGAAGACATGATATTATATAGCTGATCCAGGTAATTACCTTGGTCTTCGCTGTTCACTGGCTTGAAATATCTCCGCCCTTCGAGTAGATCAAATGGCGCAACCACCCTTATCTATGAATATTCAAATAACAAGATTGTTTACTTAAAATTAATTATGGTATGATTATCTATCGCCCAATCAATCCCCAAAAGTGTAGGATATGGGTTTGTATCATCGACAATGTCGATCACTTCAAAGTATGCATATGTCCTCAGGCCTTCTACTTCGATAGGTACTTGGGTCAGTCGAGCAATGGGTAGGGCCTTCGACTGGTTTTTTGATATTAATTGAATGGGAGACCAATCTAGTCGCGAATTTTTCATGTTTTCCCATGTCTGCCTTGTCCAAATATTAACATCATATCCCATATATAGAATGATATAGTCCATGTCATAGTCTCCTATCTGCATAGTCATTCACAACTCACAACCAGTTTTCAATCCTTTCTCAACATGGTCAACTCTTTTTTTGGGTCGCAGGTATTCTAGGGTTTTTTCTATGAGTGCTGCAATTTTGTGACAACATATTTATCATGGATTAGTGATAAACAACTTTTGAAAAATTCTTAGAGCTTACTAACCTTTTTCATTCGCTTCTTCCTAAGTAATCGCTCAAACCTTTCGGGCACATCTATTACTTGTCTATATGTCGATGTTTGATTGGTGTTGGCAAATTTTGGACATCTAGTGGTGCTTTACTTTGTGTCATTATTCACTCATACGGTTGTCTATGCTGTGTGTTTTGGTCTACTCCCATCACAGCACCTCCCCTTCCAACAACAACAATATTTGGTTCTCTTAGCTTGGAAGAAATCATATGGATTTTTTGGTTGGGGATCGGGTTTAGATATTGCACAGGATTGGGATTTCCCATAGTTCACGCCTTCCATTTTGCAATCAATTGTTGACACCATTCGAAAGTATGGTAAAATGATTTATAGTATGTACATGTCTTCACGAAACTTGAAAAATATTGAGAAAAGTGTCATGGTTTTCCACAATTATAAAATATGACTTGGCCTCTTCCTCAACCAAATCCTCCTCCTCCTTGTTGTTTTCCTTGGCCTCAAAAATTTCCGCCCCCCTTGGCTGAGGGTAGTGTTGTTGCCACAAATATTGATTTTGTTGATATTGTGGCTAAGGATATTGTGGTTGTTGAAATTTTGTTGCTGGATATTGAGCAGGATGATATTGAGGCTGTGCTCATTCATCTTACATATTCTGATAATTCTTCATAAAGTAGGTATCCACCATTTTCTCTTGCTGCATTTGAAGTGATCTTCAATATTTCTCATCGTGTCCTACTGATTTACAAAAATTACAATACAAACTGGCTGGTGTAAGCCTCTTCCTCAACCAAATCCTCCTCCTCCTTGTTGTTTTCCTTGGCCTCAAAAATTTCCGCCCCCCTTGGCTGAGGGTAGTGTTGTTGCCACAAATATTGATTTTGTTGATATTGTGGCTAAGGATATTGTGGTTGTTGAAATTTTGTTGCTGGATATTGAGCAGGATGATATTGAGGCTGTGCTCATTCATCTTACATCTTCTGATAATTCTTCATAAAGTAGGTATCCACCATTTTCTCTTGCTGCATTTGAAGTGATCTTCAATATTTCTCATCGTGTCCTACTGATTTACAAAAATTACAATACAAACTGGCTGGTGTAATTATAATCTTCTATAAATACAGACCTTCCTCCGATCAATGGCCTCTAGTTTGACATATTCTACACCAAGGCATCTCTTCGGTATTTATTGGGTTTGGTGCACCGACTGTGACATAGTTCAAGAGTTCCATAAAATTATCTTTGTGGTTCCCTTTTTTTCTGCACCTTGTACACCATAGATCTTCTTGAATCTCTTTCCCTTTCTTGATGTCCTAGAGCTACACCATAATATTAGCCAGTTGTGACTGAATCTGCATCATCATGCACTAGTTACTCCAATCGGAGAGGATTCTAGCTTCATGGCTATTTACAAAGCTTCTTCCTGTGACACAATTGTTGGTCTAGGAAAGAGCACAAGGAAGAAACCGAAGTACAGGCGCAAGAGGAAAAGCAGACACGTGATGGAATAAAGGCAGGAAAAGGAAGAAAAGGAAGGGCAGAGTAGAGAAAGTTGTGACAAGGAATGGTACAACAAAGGAATAGTGGGACTTGAGTCGGTGGAATATTGGTAGGTAGAAGAGTAAAGGATGGAAAGCAACCAGTCAAAAGACCATAGGATTTCGAGTCGGAGGAATACTAAAGGACATGTTTTTGTGGCTAGTTATGGCCTGTGATTAATGTAATGAAGGAATTTTTGTGGCCAGTATGGCCTGTAATAAATATGAAAGATGTTTTTGTGGCTACTTGTGATTGTGATAATTGAGTTGTACTCAGTCAACCTTGCACGATCTTGTAACATCTATAAATAGGAAAAACCCGCTCTGTATAAGGGTTGAGTTGGTTCATTTTTTTTCTTCATAGAATAGTAGAATTATTTTGAGGAGATCAGAGAGAAGTCTGATAGTAGAAGGCTATTGAGCCATAGATCTGAAACTCTATGCACAAATCATTTTGTAAGAGTCATTCTGCAGCTAAGTGCGTAGATAGTAGAGTAGAAGAGTCGATCCAGGCCGTGTACGGATAAGTAGGAGTAGATAGAAGAAAAGAATAAAAATGAAGAGCATGAGAGAAAGAAATATTCTGAGCTAAATAAAGATATCTCAAAACAATATGCAAGTCACAGACTACAAGGTGCCATATATTTCTTGTTATAGCTGATTTTACCACACATGGTGGATCACAGCTTTATGGCCTTCCTTGTCCCTCTGCAAACTCTTTAGACCCCATGGACCATTTTTGTACCTTTGATGTTTCCAAGATCATCCCTAAAAACATGCAATAATTTCCATATGTGAATTTTAATCTCTTTCTCATCTATATACGCGGATTTGACCCTTAAACCCACGTACATCGGTATGTGTGCAAAAGGCCAAATGATTTTGGAGTTTTCCTTGATGTGGATCCGAGTCACTTGTCTCTTGGCCTTCCATATGCCTTGAGATCGCTCTAATTCGACCTTCCATTACCCCATTGAAGAGATATATAAGGAACCCTTTGGATACATTGAAGGGGGAGGAATTGAAGAGAAAGGAAACTATAGTCCATTGTTGTTGGAGCTTATACTTGAGTCTGCATCCCTTTGTCCCTTGGAGCACTTTGTGTTATTACCAAGCTTACCTTTTGCTTGTGAGCTTTCTATTAGATGATGGACTACTATGTTTGACCTCGACACCTCTATTCATATAGTAGGACATGTACTCATAGCGGTTTGTGTAGAAGACCTTCCAGACTGGTGGCATCCCATATATGCTACCTCCCTGATTGTGCCCATGTTCATGAGATTTCAGCTCTCATGACTTGATTCCAGTATATGTTAGATATTTCTAGCCATTATGGAGATCTTGATATGATATATATCTTTAGCCTACATGGAGATCATGATCATGTGTATATCTTCATCATGGAGATTCTGATCTATCTATATTGTACGTGGCGATGACCACACATGTCATATTTTGTATCATTCCTATTCATGGCCATTGTACTCTTATGTACCTCGGACTGCAATATCTACTTGTAGTTATGTGCAGAGTTTTGACCATTGTATTGTATTGTTTGGATGGATGGTTCTTCCACTCGGTTCTTCGTCACTCCACTTTTGGGATGGACTTATAATGTATTTCGACCATTATATGACCTCTCTGACCTCACACATTAGGGGGCATCTGTTACAGCTGATTTTACCACACATGGTGGATCACACCTTTATGGCCTTCCCTGTCCCTCTACAGACTCTTTAGACCCCATGGACCATTTTTGTACCTTTTATGTTTCCAATAGCATCCCTAAAAACATGCAATAATTGCCATACACGACTTTTAATCCCTTTCTCACGTATATATGTGGATTTGACCCTTAAACCCGTGTACATCAGGATGTGTGCAAAAGGCCAAATGATTTTGGATTTTTCCTTTATGTGGATCTGAGTCACTTGTCTCTTGGCCTTCCATATGCCTTGAGATCGCTCGAATTAGACCTTCCATTACCCCATTGAAGAGCTATATAAGGAACCCTTTGGATACATTGAAGGGGGAGGAATTGAAGAGCAAGGAAACTATAGTCCATTGTTGGCAGAGCTTATACTTGAGTCTGCATCCATTTGTCCCTTGGAGCACTTTGTGTTCTTCCCAATATTTCCTTTTTCTTGTGAGCTTGCTATCGAGAGACAGAGGATTGAAGTGGTGGAGGCCCAAGTGGGGGACTCAGTTTCTACGATTCGCAAACATGTCGATAGAGGTTGTCACTATTGTAATCTATGTTTTATATCAATAGAAATATATTTTCCTGTCCAATAATGTGTATTTAAATGAGTATTTGATCCATGGATGCTTTTAAATGCTTTTATGTTATTGATTATATATGCTAGAGTAGGTCTAACACAGTTATAGATAACATGCTTGTCTTATTTGTTGAATGTTGAGGAAGCAAATTGCTAATACAAGCGAGAATGGAAAAGCTCAACGGGGATCTACATCAACCATCTGGAATATGGTATGAATAGAGATCCTTTAGTTTTAGATGTTTGGTTTCTCTTGCATATAGGGAAGGATTGATTTCTGGAGTTAATATGTCTGTTGTGGTACCCCAAGGCATAGGAATTTCTCTCTGTAACAATTATCATGCCAGATGAAGAGCACCTTGGTGGTTTTTCTCGGTTGGGTTTCCATGTTATTTCCTATGTCGCATGACTATTTGAATGATCAATGTCAAATGTTGAATATTGAATGTTTAACAGTTAATGTTGGAATTTTGATTATATTTCATTGTTTATATTTATTTCTTGAATGATAAAAGGAGTGAATGAATGAATTATTAAAGCATTGTCAAGAACTAGTGTTATTTCATGTTAAAATATTTTTAAGTTGTAAAACAATCACTACATTTTTAGTTACTATTAAGCAATCATCTAGATCTCACTATTGCACATGTGGTTAAGTTATCAAGGACAATGTTGTGTCATGCGCCGATTGTGTCGCACTATTGCACCATTTTCGAGTAGTAAAAGGCTCCATCCTTTGAACTTTGTCGAGTGCCTTGGCCCTGTTCCAAGGGAATGTAATCCCTCACCGATTGTGGAAACGTGGTTCTGGTAGTTACATATTAAGATATCTTGGGTGAGAATGTTCCTACCTTGCAGGTGTTTCTAGCTGAGCTTTCTCTGTTGGGACGATGTCTTTGAGTGTTTTGTTGGTCTCATGGGTTTGTTGAACCTGGGTTGATAGAGTGGGTAAAAGTAGGCCAACAAATGGTTCCATTTTTAGGACCCGTAATCATTTGAGTCGAGGGAAATGTTGTGGCATACGAAAAATAAGGAAATCGAGGATTGGATGGAGTCCAAGATGTTAGAATTTGCGCAAGAAGAGAGCACAAGATCACAGTTGAGCACATTAAATTGGTTGGACCGATACATATACTCTGATATTCACAATATATTATTTGCATATTTTCCTATTGTGTTGCATGAGTGGTTGTCAAGATTGGCAACTCGGCAGACACATTTCCAAAGAAGAGAAGTGGTCGAGTGGAGTGCTCAGTTGATTTGTGAGCTAACCAGTGTAGGTAACCCCATCTCTAGAGCTATTGATTTTTGGGTCGATAGTATTTTTCAAGGGTATATTACTAATTTTGCAGTAGAGGCGGTAACCTCATATAGTGAGGCCGAACAAATTTTTTTCCAAGGATCTCGAAGAAGATATTTGTTGTCTATAAATACATGGATAAAGATGCTCGTTTATGAGAAGGGTATTTTGGAGTTGAGCAGTTGAGCCACATATCTAGAGGAGAGGATATGTTGTATATGAACCATAAAGAAAATGGGAAATGGTGAGTTGAGATATTCCTAGGAAGTACAAAACCTAAACTAGAAGCTAGATTCCTAAGGAGTGGAAGGAGATTCAAGTCAAGAAAAAGAAGAAATACAGTAGGAGGTAGACGGACTCCTAGTCTATTCAAAGAAAGTGAGTACAAATTTGAGTCATGGTTAGATGAAGGGTATTGCGATGAAGAATAAGACTATAGCTCGATTTCTGAAGGAGCAGAAGAATCTAAAGAATTGGCGGAGACAACAAGATCTAGACACAACTACACCACGCTAGGAGTATCATTGAAGGTAAGATATAGAGCCTCATATCTTGAAGGAACTATTAATACTGATAGTGCTAGTACTATGACTAGCGTGGAAGAGATTCTACCTCCATTATATTGTTCATTAAATATCCTCAATGCCAACTCAATGGATGGGGAAGATATTAGATTTCCCACATTCAATGGGAATGGAGAAGAAGATCTGGAGCAGCATTGGTTCCTTTACGAAGCTGTTTGGATGTTTCACCAATTTCATAATGTGGACATAAGGAAAGCGTAGATGGTTACGACTCTACGGGGTCATGGGATGGACTAGTTTATGAAGTTTTCCATATTACCAACATGAACCCCACATAAGAACCTTGATGAAATATGACTCATGATGATTTATGAGTTTAGAAAACCTAAATCTAAGTTGCAGTGCATCATTGAGATCAAGGAGATAAAGCAGTTACTGACATAGTCCGTATGGGATTTCAATCAACGGTTTAAAAATTTGATGGCCAAAGTTATTTTCTAAATGTTGGATGTACAACATATAGAGTGGTTTATTAATGCGCTATTACCACACATATGATATAATTTGATGTAATAGAAGATTCTATCATAGACAGAATCACTAGAACTAGAAATGAAGCTGTAATCCACGCCAATCGGATATGGTGGTACATGAATGATGCAGATCTAGTCGTAGTTGGCTAATCTGATCGTGCAACTTTAGGACATCAAGAAGGGAAAGAATCCAAAGAGTACTTGTGGTGCAAAATATGTCGAACGAATGGACACACCAAGGATAATTTTCCTTCTTACATGAATTATATCTCGTCAGGTGCACCAAATCCATTGAGTACCCATGGACTACTATGGTGCTGAATATTCCATACCAGAGGGAATCACGACAAGGATTGTCTATATACTTACATAATATTGTAAGTACCCCAACCAATGTTTTCTGTAAATTTTGTAAATCAGTAGGGCATGATGAGAAGGATTGTAGAGCATATCATCTCCCATATGAGAAGACAGTAGACACCTACTTGATGAAGAATGATGGGAATTTTTAGGCTGAATAGGCATAAGTGCACTACCAACCTGATCCTTTCCCACAAAACCATTATAAGAATCAATATTAGCCTCAATATGCACTATAGAATCAATACCCATCGTAACAACCACACCCTCAGGGAAGTGGTGGTGGAAACTTCAGAGGAAGAGGAGGAGGAGGATGATTTGATAATGGAAGAGGTAAAGTCATATTCTATAACTGTGGACAACCATGCGATTATACCATAGATTGCAATGAACCTACAAAGACATGTTCATATTGCAAAGCATAGGACCATAATGTGCAGCAATGTCCCGAGTTGATTTCCAAGTGGAAATCTCGGACCATCGGAGTTCCTAACCCCATACATAATCCAAATCCAAATCCTAACCCAAATGTTTAGATGATTGTTGCTAAGCTGAGAGAACCTAGTTTGATGTCGTAATATGAGGAGGTGTTGCGACTGGAGCTGATTAGAATATACCGCAAGAAAAACCATAGGTGTGTCCAGCAACGCCGAAGAAAGTACCATTCGACATTTAAAAACATAACAAAGTATTTTTGGACGTACAACTAGAGTATGTGGATCCAGAACAACCATCGACTTCATCCAAAGTCAAGGAGATGCCTAAATGATTCCAAATGATCTTCCAGAAACAAGATCCGAGAAAGGTTAGTAAGATCAAGTCATTTCTTTCAAGTTGCTTGGCATTGCTCCATGTTAAATATTCTATCGTAGATCTAGAAGAATTGATAGAAGAAAGACGAGTCGAGTTGCAACCTGAAAGAAGGGTTAACCATGTCAAAAAGAAATTCAAAATAGGGCACAAGTTAATAATGACTGTATAGATAAGGGACTATGATAGGGACTACATCATCCTAGATCTTGGGTCAAATGTCAATATTCTAACACGACAAACTTGGGAGAGCATGTGAAAGCCGCGCTTGGACTGGTACCCTATCCAGTTGAGGCTTGCGAATCAGGAAAAGGTCCTACCAATTGGTAGGTTGAGTCAAGTCCTTGTCAACATTGAGGGTCTGTGCACATTGTCAGACTTTGAATTCATCAACATTGTCGATGACACAAACCCATATCTCGTGCTTTTGGGGATAGATTGGGCCATTGATAATCAGACCATTATAAAATTCAAGAAGAGGATCCTCTAATTTGAGGATGATGAAATGAGAGTAGAGTCGCCCATTGATCAACTAGAGGGATAGAGATATGTCAAACCACTCTATAGTGAAGGACAGGGTGATTATCTATACCATATCTATAATATCAGTTCCCCAAAATATGATTACATACATCCTACAGCAGATGGAAACCTGATCTAGAGGAGTACTAATTCCTGCACATCAGATTGAGGAGCGACCATGGAGAATTGGAAAAATAGATTTCTCTCTATGTAGAGATGTTCCAGGATTAATAGTGTTAGAATAATCAACCCATAGTTAGCTACCTTAGACATTAATTAATCCAATTTTTCTCTTATTTGCCTAGCTTCCATATTCCACCTTATGCAAGTTGTCCTCCACACATCCAAAGTGGTCAAACTTGCTAAATTTGAGTCATGGAGAATTGGGAAACCACTTGGAATCAAATCTGATTTATTCCTGGCCTTCCTAGCACATGTCTTCTTTTTCTTCTTTATTTCTTGCTTTTGCTGAGTTTTAAGGCAATTGGGAAAGTTTGACTAGGTGAAGTTAACTTGTTTTTTGTCCCCATCATTCTCCACCATTTTATCCTAAGAAAATCATGTATGAGTTTTCCTTCCATCATCAATTAGCTTGCCTAATTTATTTTTCCAATTCGTGAGCTCCTAGACAGATTTGGAAACTGCTTTATGCACCTATGGGGGATTTGCTTAGATTTAGTAAGCCTGCTTTTGACCAAATTCGAATGGAATCCTTATGAATTCAAATATCTCATGTAATTATTTATTGTGGCAGCCTATGAATTCATAGGTTTGGCTATTGTACACTTATTCAATACATATTAGTGTTCTGCTCCATGTTCAGTCTCCTTTGTGAGTAATTTGTATGTGTAATTGGCATTTTTTGTGAGTGTAATAGTTCTAACACCTGGGTTCAATTTCCACATGGTATCAAAGCCTTTGTAGATCGATTTCTCTCCTTCCAATTTGTTATTGCAGGTTTGACATCATTGACTGGGAGCATTCTGCTGACTGAAGGGACAATTTCTGAGCTATGGATCAATCTCAGAAGATCATCTTGACTCCATTTAACTTATTTGAATGGAAAGAAGAGATGGAGATACTGTTGAGAGTGAAAGGCCTATATAGAGTGAATATGGCAATAGAAGCAAAGCCTAATGCAGTTGCAGAGAAAATTAAATGGCACAATAGGAGGGATGAGGCCTATGGTCTCCTGTGTCTGAGCATATCCAGAGACCTCCTTTTCCATCTTGAT
>LPNX010648252.1:96413-108390 GCA_001517045.1 Pseudotsuga menziesii
GTCTTCAATATACATGGATCAGCCTCATGAGATCCATTGGAGAGCAGCCAAAAGGATCCTTAACTTTGTTCAGGGAACAAGGACTCATGGGATCTTCTATAAAGCTGAATATGATCTTGATTCGATTGGGTTTACTTACAGTGATTGGGCAGGTGACAACATAGATCGAAATTCAACATTAGGATATGTGTTCATGCTTGCTAAAGGACCAATCAACTGGTCAAGAAAGAAATAGAGTGCCATTTCACTCTCATGTGACAGAAGCAGAGTACAGAGGAGTTGTAAATGCAGCAACTCAATGTTTATGGTTGCAGGGGTTACTTGGTGAGTGTGGCTTCAAATCAGAATACTCAACTAATATCTATTGTGATAATCAGAGTACCATTTGAATTTAATATGATCCAGTTCAGAGACAGAGAACCAAACACATTGAGATCCATATGCACTACATCAGACAGCTTGTGCATGATGGCACCATTCACCTACTCTTCTGTTCATCTTCAGAACAAGTAGCAGATATCTTCACCAAAGTTTTTTGTGAGAAGACATTTAGAAATATCAAATCACTACTGGGGATTGCTGATCATGCTGTGAATCATGAGTGATGACATTATTTCCAAATTTTGTTTTATTGTCCATGTTTAAGGGAGGATTTTTCCCAATGGGTTTTTGCCTCTTTCCTTGGTTAAATGGACATGCAGTATGTAAAGGGTGACTAATCCTTGTTGCTAGGCCCTATAATTTTCTGATATTTTACTCATAAGTCAGGCTTAATGGGGGGTGTTAGAATAATCAACCCATAGTTAGCTACCTTAGACATTAATTAATCCAATTTTTGTCTTATTTGCCTAGTTTCCATATTCCACCTTATGCAAGTTGTCCTCCACACATCCAAAGTGGTCAAACTTGATAAATTTGAGTCATGGAGTGCTTGGGAAACCACTTGGAATCAAATCTGCTTTATTCTTGGCCTTCCTAGTGCATGTCTGCTTTTTTTGCTTTAGTGCCTGTTTTTTCTGAGTTTTAAGGAAATTGGGAAAGTTTGACTAGGTGAAGTTAACTTGTTTTTTTTCCTCATCATCCTCCACCATTTTCTCCTAAGAAAAGAATGTATGAGTTGTCCTTCCATCATCTATTATCTTGCCTAATTTATTTTTCCAATTCGTGAGCTACTAGACAGATTTGGAAACTGCTTTATGCACCTATGCAGGATTTGCTTAGATTTAGTAAGCCTGCTTTTGACCAAATTCGAATGGCATCCTTATGCATTCGAATCTCTCATGTAATTATTTATTATGGAAGCCTATGAATTCACAGGGTTGTCTATTTTACACTTATTCAATACATATTAGTGTTCTGCTCCATATTCAATCTCCTTTGTGAGTAATTTGCATGTGTAATTGGCAATTTTTGTGAGTGTAATTGTTCTAACACCTGGGTTCAATTTCCACAAATAGGTCTAGTTGACGAGTGGAGAATTAGTCAAGGGAGTTACCCACATATGAGGTCTTGCCTAATATTGCAAACTTCCTAAGAAAGTTTGAAGGGCTAGTAACAAAAATGTAGTGCTCGTCTGCGTTAGACTATGTACTGAAGGCTACGCCCGCTAGATGGCAGGGTACACAGAAGCACTCCATATTAGAATGGCCATAGTGTAGATGATTGCGAGAAGTCATATTCAATGAAGAATTAACCATAATGAGTCAAAAGTACATAGGTTTGTCGAACCCTCTCGAACAACTCAATCAATGTTGCATGGAATTTGCAGAATACTCGCAATAGGAATGGTCTATCATTTCATACACACCTTGGAAATGACACCCAGGATTTGGTATACATCCATGGAGTTGCAACAAGGAAATCAGGACTAGGACAAGGCGATTAAACAATTTGTGCACATCTTTGAATTTGCTAATGAGCAGCCCATATTTGATGTTGCACTTCAAATGCTCAAAGGAGAAAATATTTGCTAAAATCCCTATCGAAGTGGTGAGTCCCCACCAGTGCATCGTGACCATCCAATAATGGATGGATTGTTACAATATGACCTGGAGAACCGAATGATGATTCGACTAACATAAACATACTATATTTGGAGGATACATGCAAAGTCGAAGGAAGTGGTATTTCGAGCGACCAGTTCATCAAGCTGCTAAAAATCAAGAAAGTGAACATTGGTTCACTGGAAAACCCTAAGTTCACCAATATAGGGAATTATTGGGATGATGAATGGTATCAAAGATCATAGGCTTGCTGCATGAGTTTCAGGACCTATTCCCTACCAACTTCTTAGATATGAAGGGACACAACAGAATTTCAACCCAAAATCCAACACCTTGCATGTCTGAAATTCAACACTTCTCTGTCACATTTTTGACACATACACTTTTTTTTCATCGGTGGCATAATGTTGGATCTTCGACATTCTACTAATGTGGGTCGAATATATGACACACTTCTCTGTCGCATATTCGACCATTTTTCCTTCCAAAGTGCTAATCAAAATTGCATAAACCATCAGAAATCCGACGTCCTCTGACCCTTGAAGCGTCGGCCTTCCGACGGATAGAAGTTTCAGAGGAATATCGATGCCATCGGTATTTTTATCCATAGAGTGTTAAAAATATGACACCATCCGACACTGGAAGAGCCATCCTTCCGATGGGAAAAGGGTTGGTGGCATGGTGACCGCATAGAATATTCGACGCGGTCCGATGGGTTGAAGCATCAGAGTCATGAAATGACCATTGGATGGGTTTATCGAAGTGTTGGAAGAACGTTGGAAAAGCAGCGCCTATTGGTGGATTTAAAAAAAAATTCCAAAGATTTCACTCACCCCCACATGGTTTCAACCTAGAATTTGACCACTGAAGGAAACTTGATTCGACCAGGCATTGGTGAGTTGACAAGCAGCTCAGATGATCAATCAGAGGTTAATATGTGGAGTGTGTCAAAGGGCTCAAAGAGAGAGTATTTACATTCAAAATTGTCAGACATTTTGGGAGATGAGTTTGAGAATACAAGTGAGAACAAACCTGAGTTTGAGAATACAGGAAAGAAGAATCAGCAAGTTTCTGAACAGTCAGTGATGGATTTGAGAGAAAAAACTAAAGAGATGCCAATTTTGTCAAATTTCTCTGAGCAACATGGTTCATTGTTTGCAGTCAATTCCTCCTCAGTCATGGATTGCAGGCCTACAAAAAACAAGTATGTTGAGTATGTTCCCATGATTGGGGCCTGTTCCAGTAATGGTACCTCACCATTATTCTGATATTTTTCCCTATATAAAATATAGCTGTTAGAATTGACCATGACTGAACTATCTTAAATGTTGTTTCATATAAAACCCCAAAAAAGGTAAAAACAAAACTAATTTTAAACTTGCAATACCTTACTCTATTGCATAAAGTGTTGATGTCCTTGTCCAAGGTATCGAGAAGACTAATAGCATGTATAACCATGTTATCCACTCTATTGACATTGAATTTCATGTTGACTCTGTTGTAGCTGTGCCCAAGACCCAATTGAGCCTTCTCCAAGTCTATGTGATTCAATATATGTGCTTTCAACTCAATGGGAAACAAGCTTTATAAATATACTTTGTTGTTACAGAAGGGTACCTAAACCAAACAAGAATTTAGAAAAGTCACTTCCTATCTGATTCAGAAAAGACTTGTACTAACAACCACTTAATGGCAGATTAGCTTGGAGTCATAGCTGAGAGATGTAGACACTAGTTATGCTCGTCTTGTTGTATTGATGGTTTAGCTATTAGGACTCTTTTGATGATTCTGTATTGATGACAAATTGAGTATCCTAGAGAATACGTAAGGAAGACTTTTAATAGTTTTCTTAAATTTTTTTGTTTTTGAATGATGGACAACAAAACAGTATCCAACACACTTGAGTCCCCACAGGACTAGTCAAATGTATATTTTTATTTATTCCTTTGGAATATCAAATATAGTGATTTTAAAACACATCTTAGAGAACAAAGAAATCATGGATCTGATATAAATCTAAGTTAATAAACAAATCCTTTTACCTTTCAGTATAAATATGATTCATGAGTCCTAACTAAAGAATTAAAAGACACTTATGTGAAATTGACCTCAACTTGACAATTATTAGAATTGACCCTGACTGAACTATCTTAAATGTTGTTTCATATAAAACCCAAAAAAAAGTAAAAACAATACTAAGTTTAAACTTGCAATACCTTACTCTCATGCAGAAGGTGTTCATGATGTCCTTGTCAAAGGTTTCGAGAAGACTAATAGCCTATATAACCATGTTATCCACTCTATTGACATTGAATTTCATGTTGGCTCTGCTATAGCTGTGCCCAAGACCCAATTGAGCCTTCTCCAAGTCTACGTGATTCAATTACAGAGCTCTGTTTACTCGTTTTTGCATGATTCCTCAATGTCAAAACTAAATATCCATTCAGTTGATGCTATGACCCATTTTGCTCCAAACCAAGCTAGGATTACTATATATCAGCACTATGTACATCCATCCATTACAGTTACCTAGGATATGTATGAACAAAATTAGTCAAGCACATGCAAAAATATTATAAATGGACAAATAGAAGAAAACAATGTGGCTTAGACATTCCTTAATTTATATACTCAGATTTATAATATGATCACACTTTGTCTCTTAGGAGACAAGTCACTAACGAAACAATGGACATACCTGAGAGAGAGAGAGATAGGTAGTTGTAGGGCAGAGAGAGACAAATACAGACTGCAAGGTCACGGATCAATACTGTTAACCTCAAAACATATATAAAAACAAAAAAATCTATTTGCATTTGCAACACCTGTTGAACCAACAACTCTCCACCCACAAAACTCAAAATCCCTAATCAAGGTTCTACACCCAGCTTGATGAGATTCAAACCAGATTTCGTTAATTTTTTTAGGCCTTTCTGGCCACAAACAACTGAACCTAACTGGACTAAATTTTTAACAGCTACACTTATTGCCTCATGGCTTGGGGCTTGAGGTCCAAACTCCACTCAGCAACATCCATCCACAGTATCTATATTGACCAAAGAAACACCTTATCCTACTAGCCTACAAGCAACAAATATAGCAGAGACAACAATTTACCTTCCCAAAGCTAAATCACTATGTATCCTTGCTCAACTGCCTTTCAAAGACATCGATTCCCTCTATCGTTACTTAGACAACAAAATAGTGACAAGTGGATCCCTCGGAGAGGCTGGCAATGCAAGAAAAACATTGATCTCCCTTATAACCCAATTTATCCAAATTTATCATGCATTTCCCTTTGTAATTTATTATATAGTCTTTCCATTTTTATTCTTTGTGTTGTTGTTGTGCTTTCTAGAGGCTGGGAGCATGAGTTTATAGCATCCAATCCTTTTGCAGCTAGTGAATCCCTTTATTTTCCTGGTGATATGGAAACAGAGCATTTATGAAAGATTTATTTATAAGAAGACCAATGATCAGTGGGTCAATTCCTTTGATGCAGTGAATGGAGTCTATGAAGGATTTGGCTGCTAAAACAAATAGATATTGAAGTCGAGATATCTCACGGTCTAATAATAAAGTATTTGCCGGAAGAAGAGAAACTCTATAAGGATTCATAGTTGCTTTTTACTACAAGCAAACATAATGTTCTATTATAACCAACATCGGTGGCTAACTATTAAGCACAACGATTACCATCTAACTACTTTGTATTAGCTATTATGCATGGGGCAAGGAATGCCTTATTGTCTATGACTTTGTACAAAGAGGTAATCTTTAAGAGGGCCTTCATATTGAAGAGCATAAACCAATGATTCCATATAAATACTGGTTTACATGGCTATGGAGTTGTAGGAGCATTAGATTGGCCCACTTTTGACAAGCAAAATGAAGCCCATGAAAAAGTTGATCACAAAAATAAATTGTATGTTTTTTCAAAGTTTTTGCTTAAAAATCCTACTCTAGATTTGATAATGCATTCTAATGATATAGTCTTGCCTATGGATTCACAGCGGAAACTTATCAAATATATTACTATTTCTTCTTTGGATTTATGGTAAAATGATGGGTGAATACTAGGGTTTCATGCACATGCAAGATTGATGCTAGCATTGTTGGAAGAACACAAGCACAAGGAGGATCTAGGGTTTTCTTGGTTTCTCCATTGGTAAAGTTTGGTGAAATTATGCTTCTATGGATTGAATGGTGGTTGTAATTCTACATTTTCTCTGAATTAGGGCTTTTTACCAGCTTTTGTCAACTTTTACATGTCATAAAACATCCTCTTGAAGTAATTTTCTCTTGTTTGTCCTTAGATCTCTAAATTTTTCCCTAATTCGGATCCTCCAACAAGCCTTAGAGGTAAATACAGTAGTATTTCATGTGTAAATATACGCATTCGCATGATTAGTGTAGTGTTAGATTAGATTTGCATTTTTATAAACTAGAAAACCTTAGAAATATTATAAAATTCAATAATCCAAAAATAACAACAATTTTGAAATTATAATCCACCCTCAAATTTTGGTCTGCCTATTTATCCCTAGATCCTCCAGTGCGTCACCTATATTCTTGTCTACATCCACGAACTTGAGAAGCAACCTAAAAAAACTAGTCAAAAGTCAGATTTAGGGTTTCATACTTGACATGTTTCAGGGGTTGGGATAGTTTGGCCTTGATAAAAGGTTACTTTATGCCTTACAACGACCCCATTTAATTGTTTAGTAGGGAAATTTAGGGACTCTTTCATTATTGATCAGTTTTAGTATCGTTTCTAGCCCTAAAACCTATCAAAAAGACCTGCAAAATCAACCAAGTTAGGGTCATATTTGAGTTATGGGGAAATCTCAACGATATAATTGAATTCTGCCTTCCAAAATCATTCTTTTCAGGCTAAGGAGTACTTGTATAAACCCTTAAAAGGATGGTTAAATCAGCTGGTAATTCATGTTGATATACCAATGTGTACAATGGAGTGAAAAGTTACAATGGAAACTGAAAATACCAATGTGTACCATGCCCAACTCACAACCTACAGGGATAAGCACAAATATAAACATAGGTTTACCACTGCACAATCAACCATTAAAGTTGAATAAGATATGAGATTAATAAACAAATTACAAAACTACTAGAGAAATATAAATTGGGGTAGATAACAATACACTCATGTAGAATAAAAGGGAAACAACGCTTCAGATACCATTTTCCTCACACGTCTATCTATCTTTTTCTGTCTTTTGACCTTTCATATTCCCATCAAACTCAAATGCCTATCAAATTTCTTGTAATGAAATGCCTACATTTAATTTTGTTGTCCTAGCTATATGGTATTCGTAAAGTATTACCAAGGGGCCAATTATCACGAGAAATCAAAATATTTAAGGTAATTGTTTAGATCAGATATAACAAAGTTCGCCTCTATGTATGGTAATCATCATCATCAACTAAATGTATGTGTGTGCACATGCATAAATACCCAATATGCAGCTCAATCAAACAAAAGAAAACATATTTATACCTTGATTTCTGGATCTTCACACTGTCTTCTTATGCTTTACCTTTCAAAACATCATTCAACATACTCCATTTTTTTGTTCTGTTGCAATAGTTTCATGTTAGGACCCATCAAATATATTTATGTTTGTTTATGAAAATAACAAAAACAATCTAAATAAATACAATTCTATTACAATGTAAATTACAATACTATTCAACTATTTAAGTAAATTAATTGTTAAGAATATATCACCTGATAAAACATGGATAACCAAAAATACTATGTATATAAGGCCATCAATCCAATCAAAAATCCACTTCTTGCCTCTTAACTATGGAAATGTTTCTCAACGCTATCTGTAACAAGTTCCAATGGAGGAGTCAAATAGCAATAGTGAAAATTACACAGTAAAAATATAGAAATAGATGTTTTTTAATGTATTCTTCCTTACCATTCGTTGAGCTCCTCTCTATTTCAAGAATAATTTAATATTCTCTACTAAACAGGACCAACCATGTGAAGGTGGAATCTCTTATGGCCCCTCCCGCCCCCCTCAAATCACTCTCAACTCCCCAAACCCAATGCCTATACTTGCAAATAACAATTTATTTCACTATTTCACAATGCAAATAACAATGCATCTACGATGCAAATTATTTCACTCAATAGTTAGAAATTGCTTTCATTAAATCATTATTTAAAACATTCATTAAACCATTCAATCATTCAATAGCTGAAAAAACCATTCATTAAACCATTCATTAACTCATTCATTAAAACATTAATTTAGTCAATGGAAGAAAAAAAATCAGTAAACAATTCAGTAAAGCATTCATTCATGAAACAGAGGAAAAAAGAATTAATTTTTTTTTTATAAATAAGAATTACTCAAAAAAAATTTAGTCACTTTCTTTTTACTTTTCTTCTCTTTAAATATTTAGTTAGAGTCACATCTTCGGGAATCTGATCATCGGTATCCCTACTAGTCTACTCGCAAGGTTGAACTTTAGTCGAGGGGCGATGAATTTCTGCAATAATGTCAAAATCTTTCATTAATATATTTATATTTTGATAAATACAAGTAATTAATTTAAAAAACATTATGAATGTGTGTTTTTACCTGCCATGTGCACATCAACATCTTTAACATTATCTCGTACTGGCCCAACCTGTTCCGTGTTATGATTTGCAGCTACATGCTCTGTAGTTGAATTGTGTAGAATTAGAATTAATGTTCATCATCTACAATGGTATATAAAAAATAGTAGCACATTAATCAATTCATTACCAGGATGAGAAGCATGATCTTTGTTTGGTTGGTCATCTACTACATCATCGACATGAACGAGATCATTACTTTCCTACAAAAAAAGGAATAAATAATTTATGTTAGTTTATTTATAAGGAACAAATTGCATGAGCATTAATAATTTATCATTAAAATATACAGTTTTCACATACCTGGGCACCAGATGGATCAACAGAAGATCATGCAGTATTCATAGACAAGCTTCTCCGATGTTCAACAATGGCGTCAAAGCCATGTTCGAAGCCAAGTTTCATGTAATTCGCACTGGGCGATTCTTTGAACCGACCAGCCTTCATATTTGCATGATGTCATTAATTTTAAATCCTTTTGTCAGAACAGAACAAAAATAATAATATGTATGATATTTGGATGTGGATTCGGGTTATGCGATACTTACATATCGGGCCTCCAAGTTGGAGTAACCACCAGGCCCAAGCTTGTGTTGGCCAATTTTTTCAATTCTTTCCTTTGTGGCCTTAGATGTGTCCGAGAGCCTAATTAAGTTTTTAAATACATTATTCAATGTACCAAAATTGATATAAAAACTAGTAATAATAAGGCTTACCACTACATTTTGGAATGTATTGCATATCTCCCTATTCCACCTGGTGGTATCTTTCCTGATTTTCTCAGGCCCTTCTCTTTTCCATCTTCCACCAGGGATTTCCACTCCATAGATGGAATCATTGGAGGGCGCTCATACCTAGGTTTCTTTTCTAGGTGAACCCTATATTGGTCTCAGACAATCTTTAGATGTTTTCCATCCTTCTGTAGTACCTTCGATGTATCAAAGGTATATTTTCTGAACAGACTAACCAAGCGATTAGTTAGATCATCCTTTAAAGCTTTTGGCTGCTTGTTCGACATTGTGTGGATGGTGGGCCTGAAGATCTCCAAGGCCAAATCATTCATGTGTTTATAAAATATATCATTTCCTGCAAAACATTATTGCCATCATTAGTCAACATTAGAAAATATTATAAGTATATTAGACACAAATTATAAAAAACAAATTGAACAATATATAATAACCTGGAATCCTCCCTATCTTTTTTGGAACTAGTTCTTCATTCACCAAAAATGTACACTTTATGGAACCAGTGCTAGTCACATGAGAAGATCCAGGAAATGATTCCACATCTCTATCTATCCCTACATCCACCCCTTCTTTTGCAACATCTGTTGTGGGTGGGGCAACATCGGCTGCACCCTCTACTACCCTCAGTGGTGTCACAGAGTGTGTTGCCGATTGTTCAGTGGACAATATGGGAGCAGTATGTGGTGTACGTGGAGTGCTTTGGTCACTGGGACCAACATTGCCTTGACCACCACTGGTAATATCCATAGCACACTGTAAATTAAACCCATTGTATTATAAGTTCAACAACATATAAAATCAAATATTATAAATTTTTTATAAATGAATTTACATTTTTATTTTATAACTTACATCCACTTGTTTACGTTGTTGTAACAACAATTGAATCCTTTGTTCGAGCCCTTCTGTTAGTGGAACTTCCAATGTCAGATGAACTAGTTCCTCATTTTGTTTTTTCCTTGTTCTTTGTAGCACCCTCAATGGGTCTGCAGACTTTCTAATTTCACTATCTCTCATAACCCGAGAGACCTCATTTTGTAAAGAGTTTTGAGACACCATTTGATAAACGGAATCCCCTATCTGCAATTGAAATATATAAAAAATTGCTTAGTCTTTGAAAATATAGTGTGCGTAAATAATTATAATAGGGATTACATCTAGGATTACCTGATGCCTAGCCGAGGGTGTGGTCTGATCAACAGATGGGGATTTACCTCGATTAGCCACCTGCAAAAAAAATAGAGAACATTATCACAATGAACGCAATATGTATAAGCTAACAAATACAGAACAAACAAACAAAAACACTATGCTACATGTTTTATAAGTGTACATTTTTTAAGTATTTATAATGTGGAATTACATTTAGGTTAAATGGTTATCTCGAGTCTCCAGTTGTCTGATCAATAGCTGGGGAGTTTCTCGGTCAATCTGCAAAAAAGGTAGACAACATTACCATCATGAACGCAACCATAAAAACGAAACAATACATAATGAAATAAACATAATGTGTCATGATAGACATGTTTACTATTTTAAAGTATTTGAAATGGAGAATTACATTCATGTTTGGCTGTTGCCCTGATGCCGTAGTCGGCTGATCAATACCCGGTTGGCTTCCCTAATCAACACTCTACATGGAAAATCAATAATATTATATAAACAAACCTAATATACTAATGAAAATACATTACAATGTATCTGTATGTCCATCCTAAATTTAATATTACATTGGCAATATCAATGTATACCTGCTTCCTTGACTCGGGTCAACAAACATCTATGGAGATGGAGGTGCCCCTGAGAGAACCCTGCATAAAAAACATACTAAAATTTACATAAGGAAACATGAAAAGTAGATAATTTCAATTATATGCTAACAAAAATTCCTATAGACGTTAAAAAAATTAATAAAAGGGTGGTTAAATTGTTTGTTGTACCACAACCATACTAACATTGTTTGTGTCTACACGATTCAAATTGTAATCAATAAGCAGTTCTTCGCTAGTAGCTATTGATTTAATTGCACATACAAAGACATGGTTTCATTCACGCGACTCGAATATACAGTTGGGTTGCTTTAATGTAGACCTTGTTTGTGTACTGTTTATAAACCCCACAATATTAGCGGTTGTTTTTGGCCTTCCGTCCATGTACATCGTTGCTCCTTTATTTTGAGCTTTGTCTTTCAGTTGTATATAATTCGCTGACAACCCATATCTACGCATACTTCATGTATATTGGACCAGGTGCATCCAATCACTGTAGTTGTAATAGGGTCCAACATACTCCATCAATTTTGTACATCTACCGTATCCAACCTTTATGCGGTCCATGCAAAACAAGCCCAATCCATGTAATGAGGATGGTGCAATTCTATATATCCTCTCATTGACACAAAAATCAGTGTTTACTTTAGGAAATTCGCTAGGCACCCATTGTTTCACTAGGTGTTGGTACCTTATGGGCATGTCGATGTCTCCCACTATCTCATCATCATAGGAACATGACCCCCCTCCTTGGAGAAAAAAATTCATGCGTTTGTCGAATTTTCTTCTGATCTTCTG
>LPNX010648252.1:109446-149044 GCA_001517045.1 Pseudotsuga menziesii
CAGATGTAATCAAGTGTTTTTCTACTAAGGTGGCTGATTCAACCGAGTTGACCCCCAACCAAGATAACTTGGCCTTTGAAATGATATGTACACTGTACATTCGAATATTCTGAGATGGCTGACTTCTGGTTTCTTACCGAAAAAGACTTCTTCAGGTGTCTTGTTCTCTAGTACTCTATGTGGAGTATGGTTCTATATGTACACCATTGTTCTGGCAGCTTTTTCCCATAGATGCATGGGAATATCTTGATAATGAAGCACGGCCGTTGCAGCTTCCATGATCATTCTATTCTTCCTCTCTGCAACCCCATTATGTCGTGGATTATATGGAGTGGTTAACTCCCTTTTTTTTGTAACTAGGGGAATCGACAAATGGAGCTAGGCTGGTACTCCCATGACACAGGGTCCATGGATCCACTCCTGCTACCACTATACCACTAGGTGCCCCACACCCTCAAGACATGGGACACATGTAAACCCGGGTGAGATTTGATCTCGTGACCTCCAATTTACAACAAGTGACTTCATAACAATTTAACCGCCAATGAGCCACACCCGTGTGGGATTGTGGTTAACTCCCTCTTAATCCCTGAATCTTTGCATAATTATTTGAATTCATTCAATGTGAATTCTCCACTATTATCTGATCGAAAAATATTGGTCTTCTTTTCTGTGTGGTTTTCGATCAAGGCTTTGAATTCCTTGAACTTGCTGAATACTTCATATTTGTTCTTCATAAAGTATATCCATGTCTTCCTAGAAAAATCATCAATAAAATAAACATAGTGTACATACTCGCTTAATGAACTAGATGACATTGGACCGCATACATCGGAGTGGATGATTTCCAAGATTCCTTTTTCCTTGCTCTCGCTACTTGGAAATGTCTTCTTTGTGTTCTTTCCTTTTGCACATCCTTTGCAGACACCATCATGTTTTGTCTGCATTTCTGGAAGACCTTCAACAGCTTTACTTGCAAGTGGTAGTGCCCTATAATGCACATGTGCAATCCTTCTATGCCAAAGTTCATTTGGTTCTACTAAGTCATGAACCAAAGCTTGTTCTGGTTGGCCCTTCAATTTGTATAGACCTTCTTTTTCTTCCCCAATCACTATTGCATCATCAATAGTATTTCCCTTTGGACACATAATAACTTGGCCATCTATGAATGCAACCCTCATGCATTTTGCATCTAATGCAGATATGGAGAGGAGGTTCTTCTTTAGTCCTGGTACAAATAGGACATCCTTCATTTTCATAGACTTCCTTGAGTCTATCTTGTAGGAGGATTCACCACTACCTTTTATTGGATATTGGTAGTCATCCCCCAGTTTCACCTTATGGGGTGATTCATGTTCTGATAGTTTCACAAAGGATTCTTTAAATCTTGTCATATGTTTGGAAGCACCGCTGTCTATAAGCCAATCATTACTTCCATGTGAGATAGTTCCCGTAAGAGCAGATATTAGAACATATTCTTCATCACTTGAATAATCATCACTTTCTTGTTTGTCTCTTTTCTTAGGAGGTTCATCATCCTTTGTAGTGTGAGCATGATGTCTTCTTTTGTTTCCCGTATTCTTGTGAGAGCCACTTTTGTTCTTAGGACAATTTCTACCATAGTGTCCTATTTCATCACATGTATAACATCTGAATTTAGGTAGCTTCTTGTTAGAACTTCTAGGATGAGGGTGATTACCTTTGTGATGGACTGTTCTCTTGGGTTGTACTGTGAGAGCTTGATCTTCAATTTGCATATTTTCTTCTCGAGATGCTATTCAAGCTTATTCTTATGAGCATTCTACCCATAGTCTATTGAACTTGACTAGCTTCTTCATGGCATAGATCCCTTGAATGAAAGAGTCCCATGACCTAGGGAGACCATTCAAGGTAGTCATTACAATTTATGCATTCTCTACTTCTTCATCTACTGCTTCAAGTTGTTCCTTGATTTGAGATACCCTTGTAAAGTAAGAATGGATGGTTTTTGCATTTTGGATCTTTACATTCTTTAATTGGTTTCTCATAGTCATCTTTCGATTTATGTTCTTTCCTTTAAATAGTTTGGTCAGGGCATCAAACATAAATTTAGGTGTCTTTAGGGAGGACACTTGTAGTATGAGACGATCCTTGATTGAATCAGCAATAGTTCTCTTAGCCATTACCAATTTCTTCTTTTCTAAGGCCTTAGCCTCATCTCCCTTTGGAACTGGAACCTCCTCATTGATGTAGGAGTCCAACTCATTTTCCTCCAATACTAGGGAGATCCTATACTTCCAGGCTTAGAAGTTATCATCTCCCTCAATAATTTCATCAAGATTGGTATGATGAGGCATATTAACTGAGAACCTCAAACATAAATACAAAGGATTTAAATCTTACGATGTTAAGATGTCAGATTTGGATCTAGAGCTGAATTTCTATAGAGTTGGTTTAGGAGAAGATTAGGGTTTGAATTTCCTGGATTTTTGTCCAACCAAAATATTTGATCTTGATCTCTAAAATTCGATTTTGAGGAGGAGATAAATCCATGCCTGGGCTCACTAGACAATTCCACTTCTATGAAAATCCCTAATTTTCGGCAATAGTGTCGGGTCAAAAGCTAAAAATGCTTAGAATCATATTCTGCTTCGACAGAAAGATGCGCCTTGAATAGGAGAGTCATTCCAACCTTCCTTTGTTGAAAATCAATGGTGAGAGATCCAAAAAGTAGGAAGCCCAAGTTTTTGCAGCTGCACAGTGTCTTCTTCTCAGGTTAGCTCTGATACCATGTTAGATTTTTATCATTCAAGTTAGCATTATCTTAGGATCTTTAACTGAGAGAAAAACAAGCACATCAATCAAACATAAGAGACAATAAACACAAAGTTTTTCCTTGGGGAAAGCATAAAGGAGAAAAACCCGCAACTTCCTCAGAGATAGAATCAGCACCAAAAGCAAAACCCCCAAATAGTAAGATGATCTAGCGACAATAATAGTCTCTCTATCTCTCTCTTGTCCCAACAACTTCTTCTCGCTCAGTTATGCACTACAACTGAGTGTAAGTGAATGTATGTTAAATAGAGAGGCTCACTCTCTATTTATACTAATTCCTGACTTGACAATAACTCACTAGGGATGACTTCTCTAGGAGAGTCTAATAACCTTAGGGACCCACAACTGCAGGGACTTTAACCCTTGATCAATAGGAGGGTTACCCACAATGAGTTTACATGACCTGTTTACATGATTGAATCTCCCAATAGGAACATCAGGGCATGACATGACTCAACCACATCTCAGAATAAACATCGGAGTACAATACATAAGATATACAAGTGAGTACATTTCGAAGTTACAATTACATCAACACTCCTTTCCTCTAACTTAACCTCTCTTCCAATAGCTCAAGAATTATTTTGACACAGTTTGGGTGTTTAACATAATTCTTCCTCCTCTTTCCCATGGGGGATGAGCCAGTATTTAAAGGCATGGGAGGATAGGATAGGTTGAGGATCTCATGGGTCAGGTGGAGAGAATATCCTAAAATTAAGGATATCGAGCTCCAAGTATCCTAAACCATAGGGATGAGAGTCCATGAAGGTAAGCTTCAAGAGGCCTCTCGAAGCTTCCTTTTTTTTTTTAAACTCAGGAAACACACTTTTAATGAGGGGAAAAAGTGGTTTTAATGGGATAATTCCTCTTTCATTAAGGAAAAAAGTGACATCACCTCACTTTTCACATGTAAAAGGTGCGTTTCTGACGTAGGCATCGTTTATTTTCAATGGACAAGGTGCGATACTGGCTCAAAACAAGGAAAAATAGAAGGGAATAATTTTCTTCCTTTCATTTCTCTAGGAAAAAATCTGAGGGATTAGATCAGACAGAGGAATACCTATCTCATAACATGGTGGTGATGAGATTTAGGGGTAATATAATTCACCCCAAAGTATGAGGCTAGAGAGAAACGGTATGAAAAATACTTTGATAGAATAAGGTATAGTTTTGGGGAAAAGGTCTAATGGTTAGAACTTCAAAAGCATCACAAATTTCTGCCGCATATTTTACATTTTTATACATGTCCCAAATGAATCACAACATGGATGCCGACCAATACAATGTAGATCCATGTGAGATAGAAAAATTCTTAGCTACTGAAATACAACGTAGATTCATGCGAAGAAGACTCAAATTTGGATATATCCACCAAACATACAATGTAGATCTATGTGATATAGACACAAATCTGAGCACATCCATGAACATACAAATGTGGATCCATACTAGGACTCATACAAATATTCCATTGTAACTTGGGGAAAGTTATGAGTGCTTTAACTAATACCCGGGGTATTCGTCTCGTCTTCAACAAAGTACGATTCTATCCATGTGATTAGAATGTATTGATGTCAAACATGGTAGAAACCAATTGATTATCGGTCAATGATGAGAACCATTAACAAGTGAGAGGGAGATCACCATTGATGTCGATGATTCCCAATGTACCCTAGTACAATCTTCTGAATGTGAATAGATAATTTGATGCTGAACACTCAGTCGAATATTTCGATAAAAGGTCAACGATGTAAAACTATGTCAAAAGTGAGAAGATATTCCATTGATGCATACAAATCTCAAGGTACTACTTCGTTTCTAAGACTAATTCCTAGATGATGAGATGGAGTCGATAGGAATAGTCTCGTCGAAGGAGGGCCATGATGAATCCCACATCGACGACACAAAACTTGGAATAAATTTCTAGAATTTGAGTATGAAGTAACCATAGGGCTGAGTCAAAGGTAACTAACATAAAGGTAGGTCTAACTATAGATGGTAAGTCTGACACATAATCTTTCCTTTGAACATTGAACAGCATGGCCAAATACTTGGCAGCATTGACATGAGGAGGAAGATACCATGACATAATGCAATAAAACACAAGGAATTATTTGAAATGAATCAAAGGAGCGACATGACTCATGAAATTGGATCAACTCGGAGACAAGCTGAATACCCAATAGTTTGAATGAAATACAGATAGGTGCCATGTTCAAAGGTGACTAGAAACTATCATTAATGCAACATGTTTTCCACTTCCCTTAATTTCCCCATCATTATTGATGAGTGCCTCTTTGATTTTTAACAAGCTAGAAGAGGGCAACAAACAAAATATATAGCTTGTCTTTCCGATGATTCCAATATCATATGTTTTATGAACTTGAAAAAGGATGGGTTCGTTCCCAAAAAGGGTATTTCAATGTTTAATTTAATGAGTCCAATGAAATAAATTCGGTATTGTTCACATTTAGAGAGTATTAACGAAACGGACGAAGACTCCAGAAGGTCCTTTTTCATATGATTTAGTCTCTGAGGTCCGAAAAATATAAAAAATACGTTAGAGAACTCTTATAGCCAATGACTAGAGTATTCCTTTTTCATAATTTAGTCAATCCAAACTTAAAAGGGGTAAACTATCATTAGAAATATGACTCTTCAAGTACTTTTATGAGAGTGAAGAAGACAATTTCACTCGACAATATTTTCAAATTTTAGGAGTCTGAAAAGAGCTCAAAGAGGACTTCGATGGGTTTCCTTTTTCGTAAACAGTTTCACGAGCCCAAAAAAGTGATAAAAGTGCAGTCGATACCTTTTGTCTTCTGGTTTAATGAGCACAACCATAGTATAAAAGGCACTCAGAACCTTTTTCATGTTTGAATCCAAAGAACAAAAAAGTAATAGACTAAGCTCAAACCACTTTTTGTGTTTTAACCAGAGCATGAAAAATGAAAAGTAAGCTCAACGCCATCTTATTGTTTTTAACCAGCTTGAAGATCAATTGGAAGAATGCGTAGGGTATCTGCTTCATTTTCTAAATATCTTGCAACATAGAATGAAAGGTGCTTAGGATCTCATGTTTCATGGTTTACTCGGCTTGAAACTATAAAGAATGTATGCTCAAAATGACCTGTTTCATTTTTACAGAAGCTTGAAACAGAAAATAACTATTCTTGCTATGGCCCATTTCATTTTTTAATGAGCCAAAAAGGGAATAAAAATATGCTCAAGGTCATTTTTACTTTTTAATGACCTTGACACAAAATGGGAACAATTCTCATAGACATTTGTTTCATTTTTTAATGAGCTTGGCACAGAATGGGAACTATGTTCACAGACAACTCTTACCCAACATGATATCCATAGGTTGGTAGGTTTCCCCCTTTCACATAAGGATTTAGCATCTTAATTCTAGTATGATTTCCATAGACTAGAAATACTCACCTTATATGGACAAAAGCCATTTCCATAGATTTGAATGATACAGGTCTAGAACAAAACACAAACCCAAAATGTTGAAATTTCCCTAGATCTTGTCAATTGCTTGAATATAATGCCACAATACCTCCCTTAAAGGTTGTCCTTTTTATTCTTGAATCTTTCTCCTCTAATACCGCAGAATAAATTGTAAAATATTAAATACAACAAGAGAAAGATGATAGCATACACGATAATAAACCAAATCTATGCTTGTGACCAAGGAATCAAGCAATATAAACAAACGATACAATAAATATGGTAAAGAAAAGATACTTTGTATTAGAAATGATTTAGAGACTACAACCTTTATCCCTTGGTTTTGAGATTTCCTTCCAATGGATCATTTCCTCTAAATTCACCTTGCCTCCAATAGCTCAAGAATTATTTTGACAGAGTTTGGGTGTTTAACACAATTCTTCCTCCTCTTTCCCATGGGGGGTAGGTTAGTATTTAAAGGCATGGGGGGATATGATAGGTTTAGTATCTCATGTGTGAGGAGGAGAGAATGTCCTAAAATGAAGGATCTCGAGCTCTAGGTGTCCTAAACCATAGGGATGAGGCTCCACGAAGGCAAGCTTTGAGAAGCCTCTCGAAGCTTCCTTTTTTTCCTTTAAAATTCGAGCACGACACTTTTAATGAGGGGAACAAGCAGTGTTAAGGGGTTAAAACCTCTTTCATGAATGAAAAAAGTGAAAAAACCTCACTTTTCACAAGTAAAAGGTGTGTTTCTAACTTAGGCACCGCTTATTGTCAATGGACAAGGTGCATTACTAGCTCAAAACAAGGAAAAATACAAGGGCACCATTTTATTCCTTTCATTTCTCTAGGAAAAACTTTGAGGGACTGGAGAAGAAAAGGGAATGCATATCTCATAACTTGATGGTGACGAAATTTAGGTGTAATAGAATTTCCGCCAAAGTATTAGGCTAGTGGGAAACATTAGGAAAAATACTTTGTTAGAATAAGGTATAGTTCTGAGGCAAAGGTCCAATGGTTCTAACTTCTCAAGCATCACAAAATTTATGCAGCACCTTTTACATTTTGATACATGTCCCAAATAACTCACAACATGTTTGGTGAAAAATACAATGTAGATCCATGTGAGATACAAAACACCATCACTACTGAAATAAAATGTGGATCTATGGGAAGAAGACTCAAATTTAGACATAGCTACCCAACATACAATGTAGATCTATGTCATACATACGCAAATATGAGTACAACCAAAGACATACAAATGTGGATCCATGCTAGGAATCATATAAATATTCAATCACAACTTGGGGAAAGCTATGAGTGCTTTAACCAATACCCAGGGTCTTTGTCTCATATTCAACAAAGTAATATTCTATCCATGTGATTACAATGTATTGATGTTGAACATGGTAGAAACCACTTGATTACCAGTCAGTGATGAGAACCATTAACAAGTGTGAGGGAGATCACCATTGTTGTTGATGATTCTGGGTACCCTAGTAAAATCTTTCAAATGTGAACAAATGATTTGATGTCAAACACTTGGTAGAATCTTTCGATCAAAGGTCAATGATTTAAACTTATATCGAAAGCGAGAAGATCTACCATTGATGCATACGAATTTCAAGGTACAACTTTGTTTATAATACTAATTTCTGGATGATGAGCTGTAGTCGACAGGAATAGTCTCATCAAAGGAGGGCCATGATGAATCCCACATTGATGACACAAAACTTAGAATAAAGTTCTAGAATTTGAGTATGAATTTTTTACACCGAAATATTATCCTCTTGATCCATGTGTCAACCCTTTGCTTAAACCCCAAAGTTCTCTCTGCTAAAGTTGATTGAAGTTGAGGTTATTTCTTCCTTTTTTCCCTCTTAATGAAGCATTTCTATCTGTTAACTTGCATTTCTATTTGATCTAGGAAAGTATATTTTATTGTGTACTTGATTTGTTCTAGATCCACTTGGACTAGGGAGATTTGGATTGATTTCGCTTGAGTATATTTATTAGATAACAAAATTGGCAACTCCACTGGGGAACGTACATAGATATGATTTCTTTTGTTTTTGATTGCATATCTATTTATCAATCCTTCTGTTTTCCTCTAGAGACCTTCCCTCCTTTATATTTTGTCTTTTAAGAGTGTCTTGCATTCTCTTGATGCTCTTCAGATCACTATCAAACCTTTTTCCCTTCTCCCATAGGAAATATTGCTTTTACCCTCTATTTATCCACTGGTGCACATGGGCTGTGTGGATAGAGAATCGTTGGTATTAGTTTTAGTGTCGTAGGTGTTGGCTTGATAGGCGCTCTTTTCCTTAGGAGAAAGTGCGTCATCGACGCTCTTACACTGTATTGTAGGTGTGCCTTCCCCTCATAGGCGCTCTTTTGCAGTGTTGTAGGTGCGTCGATCCCCTCATAGGTGCTCTTTCGCAGTATTGTAGGTGCATCGGTCCCTTGATAGGTGCTATTTTGCAGTGTTATAGGTGTTTCGGTCCTCTCATAGGTTCTCTGGTGCAGTATAGGGAGGTGCGCCGACCCTTTGAAACTCATATTTTGGCTTGATTTTCCTTCATTTTTGGGTTTTGGTTTGATGGATTTTTATTTTTAGGCTGGATATGATAGCCATAGACCCCATAGATCTAACATTACCCCTTCCTCCCCTCATTCATTGAGTTTTGGTTGCATTTTGGTAGATTTGGAGCAATTCTTAATTGTTTTGGAGTTGTTTGGGTGCTTGTTATATTCCTTTTGGTTTCTGAATGAATGGGTGCTACAGATATTCTCTCTTTTCTTGTTTGTAGATCTGAAAAGAATATAGTTATAAAGTTTAATTTTGATACATGCATTTGAAAAATAGAAGTGTTTCTTTACTTTGTTTTGTGCATTGTTAATATGTGTTGTATCTTTGATTTCATTTGCACTTTTTAGACTATTATTGCAGAAAGTTAGAATAAGTGCACTCTAGGAAAGAATTATTCTTTTATTTATTGTTCATATTCATATTTGTTTGAAGAGTAAACTCAATCAAAAGAAAAGCAAATTTAAAAAAAAAAAAGAATTGTGAACCCCCTAGGAGCATGTATGAATCCATAGGTATTTTCAAGAATTGTGATTGATGTTAAACTTTGCAGATTCATATTTTCCTTTGAATAGAACTTGGTTTTATTAGATCTCTAATTTCTGTCTTCCTTAATAGAAAATCTCATTCCCTACCTTAGGTAGTTTTCATTGAAAGAGAAATGTTCATTTTCATGTAGCTAGGATTTTCATTCTTTGTACATTTCTTGTCTACACATCATGCATCCACTTAACCGCTGAAGATAAAATTAATGCTAGCTTAGGTTTAAAATCATATAGTAACTATGTGTAATTTAGTGACGTGTTTTGACATCATTAAGCATGGCAGCTATTGTTTATTTCCTGCACTGCATTCCGAGGTCTAAGTGGTTCCTCCATGTACCGTCAGTATATTGAATGACCTTTCACATACCCTTGAGGTATATCGAAAGGTACTTCATGTACTCGATTGTATATCGGAGGGCCCCTTTCAGACTATTGTGCATTAGATAGCACCACTCTAGATTTGAGATCCCCCGTACTTAGTGTATATTGGGAGACCCTCTTAGGATTCCTGTGCCCAACTAAGTTAACCTTTTGTTCGTCTTGGCATCGCAGAAATGTGAATCCTTGATAATCCTATGAGAGTCCTGACTTTTGATCCACTCCTATTCACATAGTTTGCTTATGGATTTTAGACTTGAGTAGTGTTTGATCTTGTGTGGTATTTCATATATTCTTAGAGAGTTCAAATATGGGAGACTTTCCTGGGACCACCAGTTAAGAGAACCCTTTTCAAGGCATGTGTTTTGTTTCTCCCCCTTATGGAGTTGTTGGTCCTCCCTTCATGGCCACTTTGAATCGTCCCAGATTGACTATAGGATTACCTGTATGGTTATTCTCCAATCATGTCACCTATTGAAAACTCTGATGTTAGTAAATGGGCGGGTAAGACGAAGACAAAAATAAAGGACAAGAAGAAGAACACTAAGCAGAAGGTTGTTGGAGGAGAAAGTCAGTATGTCAACTTGAACGATAGCCGACTTAGTTGATCAGCCGACTAAGTCAGTCAACTGACTAATTAGAGATTAGGTCGGCCACCTTAGGTCATGTCGGTTGAGTGAACTGACAAGTAGTTATTTTGTAACTATCTGTAAATCGTATATATTAGGCTGTTGAGCTAGATGAGAACTCAGTTCAGTTCTCTGCATTGTATGGACCCTCTCATGCTAATATAATCTATTATTTTATCTACTTGTTCTTATCTCTTGTCTCTATTATGTATGTATGTTTTGGTATGTATTATTGGTAACCCTATGTGATCTGTGAGATTACAACATTGGTTCCATTGCTGGTAGTACATGTCTGAGATGTATGCAAGCAGATGATATTAGAACAAGAGATTCAGGGCTGGTGGGAGTGTAAAGTAGCAAATTATTTGCATAATTACGCACGAAGAAACAGATTGATGAATACACAAGAAAAAGAAAGATTCTTTACAGAGACACATGAGAAGTTTGTAGAATCAGTGCCCCAACTTCTGAAGAAACTTCTGGATGAAAAAGCTGGAAGGGACTAAACATCAACAGTTACTAGAAAAACTGATTCACGGGGGAAGAACAAACTTGTCGAAGTGGTTCGAAAAAATTGCTGACAAATTCTACGAGGAGCAAGCATTAGAAGACAGAACTTCGGTGTAAATGGTTAAGAAGAAATTCTCACAGACCTCACTGAGTAATTTTTGTGTTCCTTACCAACCTTGCTATTTAAGTTCCTGATCGAGAAAGGAGTGGGTCATATTGTCGAACCTCGTCCATCACTTCATGGACCGCCATTAAACCCTAACTGGGTGGAAAAGAAAAAGATTCGGGAAAAATTCATTAACAAAAGGGAGTGGGAATACTTCCTAAGCAATTAGACTAAACTATACGGTCTTTCTAAAGCATTGGGTAGGCTATGGGGGGGTAGCTGGTCATATGTTGGAATAAAGTGGAGTGGATTCTAGTCAACTAAAGGAGATACCAATCACCAGTAATGAGAAGTCAACCTAAAAAGGAAATCGAGAAGACAGTGTCACACAAAGGTATGAAGTACTTCCAAAAAATAGAGAGGGAGAGGAGGCTACAACGTAGAGAAGAAAGAAGAGAAAGAGCCTTAGTGTTGCAGAGAGGAATGAGTACTAGGGTGACTGACCAGGAAAGAGATCCACTGGAGTCGGGTCATGACCGATAAGAAGAAGGCATGGAAGAAGAGGCATCCCCTATGCAAGAAGAATTGTGGATAGAGCAGTGAGAAGCTCTCCAATTAGAAGTTCCCCGAGAAGTAAAACCTCCGACAGATCCGCATACCCAGACACAAGCTATTGTCAAAGAAGACCTCAGACTAGGAGCTGGTGACTTTGGTATATGGAGTCGAATAGACAATGAAACATACACTGGTAGACATCTAATTATCCATCAACCAGAAGAATGAAATTGGGTTACGCTTAAAGTGGTACCCTCCAGCCGAAGTATCCACTTACTTTTACAGACACATGAAGGAGCACCCCCCTGCCAAATACAGCTTTGGAAGATACAAGACATTCAGAACTGCAGAGAAATAATTATAGTTGGACATCGACAGAAGAAGTTGACACTAACCGACTGATGGTCAAAGAGGAAACGACAAAAAAAACTGACGGGAACGAGAGTTCCATCGACAATAGTTCTACAAAGAGGACTAAGCAAATAACCCCACTGCCCACACCACCACCGCCACCTCCGGAAGAAAGCAATGACAGTGACTCCGACATGGGTCATAGGTCAGCACACATTCCCCTATATGAGGGTGATGAGGACCCTAGATGACACTGGTTTATACAAATATCAAAGGTTTAGTCCATGAAATGGGTGAAATGAAAAATGACACTAAACCTGATGTTCGACCTGTGAAGAAAAGGCCATATAAGCTAGCTCATAAATACAAAGATATAGTAAAAAATGAGATTGATAACATGCTTGCAGTAGGCATCATCTACCCTATTGATCAATCAGAATGGGCAATTCCAATGGTTGTTCAACCTAAGAAACATGATCCAACCAAATTGAGAATTTGTGTCGACTTCAGGGAGATAAATAAAGTGACACTAACAGAACCATTTCCAACTCCTTATGTAGATGAAATCTTAAATGAAGTTGCAAGACATGAATGGTACTCATTTATAGATGGATTATTAGGTTATAACCAAGTGCCAATAGCTAAAGAAGATAAGAAAAAAGATAACATTTGTATGTGCATTTGGCTCATTTTCTTACAAGATTATGCCTTTTGGATTAAAGAATGCACCTGTAGTATTCTCTAGAGTTGTGGTCAAAACATTCCAAGAATATATTTACAAAACCATGGTAGTATACTTTGATGATTAGACAATATACTCCATGTTAAAATATCATTGCAAGTGACTAAGGCTTATGTTGGAAAGATGTCGACAAATTCAGTTAGCTTTAAAAATCAGGAAGTGCATATGTGTGACCCCCACAGTGATACTGTTAGGACACATTGTCTGTAAGGAAGGCATTAAGGTCGACTTGGCAAAAATCAAAATTATCCTTGACCTCAAACCACCAGTAAATTCAAAACAAGTCAAGGTGTTACTTGGCCACACAGGCTATTACAGAAAATTCATAAGATATTATTCAAATATGACCTATACACTAGAGGAAATATTAAGGGAAGCTAAAGAATTCAACTGGACAAAGGAATGTCACATATCATTTGAAAAACTAAAGATAAAACTAGTCGAAGCACCAATCCTGAGGTTTCCAAACTGGTCGACTAAATTCCATGTCCACATCAACGCATCAGGTCTAGCAATAGGAGCAATCCTAACTCAGCCAGGAGATGATGGAATGGATTATCCTATAGTTTACAGTAGAATAAAACTAAACAAAGCTGAACGAAACTATTCGATGACAGAAAGAAAAGCATTAGGAACGGTCTTTGCACTACAAAAATATTGACATTATCTCCTAACTAATCCATTTATCTTTTACACTGATCATCAGACACTAAAACACCTTGTGAATAAGCCTTTACACCATGGAAGAATTTGTTGATGGCTACTTCTATTCCAAGAATTTGAGTTCAAAGTTGTTGTCAGACCAGGTAAGTTAAATGTCGTCCCCGACCATTTATCTCGAATCGACACAGGAGAGGAACCGACAAGAGTCGTAGATGACTTACCAGATGCGCATCTATTTCGAATAGAAGTAGTCCCGATAGATTTAGAGGAAATAGCTTAGTTTTTAGAAAATGGACAAGCACAAGAAGGCATGCGTACTAAAAAGAAACATATCTTAGCCATGAAAGCTGTACCTTATAGCCTCATAAATGGATTCCTATACAAAATGGGTTTAGACGACATCCTTAGAAGGTGTGTACTAGAACATGAAAGGAACAACATTATGCATGAAGCACACTATGGACCTATAGGAGGAAATTTCCAAGCAGACACAACTGCAAAGAAAATCCAACTATCATGGTTATGGTGGCCGACACTTCACAAAGATTGCAAAAACTTTGTAAGCCAATGTGACAGATGCCAACGACTAGGTCGACCCCTGCCTAGCACAAAAATGACCTTGATATCAGTCAACCCAAGTTTGACATTCAAAATTTGGGCCATCAACTTCATAGGACCATTTCCTATGCCAGCAAAAAGAACAGGTGCAAGATACATAATAACTGCAGTCGAATATGTAACCAAATGGGTAGAGGCAGAACCAGTCGACACATTTTCCAGTGAGATAGCTGCTCAGTTTATCTATGAGAATATCATTACCACATTTGGATGTCCATTAACCCTAATTAGCGACTAGGGAACACACTTTATCAATAGAACTATCAAAACTCTAACAGACCAGTTCTAAATTGACCATCATTGGATTACAGCATACCATCCTCTGTCGAATGGAGCAATTGAATCATTTAACAAAACATTAAAAAAAGGAATAACAAAAATATGTAATGCTGATAAAGATGACTAGGATGAGAAGATACCTGCAGTACTATGGGCATACAGAATAACATAAAAATGTTCAACTGACCAAACCCCCTTTCAACCAGTGTATGGACAAGAAGCAGTAGTTCCATTACATTTTTGACAACAGACACCTATTATCGCAGAGATTTTACATGTCGATGTCGAACAAGGAAGAAAGGACCAACTATTGTAACTAAGTAAAATCGAATAACATTGACTAATGGCGATACAACATCAAGAAATCGAGAAACAACAACAAAAAGCATGACACGATAGAAACATCAAAACCAAAAACTTGTCGCTAGGAGACCTTGCTTTACTATACAATAGTCGGGTAAAAGGAAAACCTAAAAATCTCCAAACAGAATGGATGGGACCCCATGTTTTCGAAGGAATACATGCCAACGGATCAGTCCTACTAAAGACGCTACAAGGCATAATATTTTGGAAACTCCTTAATGGGGCTCGAATAAAACGATGCAGAAACTAAAAAAAACATATCAAAAAAAACAAAACACATATAACGACCATAATGATTAAAAAAAAACTATAAAAACCTAAAAATACAAAAATCAAATAGTAATGTTATACGTACAAAACTATGACTAGAAATCACCACTTCGATAACCGACATAATTCCCATGAACATAACACCATCGACCATTTTCATAATCGACCTTGACTGACGACCTCGATAGTCCCATCGTGCATTCATGACTTCGAGCGCCAAAAGAAAATCACCATTAATGCGCACTCAAGTGTTTTAGCTGGAACATCACATCCACCATTAATACACCCATCAACAAGAACATCCAACGCATCCCCTATAAATACTGAACCACCAAAGGATCATTCACCGCAATTCAAACAGAGAGAGCATCATAGCAACTAGATGACTGAAAACCAAGCACACCGTAGTAAAACCGACCCCCAGACCGATAATATGGCACCAAAATAGACCAAAGCCTTAGCCAATACCAAGGAATTACAGACTGCATAGACACCATTAGTGAGAAGATTAAAGAACATTAAGAATGCTAAGGTGCAATAAGGCTCATGGGAAAAACTATGGGCCGAGATAAAATAATGGGCATACATCGATAAGAAACCTACCCAATCTACAGAGAAAATACTACACAGTTCCATTGTAAATTATTTCAACGTGCCACTCATGGCCAGCTTCAGTGGCACAAAAGAAACAACAGTCAAGTTTGTCATAAGCCAGTATCACAACGGCCTATTTTACTTCGACCAACCGGTCGACATCTCCGGGGAAGTCATTTCCAAATTAATAGGGTTATCAAACAAAGGAGACCCAGTACCAATTGGTATAAAAGAAGGACTGATCGAAGAATTAACAGGTTCACCATTCGGCAAAAAATTGGAAGGGTTAATGATCAGTCAAGTAACACATCAAATGCCACAGATTGTGGCCAAAATCATAGCTATTACACTCACAATGGCAGGTCGAGGAAGTGACCTCAAACTAGATATGTTGGAAGCAGTAGACACCATTGGAACCAATGAAAAGATATACAAATGGGTTGAGTATGTCGCAGACATGATAAAAAACATCTATGAGAAATGCCAAGATACGGGAGGAATTATCATATTCCCGTCCCTTATCTTATGGATAGTAATGTTCACTATTTGTCCTGAAGGAGATAAAAAATTTCAAGAATCGACAAAATTCCATATGTGGAGATTCAAACCATTCTCCCAGAATGGAACAATGAAGGAACTTGCCAATGGAAAGGTGTTTTTGGAAAACTGGCTCCAGTAGCTCAAAGTCTGCACAAACAAATGGAGGGTGCCTCAGAACATCTGACGAAGTTTGTCCAAAAAGGCCTGCATCCAGCTGGAGCTTGACCATACCACGGTGTGGTACATGCAGTGCACCAAATCAAATGCAAATACCCTTGACTATTATCCGTCAGTCGAAGAAATATTTTGGGAACTATCTCGACAGGTAGGAACAAAGATACCAATACCAGCAAAAGCAAAGGAAACATACTTCTCGATAGAAGAACCATTGACAGACCAAGAAAAGGAGGAGGATTACGAACTTAACCTATACATCAGTACCTTTGTGTCAGAGGAGGCATCAGTCGAAGGCACTGGTCTACTATAGATCATAATCAATCCTCCGATGGCACAAAGGGAAGAAACACATGCAGAATAGTAGGTAACCAATCCGGCTGAAGAAAATCTCATCCCAACTCAAAGAACAAGGGAAGGGATGGAAACCAAAAATCCAGAGTATGCTATCACCAAAGAGATTATCACCAAATTGTAAAAGGAGATAGCAGCTGCAAGAGAAAGGAAAAGAACACAACAACATCCACAAGGGAAAGGTAAGTGCAATATTATCATTCCATAGTCCTCAGATGATGACGAGGAACTGGTAGCTACGACCCTCGACATAATAGAAGATGCCGCAGCAAACAAGGTGCCAGTCGAAACCCAATTTCAAAAATTTATCAAGGCAGGGGCACAGCAAGGTCGACCAAAGAAGGTGAATATCACACACACTTAGACACCTGAAAATGTTGTAGATCTTGTGTCTACACCCCCACCTCCATCTCCGACAAAAATCATAGAAGAGCTAGTACCAGAACAGCTTTCAATAAGCCCACTCGACTTATGCAAAAGTGCTATGTTGGAGGCTATGAAAGAAAAGTTCAACCAGGACAAAGTCCTTCAGGCTTACATCGAAAAATTACCTGAGATATTCACCAAGGTGCAGAAGCTCTCTACCAAAGCACCTCTTTTCGAAGTCGGGGGATACCAACTACCAGTTTCCCAACCTGGCCAAGTACTCCAAAGGCCAAAGACGGTGGCAATAATCAGCTTGGAATTCGAAACGAACCCCAACAAAGAAGCTGAAGTTATCACACATCGGGTCACATCTATCACTCTGACCGACCCTGAACTGCAACCACTAGCTACTAAACCGACTGAAGGTGAGGAAGAAGAAAATATGGAAAACATAAATCGAGAAATTGACCAACTATTCTCTGACCTGGACTCACCTCCTCAGATCAACAATCCACCACTCAAACACACTTCCACCAACCCAATCACACCCGACCATTCACCAACACCATCACCACCACCCACTAACTCAGAACCCTTAATTCAACCAGCTGCACCAGAACCACTGCCACCATTAGTAACAATCTCATCCAATTCTGAACAGTCTACACCCAACCAACTAGAAGCACAACCAAATGCAGCAGAAATCCAACTGACTCAAACGTAAATGCCATCAACTAGTGCTGCACATCAAACAGACAATCTAGACTCAACTCTTGCAGGTACACAGGTGCCAAAACAAGCACATCCAGAGAAGCACAAAAAGAACAAGGACCATCATGGAAAACTAGCAATGGTCCACATCAATCTACTTGAGTTGACCACTGTGGTCGATGCAACCAAATTGAGAGATCCAGAGCTAGGAAAACTACTGGAAGCACTAGTAGTAGAAGCAAAAACAAGGAACCAGCACAGATGTAAGGAGCTATACAACAAGGAAAAAGAACAAGTTAAGTTCCTTAACAAATGTAGGAACCTGGTTCAGTCTGTGATGCCAGGACCAATAGAGGTTGACATCGACAAACTGCTAGAAAGAGCTTATCAGCTGTTTGAAAGCGTGGTGTCGGTGCTCCAAGCACAAATTCAGGACACAAAAGAGGAACGGAAAGAAGAAACCATTTGGCTACTTATGGAGCAACATACAACCTTTTCAGAAGCCTACAAAGTGTTGCAAGATCACATGGAGGAGTCTGTTATCACGGAAGAAGTACTGTGAGATTGGCCTGATTACTATGGGAAAGTCTATCAGCAAACTAGGCAAACCCGACAAGAGATCCAAGCACTCGAGAAGAGGAAAAGTATTGACAAAGCACTCAAAAGAACAATTGAAGATCAAATAGTGCTTGAAACAACTAAACTGCAGAAGCTCGAACGGGAAGCACATCAGTGGGTGCATCAAGCCATCCCAAACTTAGAAAAAGTAGACATCATCTGCCCGCAAATGAAATGACTCATAGAGACAGCAGAGGAAAAGGACCAGTTTATGGGTCCCGACATGGGAAAAATAGCTGAAATTTCCATTCAAGAGAAAATGTCAATCTTATCAAGTATGACTACACTAAGCATCGACATCCAGAAAATATTGCAGAGTTGGACGGATTTCCAACATCACCTTGCAGTGACAGCCCCAACAATTGTCGAAGTCTGCGTATAGAAAATGCCGACCATCAGACTTCACAGCCCATGAAGATCAAGAGCACAAAATAATGACTACTTAGACATGCAAGGAAATTTTGGTACCTCCCTATTTCTTTGGGACAAAGAAACGTTTTGTTCATGGGGAAGATCTTGGAGGAGCAAGCCAGTATGTCGACTTGAATGATAGCCGACTTAGTCGATCAGCCGACTAAGTTAGTCAGCCGACAAATTAGAGATTAGGTCATCCACCTAAGGTCATGTCGGTTGAGTGAACCAACAGGTAGTTATTTTGTAACTGTTTGTAAATTGTATATATTAGGCTATTGAGCCAGATGAGAACTCGGTTCAGTTCTTTGCATTGTATGGACCCTCTCATGCTAATATAATTTGTTATTTTATCTACTTGTTCTTATCTCTTGTCTTTGTTATGTATATATGTTTTGGTATGTATTATTGGTAACCCCATGTGATCTGTGAGATTACAACAAAGGTCATAGCTCCAACCTCTAACCCTCATGTTGGAATCCCACTAGCCAGTAGTCATCATGATGTGAGTATTGATGTACCTGTTTCTAACACCCATCAAGCTAAGTTCCCTTTTATAATTTTCAAGGGTGATCACCTTCTCAAGGAATGTCCTGGTCTTTCCCTTATGTCAGAAGTGTGGTCTAAACATCTTGTGTCATCAATCTTTGATCATCATGCTGATGATGCCCCATCAACCAGTGACTCTGTGCTTAAGAGTCGAAAAGGAAAGGTTAGATGTACTTTCTTGCTATGTAAAGATATGCACCGCACTTACCTTTGTCCTCACATGGATGAAGCTTCAAAGTTGTTGGAAGATATTATTGTTCCTCGGAAATGGCTTCTAACTGGCTATGATAAGTTGTCCCTTGACATCCCATTGGTTGATCAAGTGGTTGATCCAAGCCCATCCTTGGCTGATCCCAATCTTCCATTGAAGAGTGAGGTTGAAGCAGTCGATCCAAGTCCATCCTTGGTTGATCCCACTCTTCCTTCGGAGAGTGAAGTTAAAATGGTCAAGTCGATGTCATCTCCACCCAATCCCACTCTTTTGTTAGGGAGTGTTGAGACTGTAGTAGTCTCTTCGACACAGGATTCATCTTGTCCCTCTCTTCTAATCAAGAGTGAAAACCATCGTGCTGAATTTTTTGTAGTTAGTTCTGATTGTTCTATGCAAGAGGAAATTTTATCTCTTTCGACAGAACCCTCTCCAACTAGTGAGGTTATTTCCTTTGACTGGAGTAACCTATAGAATCTTTTCTTCATTCAAGTATTCCTTTCTAAATATCTATGTGAGTTACTTCTAAGAGCATACTCTACACTATTGTTGATGAAGGGGCTTCTGTTAGTATTATATCCTCAACTGCTTGAAAATCCATAGGTTCTCCTCCGCTTGTGTTAGCCACCAATCAGATCCTGGCTTTTAATATAATACCTACAGTGCCATTAGGGATCCTTCCTCAATTTTCTATCACTTTGGAAGGAAAAACTATTTTTATCGATGTTATGGTAGTCCAAGGTCCCTTGGATCTCAATATGCTCCTTGGACGTGATTATGTTTACGTAATGAAAGTTGTAGTGTGCACACTCTTTCGAGTGATGTATTTTCCCCATTATGGGAATATTGTGACCATTGATCAACTTTACTTTGTTAAGCTTGATCATCATATGACTCCTAGTCATCATACTTCCCTGAATGTCCCACATGTTCTTGTGGTTCCTTCCCCTTCTAGTTAGCTTCTTCCCATCATAGGTAAAATCATAGACATGGCTCCAGCCTATGGACATCATACTAGAGTTAAATATTTAGTTTATTATTAAAGGGGGAAACCTACCAACCTCTGGAAATCATGTTGGCTTAGAATTGCCAAGTGAGAATAGTTCCTATTTTGTGTCAAGCTCGTTAAAAAATGAATCAGAGTCTGGTGAACATGGTCCTTAAAAAATGAATCAGAGTCTGGTGAGCATGGTTCTTATTCTATGTCAATCTCATTAAAAAATGAAATAAGTCTCCTCAAGCATAGTTACTCTCTGTTTCAAGCTTGCATAAAAATGAAATAGGTCCCCACAAGCATAGTTATTTTCTATTTCAAGCTTGTTTAAAAATGAAATAGGTCACCTTGAGCAGCGTTCCTTTTTTGTGTCAAGCTCATTAAAAAAGGAAATGGATCCTTCCATTGTGTCAAGATTCAATTTTTTAACCTTCTTTTCATCTGCTTGTAAAGAAGATGAAACAGAGCTTGGGGGAATGTACCCTACCTCCCTATGTTGGATTCAACTACTTGAAAGTTGTACTAGGGGAAAGTACCAACCACTAGACATCATGTTGGGAAATAACCCATCAATGGGAGCCATTTTTACCATACTTTCTCAATTTCAAGCTCTCTAAACCATGAAAGATCCTTTTGAGCATAGTTTTTTCTCTGTTCTAAGCTCGTTAAAAAATGAAGCAGATACCCTGAGCATTCTTTCACCCAATCTTCGATCTCATTAGAAACACTAAGATGGTGTTGATCTTACTTTTTATTTTGTGTGCTCTAGTTAAAACATGAAAACTGGTTTGAGCATACTTTATTTCTTTTTTGTGCTCTGGTTTAAACATGAAAAAGGTTCCAAGTGCCATTTATACCTTCGTTGTGCTCGTTAAAAAATCAGTGAAGAGGTATTGAGTATAGTTTTACTATTTTTCAGACTCGTTAAAATTGGATTATGAAAAAGGAACCCATTCCAGAGTTATATTTAAGCTCTTTTTAGTATCCTTAAAAACACAAAAATATTTCCAAGCGAACTTGTTACGTTCACGCTTGTAAAAGTATCCGAACGGTCGACTAGTTGGTTGTAGGTTATCTCTTTTTCGGACCAACTAGGACGATTTACAAAAAAGGTCCTTTTGGAGTCTTCTTATTCCTTTCAGACTCTCTAAACATGAAACGGTGATTAAGTTTACTTTCATCGGACTCATAAAATCAAATGATGAAAGACCCTTTTTTGGGGGAATGAACCCCTTCTTTCTCAGGTTCATAAAATATATGAGAATGGACTCATCGCTGGATGAGCTACAATGAGTGTTTTTTACCCTCTTTGAACTCATAAAAACTAAAAGAGGCACTCATCCTTCGTGGTGGGGAAATTAAGGAAATATTTTTTATTTTGTTATGGAAGTACATAGTCACTCTTGAACATGGCACTCATTTGCATATGCATTTCATCACTTGGGTAATCTGTTTGTCTTCGAGTCCTACTAATTCCTAGAGTCTTATTACTCATTTGAGTTGTCCAAGAATACTCTCACCGTCAGTGGCATTGGGGGATCGGTATCATTCTCGTGTCAATACTTCCAAGTCATGCCATTCCCATGTTCAAGGTAAGTTTTGTCATCTGTTCACTGTCTACAGTAAGTTTACCTTCTATCATTTTGGTCATCCCTGATTCAATCTCGTACATCACTATGATGTCCGGTTTACTCCAAAACATCTTTGATCATGTTTTGTGTCAATTATGGGAGATTCATCATGGCCCTCATTCGATGGGTATATTCCTGTTTACTTCAACTCCTTATCCAGGAATTAGACTTAGAAACCAAGTCAAATACCTTGGGCATACATTCCTTAATGGTAGGTTACCTATATTTCAACATGAGTTTACATCATTGGCTCTTGATTGAAAGATCTGATTGATTGTTCGACTCTAATTCCTTTATTCACATTCTATGGTATGTACTATGATACCTTGGGAATCATTGACATCAGTGGTGATTTCCCTCACACTTGTTAAGAGTTTACATTAATGGCTGGTAATCAAGTGGTTTCTACCATGTTCAACGTCAAGACATTGTAATCACATGGTTAGATTTGTATCATTGTGGGTTCGAATTGAAGACCCTGGGTTGTCAGATATCTTCACCCAGGTTGTGATGGAGTTTGTTTTGAGTCATTTTACACAGATCCACTTTGTATTGTTTGTGGCTGTGTAATCATCTCATCATGGATCTACGGTTGTGTCTAGTAGCCATGATTGTGTTCAATCAGTCTCTACTACCATGGATCTGCATTGTATTGGTCGGCAGCCATGTTATGAGTCATTTGAGATTTGAGTAACTGATACTATAGTGGCTTCCAACCAACATCCTTGCCTTCAACTTCTTCACTTTACAAATCATTCACCTATGACATTCCTCTAACTTCATGCTTTGGGGGGGAATTCTATTACACTGAAATCTTATCCTCTTAATCCATGTGTCAACCCTTTGCCTAATCACCAAAGTTATCTCTGCTAAAGTTGATTGATATTGAGGTTATTTTTTCCTTTTTTATCTCCTTAGGAATCTTGGCGCTCTTCCCCTTCATGCTAGGTGCACCGATGGCACTCTTTTCCTTTATTCTAGGTGTGTCGGTGCCGATGCTCTGTCTCCCACTACTAGGTGCACTGACGGTGCTATTCCCCTCCATGGAAGGTGCGCCGATGGCATTTTGAGGGGAAAAAATGGAGCTTTGAGACCCTTCTCGAAGGTGGATGAGGTGGAGGTCTATCCCTATCATCTAGGTAGGTGGCATTCCATTCCTAACATATGGGAAAGATCCCTTAGGCTCCTCCACCTAATCATTAACCTAATATATCCCTTTAGCCTTATAAATTAAACATCTCTCCATTGTGAAGGGAGGAAGGAATATGGTACTATTATGCTGGTGGAATTTCTAGGTGATCCCTATCATCATTTAGAGGCTTGGATTGGATTGTTGGATGGAATATTGTAGCATTAAGGATAGGTTGTAATGTTATTTCCCATGTAATTCTATGTATCTCTTTGATTACATTAATACAAATCTCTTTCCATAAATGTTATTGTGTTGATAATGTTTAGATATTTATTCCTTAACTGTTAGCTTAGATCAATTCATGTTTGGATACGCATGTACTGTTTGCTTGTTTCCACTTGCTTCATAGGGTTTTGCAGCTGGACATATGAAGGCTCTGGAGCTTGGATCAACAAACAAAGAAGAGGATTTGCATATTTTAGGTAAGTGATCTATCTGTTAACTTGCATTTCTATTTGATCTAGGAAAGTAGATTTTATTGTGTACTTGATTTGTTCTATATCCACTTGGACTAGGGACATCTGGCTTGAGTCCATTTGAGTATATTTATCCGATAACAAAAGTAACCATAGGACTGACTCAAAGGTAACTGACATAAAGGTAGGTTTGACTGTAGAGGGTAAGTGGGACACATAATCTTTCCTTTGAACATTGAATGACGCAGCTGAAGACATGGTATCATTGACGTGAGGAGGAAAATACCATGACATAATGCGACAAAAGAAAAGGAATTCTTTGAAATGACTCAAAGGAGTGACACAACTCATGATAGTGGATCGAATCAAAGACAATATGAATACCCAAATGTTTGAATGAAATACAGACAAGTTCCTTGTTCAAAGGTGACTAGAAACTTTCATTAATGCAACATATTTTCCCCTTCCCTTAATTTCCCCGTCATGATTGGTGAGTGCCTCTTTGATTTTTAATGAGCTAGAAGAGGGTAACAAATACTCGATATAGCTCGTCTTTTGGATGAGTCCAATATCATACATTTTATGAACCTGAGAAAGGAGGGGTTCACTCCCAAAAAACAGTCTTTCAATGTTTAAGTTAATGAGTCCAATGAAAGAAAACGTGGTATTGTTCACATTTAGAGAGTCTGAATGAAACATAAGAAGACCCCAAAGGGTCCATTTTTTGTATCATTTAGTCTCCAAAATCCAAAAACGTATAAAATAATACCTTAGAGAACTCTTTTATCTAATGACTAGAGTATTCCTTTTTCGTAATTTAGTCAATCAGAACCAAAAAAGGGGTAAACTATTGTTGGAAAGACGACTTTTCAAGTAGTTTTATGAGCGTGAAGAAGACAAGTTCACTCGGTGATATTTTCACATTTTAGGATTCTGAAAAGAGATTAAAGGGGACTCTGATTGGGTTCCTTGTTTGTAAACAGTTTAATGAGTGCGAAAAGTGATAAAAGTGCCCTCGATACCTTTTATCTTGTGGTTTTACGAGCACGACCATGGTATCAAAGGTGCTCAAAACCTTTTTCATGTTTGAATCCAAAGCATGAAAAAGTAATAAACTAATCTCAAACAACTTTTCATGTTTTAAATTTTAACCATAGCATGCAAAGTGAAAATTAAGCTCAACACCATCTTACTGTTTTTAACGAGTTTGGAGATTAATTGGAAGAATGTGCAGGTCTCTGCTTCATTTTTTAAAGAGATTGCAACATGGAATGAACTATGCTCAGGATATCATGTTTCATATTTTAGCGATATAGAAAATGTAAAGAATGTATGTTCAAAATGACCTGTTTCATTTTTACACAAGATTGAAAAATAAAATAACTATGCTTGCTATGGCCCATTTCATTTTTTAACGAGCTTGAAAAGGAATAAAACTATTCTCAAGGTCGGTTTTATTTTTTAACGATCTTGAAACTAGAAGTGAACTATGCTTAAGGTTATCTATTTCATTTTTAAACGAGATTGAAACAGAATGGGAGCTATGCTCACAAACATCTCTTTCATTTTCTAACAAGCTTGAAACAGAATGGGAACTATGCTCACAGATAGCTCTTACCCAACATGATATATAGAGGTTGGTAGGTGTCCCCCTTTCACATAAGGATTTAGTAGCTTACTTCCAGTATGATTTCCATAGACTAGAAATACTCACTTTTTGCAAACAGAAGCCATTTTCATAGATTTGAAAGATACGGGTCTAGAACAAAACAAAAACCCAAAATGTTGAAATTTCCCTAGATCTCGTCAATTTCTTGAATATAATGCCACAATACTTCCCTTAAATGTTTTCCTCACTATTCTTGAAGCTTTCTCCTCTGATACCACAAAAAAACCTATAAAATATTGAATATAACAAGAGAAATATGATAGCATACAACATAATAGACCAGATCTATGCTTGTGACCAAGGATTCAAATGACATATATAAATGATATAGTAAATATGAGAAAGAAAAGGCACTTTGTATTAGAAATGGGAAAGAAAATACACATTGTTGATCCTCGATTGTTATCATTTTTGGTAGATAAATTATTCATTTAAATACATATTTCATCATCTTTTGTATGTTTTATGTCACACAGACTATTATTCAACTTCAGGTATGAGTGTTTTTAAGGTTTTTATAAAATTATTTTATTATTATTATTATATGGTTTAATCAATTAAAAATAACATTATTAAAGTATAGGCTTGATGTATTGATTAGTTTGTATAATTTTTTGTAGGTTTTATAATATTTTTAGGCCAAGTTAATATGCAAAACACATTCATCCTGCTTTTCGCACAGCATGTCTAGCTTGGCGTCCAGCTCGTCATTCAGCCTGTTCCATGAAAATCGCTGGTAGTTTTCCAAATGTAAAAATTTATTGTTGTACACTCCAATCCTGAAGCACACTAGCAGATAGACACTCCATTAACCCTACATCGATGCCCAACATATCCATCTCACGTCCCAGCCTTTCGTTCAGCACTGCGTCTAGATCGCCCATCAGACTATGCGCTGCTGAGAATTAATTCTGGCCATTTAAAACATGAACCACCTGCGAACGATTTAGTTATACATGTGTCTGGAAATGGAGCTATGTTCTATACTATTCACTAGCCTTCCTTCTCCTTTACTTTCGACCACGTCAACCATCCATGCACTGGACAATCGCATTCAACTCATGCCTTAGAAGGATCGTTCGTGGCCTCCTCTACTTGACTCCAAATTACCACCAGTCCGTGCATTTAAAGAATAGAATGACCTTTGTTCTAGAAAACCTACCATGTACACTGCCTTGGCTCGCCACCATTCCATGTTCGTGTGCCACCTCTACAGATCATTTGCGCTAGAGATGGAACCTGTGTGCATGCTATCTAGCGAAAAGAACAAGATTTGCATTGAAGAAGGAAAATGTTTATGCATAGGCCTATGATCAGTTAAACTCTATTATACTTGACAAAATTTAGAGAGCAATCAACCACTAAAGGATCGAATTCCTCGTCTTTGTAAATCATTATATAAATCAGCCTCTATGAGAGAGCTCAGTTAGCTATAAAACCAGTCAATTAGCAGAGTTAGGAGAAGAGTTCTCGTTGTGATTTACTCTTGAACTTTGTATCTATGTTCCACCATATGAATAAAGTGTTGTATGCATTGTTGTTGAAAATTACGTTTAAGTAGAAGTTAGCCAGGCATCATCCTTGATTGCTGAGAGGGCCCCTCATCAACCAGAGGTTCATTTTCTTTATTTAGCTTAGTTTCTTTTCTATTTTAGCTAGTCTAGTTTAATTTCTAGTTTGTTTCCATTAGATTATAGTAGCTGCTATCTTATTTGTTTTCTACAATACATTAACTTAGTTTTATTTCAAAATTTAATTAGTTAGATGCGCGCATAGCTTGTTTTTGGTTATTTGCTTTTAGTAATTTTCTTTCTAGTTATTTTCATTTTCAACATTACTTTCAGTCTTTGTTTTCAAGAATAAAGAATAAGATGTTTTCATGAATTTAGAACAGATACAATTATGTTCCTGTTTTGAATTTATGCAAGTTAATTCAAAATTTATTTATTAGTTTAATATGAAAATGATTCCTTTTGTTCAGGAATTAGTTTAAGGTTAATTTACTGTTAATAGGTTTATTTATTGTTCTAATGCGTTAGAATTACCTCTGCATGGCTTCAGCTGAATATTAGCTCATTTAGGTTAGTTTTTACCCTTTTTACTGTGCATCCTGTCATTCGGACAGCCCGTTCAGTCTGTTATTCAGCCTTCCCTTTCAGACCTACAGTTCAGTCTGTCGTTCAGTTTTTAGTTCTATTTTTAGTGTTTTTATGTGTTTTAAGATTGTTTTCAATTCTGTTTTGTTGACGTTTGAATTATGCTTTGTCTATAATAGTTAAATAATCATTTTTGTTTAACATTTCAGTTAAAGTTTAATTGTTTTAAATTATTTATTAAAAGTTTTATCATTTTTCTTACTTCTTTTACTTTGAATGTAGTTTAATTTATTCTTGATTTTTGTTTTTGATTTTGTCTTATGATTTTATGGTTTTGTGTCTATTCCTTGAATAGATTTATTTGTTTGCATCGAATATTTAGTGTTTGTCTTAGTACGTTTTTAGGTTGTATTTTATGATTGTGTTTGTAGGATAGAACCTAAAGATATTTCTTTATTAAGTTTTCTAGTTGCTTCTTTTAAAGTTTTCATCATTAAGTTTTATCTATTAAGTTTTCTAGTTTCTTATAAGTTAAGTCTTCTTTGCACTTTAGTTTTCCATTTGAATAAGTAAGTTGCTGATTATATATTTTTCAGTCCAAAGTTATGAAATAGATTACTTGTTTAGTTAATCTTTTATCTTAGTTTAGTTACCTTAATTGCATTTTTAGGAAGTTTGACTTAGTTTTTCATTTTTAAAGATCTTTCGATCTTTTGTTTGTTAAAATATTTACACGACATTCTCTACCTTTGCATATATTTTGTGTCAACTCTAAGCTTACCAACCCCAGTTGATAATTAAAGAATAGGTGGATTAATTTAGACATTATAACACCCAACACTTTTGGTGCCGTTGCTGGGGAGTTGTTTTGTAAGGTAAATTAGAATTCTGTATGAATTTTAGTAATAGGTTGGTAGCGGGGCAGCGATAAGATGATAGGTAAGAACCTGCGCATCTGTTATAATAGGCACCCCCAGATCCAGACACAGTAGTAGTATAGGTTTTCTTTAGTTTAAAATTATTTCATGAGTATAATTATAGATTCTCAGGGTAGATTTATTAAGACCAAAAAAGTTATTGAAGTCTCTACTAACTACCATGGAGGACGTAATTCCCCAACTACTAACTCACCAGAAAGGTATCGAAAGACACATATAGGAAGTAGTTCTACCCTGAAACCTCAAGAAATTTTTCTTAGAATATATTACTAGAGAAGCCATAGAAGGAGAAGGAACCTTGTCATAAGTTCCAAAAGACCTTGTTCCCAAGGAAGTTCAAGAAGATCAGCCATTAGAAACCCCTAGCCCTCCACTAGTTTCAAATCCAATTAACACAACTTTTTCACTAGTAGGAGATCTGAATTTTGTTGACTTTGTTGATCTTGCTCAAGTAAAAGCTCTTTTTGGAACCTCAATAGATCCAATTATTTCAAAAATTGAATCTTCTACCATAGAACCTACTAGCCCTCTAGGATTCAATAAAAACATAGTTGATCAAAGGAAGATCTCTCCTGAAAAAGAATGTTGGGATGCCTTCTTATCACCTCAAAAGGAGCCTCCTAGGTATATTTACGTTAAGAATCCATCTTATATGGAGAGAAGGGGAGAAAACGAAGATCATGATGAAGTTAGAAATCAAGTAGGAGAAGGGGAAAATCGAACTGAGGCTACCTTTAGGTTCCCTATATTAGATACAATGTAGGATGTGTTTATGCCAGAAATTGTTCCTAAGGCTAGGGGAACAAGCCAACACAATCTCAAGAGTAAAACTCAATAAATAAAACAAAGTTTAGGGTTTTTTGGTATGATTTAAATGGTTGTAAACTTCAAGAACATGCAGAGAATACATTGAAGAGAAAAGCAACAACTAAATCATAAACATAAAGTGATAAAGATGCCTGACATATCACATAAGATCCAATCAAAGATACTATGCTGAAGTTCATACATTAAAGGATAAGCATTACCAGAAAAACACATTAACTAGCAATGAATTTATCATTTAAGAAGCAAAACATGCTCAATAACAAAGCCAACATAGACAAAATGAAGGGGAAAAATTCATATATTACATTATTTCATCAGTAAATGTCTATAAGAGTTACAGTACCTATCTCTGAACAAGTCTGAAAGTATAAGCAGCTTGCAGACCTCCTGATGCTCCCAAAAATCAGAACCCCTGTTCAATCCCTTTGTCCCTCTTTAATAATTACAAAGAATTAGTTCCATCTCCCCTTCATTAGGTCGAAATTGAAACTACCCAGTAGTTACATTAACTAACTAACTCAACTAATTGGCTAAAAATAGCAAATCGGATTCCTGGCAAATATGGCGAATTTCTGGAAAATAGGTGTCAAAGAAGCTTCCATATCGCTCAATTGGTGATACCTGTGTAAACACTGAGAGAGGTTTTTGTAAACAGGTCCCTGATAGACGAATACCTCTCTTTTTTTGTAAAAATTCATCTCCAATCAATCAGAATCTTCCCCGAAAAATGAACACTAAAACAGGAAAATATTGAATATTTAAACTCCCTGAAAAATAGGCTGCAAAGATTTAAGTAAATATTTCAAACCTTGATATCTGTTGCAAAACTGAAAGAGGGTTTTGTATATGGGTATCTTAGGAACAAAAACCTCATTTGGTTTTCAAAAATTCCTCTCCTTTAGCTCGTGGTCAGCATTTTACTTCAATACTCAAAACAGGAAAAATAGAGCAGAATTCTGTTTCTCTTGCCTCATACATCTTCAGACTTTGTTGATATTGAAAAACCAAGGTGTCATTTTCTGCTTATAATATTTAAAGAGCATGGAGCAAGTTCTGGATTTCTTCATTGGCTTTTTGCAACTTCTGGACCCTTGTCATAACCTGTACCCTGAGATTATGATTCTCGTGATGAAACTTGAAAAGCTCATCTCCTAAATTAGCAAGAGTTTTCCCATTATTGAAAGGATAACATCAGAAACATTTGTGACAAGTGTATAGTATCCTGGAAAATCCTCCTTTTCATCAAACTCTCCTAATGCTTGTTTTCTCCCATGTTTCATTGTGCTACGTTTCATATTGTTGGAAAATTGCTGGAATCAAGGTAAGGTGTCTGTCAGCTGGTACATGAACATGCATCTCTGAATCTTGACTCACATTGCTAACTTCTTGTCTATCAATTTAACTTCCAGTATAAAAATATTTAGCAGAGTCAGAAATTCCTTGTGATAGAGCAATGGATAGATTCAGACTATTTTTACTGCCAGAGCCATCTGATTTTAACAACATTCATTGCCAATAAATCACAGTTGGCCAACACTTTATCATGAACTGAATGATGTTTAAATATGGTGTCACTATGAAAACCGAGAGAAATATTAGAATAAACGTGCTCAACTAATGAAATCTTCAACTGTTGAACATCCATGCCAGATTGAAAACCCTTTCTGACCATATTTTGTTCTAAACTTCTATGATCGCCCTTCCATTCTGCAACTGCTACCTATAAATGAATATCCTCTGAACATCCAGAATTATTGTTATTTAGAGATCTTCCTGGTATCTTTGCAGAAGAATCTGCTCCAAGAGTTCTAAGTAGATCCTCTGGTGGGTTTTCCCATTTGTCCATCACAGTATTCAGGTCCCAATGTGATCTGTCATTATTCAAATATCCAGAATCCAATCTCAAAAGTTTTCCTTCTATGTTTACTCTGTTTTCTGGCAGCCTTACAGGAGAAGAACCTACTACATTTCCACCATTGGCTAAACTGGAAATCCCAGGTCCTCCACTAATATTATTGCTTACTAGTCCCATATCTATTGGATGACCCACTCCATTTTGATGTTGACATTCTTTCAGTAGACTTAAAATGACAAGTATCAACTTATCAGGCATGCAGCTTGAGTTATACACACATTTTGAAATTTCAGATGCATGATTCTGAACCACCTGAATGAGTATTTGTGCTAAGTGATGCTCTTCTAATACTCCAAGGAAAAATAATCTTGCCCACCTGTCTACTTCAACCAAGTGAGTACCATACTCTTCAAGCATTTCAGACAAGAGAATGAAAGCCTCCGAGCATTGCCAACAGTCAGGGACCTTATCATGTCCTTTATTGACCACGACGTCCATACTTTGTCCACAAATCCATAGGCTTGAACCATCTGACATCTTCAGAATTGTGAAACATAAACCGTACTATTGCTTTAACTTTTGAAACTCGCTGGGGATAACCAGTTAAAATAACCTTCTTTAAAATTATTCTATCAAGATCTACACTCCGTAATGAGCCAAATGCTGTAATCTTATCCCCAGCAGAGTCTTCTTTGAAAGCAATAAGAGGCAATGGTGCAAAACATATTGGAGCAAAAACAGAAGCCACATAGAAACGACCTGGATGCAAAAAACCTCTCCAATTTATGTTTATCCATGTTGATATCATCGGACGAAAATACTGGCCTTGAAGTAAACTGGCAGAATCCGACATGAAATACTAGAGATTCTTTTGACTTGATAGGTTCTGTGTAAGAGTCATGCTTCCTTACACTGAAATGCAATATAGACATCTTTGTCTCATGCTGCAAGAGCCCACATGCTACAATTTGATGCTTTTTATACTTATTCGATAATTTTGTAGCAACATCAAGAGGAACTCCCTTAATATGGAGCCGGACATAGGCTCCAACAGATACGCAATTATCAGAACTCTCACTGTCAACTTCTTTTTCTCTTGCCAGGACATGTTTGTATGTTCGAGCAAAATTGTCAAATGCAAAAATTCGGGCATAGTCTTGGGGCAAGGACTCCTTTGGATTCCGACTAGAGGTTTGAAAGGACTTGAGACCTCTATACTTTGCAAACCACTGATGAGCTGGAACATCTGTTGGTGTGTCCACTTCATCTGGAAATTCCTCATCTTGTGCATGTGCTGCCTTCACCCTCTGAAGTTCATCGTGAATCAAACGATGAAAGGACTTGCAACTCAGAAACAACAGAAGATACCACTGATGTCAAACAGTATGGTAGCAGGGTCACTTCCATGTCCCCCCAAGAATGTCTTTCAGTGGCAATTGCAGCCAATGCCTCTGCAACCTGATTATGCAAAACAAAGTTTTCAACAGAAGGTCCTTTTCAATATCGGGAAATACACTATCCAGATAAGTGGTTTCAGTGCACCCATATCACTTTCTAGTTTCTTGGATAGATGTGTAATTGTTGAAACAAAATCTAGTAGAAATTTATGTTCTTTTGCATCCAAAGTAAATTGTTGATCCTCCTTGAGATGATCCTGTCATGATGGACCGCATTCGGCTGATGATGTCCATGATTCCTTTCATAAATCAAAATCACCTATTCACATGATGAAAACTGACATAGCACGTAATAAAATCCTCAAATCACGTAACTAGTCACTCCAGAATTGAGATCGTGCTAATATTTCGACTAAAAAATTGGAGAAAATAAGAGCCGCGATATTCTTGTAGCGCGCTCTTTGTGAATTTCAGGCTCCAGCGCTACAAGAATAAAATTAACTACATTTTGGCGCTATTTTTCACCTTTTGGTCATTTTGCATGCGGTTTTAAAGCTGAATCACACTCATGATGCTAAATGTGACTTCATTATTCAATAATATGACTTTTAACACCCTTCAAGAGCTAAGAAAACAAACTTAATAAAACAAATAAAAGAAAAAAATCGAAATTTCAATTAAAACCAAAAATTCTTAAAGTAAGCAAATGAGAAAATTTAAGCATATGAGCAAGCTAAAGATAAAATCACAATCAAAAGATAAAATTAAAGGAAACAAATTCATGACTTAACATCTGGCTCCAGCTGCGGGATGAAGTCCTCCCTGTGAGGCTTCAAGAACCTGTAGACCAGTGCCTTCTTTCTGCTGTCTACCTGTCTGTAAACTTCCATTGGGCTATGGAGTCATCAAGCCTTCAGTACTGATCTCACTGTAAACTTATATCCCATCTGTAGCTTACATGCAGCCTGCTCTGCTTATTCATGAACTGAACAAAACTGAAAAAGATCTAACTGCTCATAGGAAGAGCTTATTCCTCTGTCTACTCCTACATCTAACCATTAGGAGCAGAATGATCAAGTAAAAGCATGCTTCCAATGAAGCCATGTCAGAAACTGATTTCAGGCACCCTGCTGAATCTTGACTCGAAAAGTAATGAAGGCCATCTCATACAAAAAAAATTGAGTAAATGATAAAGACAATTTCCTTCTGACAGAAATATCTTAACATCTATGCTGCTGAGAGAATCTAAAAAGTCAGCAACAGGGTCTTCAAAATCATAAAAGAATACCTCCTTGCTCTGTTGTTCCAATTGACTATGTTGCAGCTGCTCTTCTTTTCCTTCACAATCTTCAATACCGAATGTAAACTGCTTGATCTCTGCTAAAGGAAAATACAAATTGAATTTCTGATCTGAAACTTTCTACTCCTCTTCAGATTTGATACTATTTCCCTGTGTCTGCACATCTGAAAACTGAACGCTGCCCTCATTATCTTCTGTAGATGTGAAACTGTTACTTGCTGATTTATCAATCTGCAAGTCTTGAAAATGTGGACCACCCATAACATATGCTGCATCAACACATTCTTGATCATGAACCTTGTTCTCTAGCTGAAAATCAAAAAGTCCCTACACATCTGAAAATGATAGGCTGTCCTCCTCATCTTCTGCAGATCTGAAACTATCTTCTACTAATATGCCAGTATGCTCAATGTGTTGAAAGTTTTCAGAACGAGTAATCTGATCATCATCTTTAAATATTTCGAAAGAAACAATCTGATGATCATGACAGTCATCTTTAATAAATGAATTTGATACAATGTTAATAGCATTCTCATGGCTATCGTGATGTGAATCAGCAATTTCTTGATCATGATGTAGAATATTCTCTTCAGCAGCATACTCATCAAAGATAGGTGAACAAAAAACTTTTGTATCTGGTAAAGAAAGACAGGCAATCTTCAAATCCTTCTCACGAATCATAGGAGAAAAAATGTCATAAGAAACCTCTTCAAAAATTTGGGAACAATCCTCTTTTTTCACTGATTGTTCATACACATCAAAGGCAGTATGTGCAACAGAGATAAGATCTGATGCATCTACAGATATATAATTCTCATTATAACCATTTGTATCATGAAGATCTTCCTTAACAACATAACTTTCATTTCTGCAAACAAAAGAAACAACTGCTTCCTGCTGATATTCCTGTAATCTGGTTTCATCAAGATGATATGCTGGCTTGACACAGCAAGCAATTTCCTTTCCAATAATCATATCTTTGCGGGATATATCAAGACTAGAAATATGTTCAACAGATTTATGACAAGCATCAATACTCTTTTGATCATCTCTCGGCTGAAAAGAAAAGCTAGATGAAATTTGAATAAAAAATGAGTCTTCACAAACCTTATCATTTCCTTTTTCATCACCATCTTGGTCGAATATAGGAGAATCAAGATAAGATCCTGATGACAGAGATGAAGCTTCTTGAATAACAGGCTCAATAATAACATCATGAAACAGATTTCGAAAATCCCCACATTGTTGCTCATCATAATTTGAAATAGAATATTCATAAGGAGAAAGAATATATTTCTGGTTTTCAAACTGAAGATTAGGCAGTCCCTGCAAATTTTGTTTTGCATGGATATTTCAATTTTCCCTGGTCTGCAAATCTGGAAGATGTGGGCTGCTCTCAACATCTATTGTTTCTCTAATACTTTCACCTGTTGAACTTTCAATCTGTTCATCATATTTCAATTTTTCAAAGGAGGCAATATGATCTTGATAAGAATCTAAGGTAGTGGATGTATAACTGTTTGAAGCATCTATACTATGGCCATCATCCTGTAGATCATCAATATCCTCTTCCTTGACAGCAGTATCTAAAAATGTTACATTCTCATCTTCAACAAATTCTGAATCTTCAACTTCTTTATGACATGTTTTGAACTCTTGACTGTACTCGTCATCATGGTTCTTTAAAACAGAAATTGTATGATAAACATCAGCCTGCTCACAACAATCTTTTAAAAAGAGTTCAGCTAGGAATAGATACTTACAATGCTTCCGAAAGCATGTGTGGAATTCTTTTAGTGAAGAGATGCTAGCAGCGGGAAGACAAAAATACCAATCTCGTGCATCTTTTTCAAGTGAATACATGAACATCTTCATGAGCACATCTTCATGCTGGATATTTAACTGGACCATACATTGATGAAATTTCATGAGGTGATCTGAAGGATTATCCTCTTTGCTTTCTCTAAACCGTGGCAGACAATCTCCCCAAACATCCATAGTAGGTACTGGATTTGGAAAACCTGGAATATCAGAAAAATTGAAAGGGGCAAACCTTCGAGCCACAATAGCTTCCATGGACATCGGCCTCTACATGTTGAAATAGTGGAGTTGCCAATCAATTTGTCAAGAGAGATTTTGTTTCTTCTTCTCAAAAAAAGAAAGGGATAACAGTACTTGAAACTAAGTAGGGCTGCATAAAGCTGGGGATAACTGAAACTTTCTAATTCTTCCAACTCCTCTAGTAGCCACTCTGTCAAACTTTGTGGTGAAAATAGCCTTTAAAAGTGCTGGTTCAAGTCCACCTCTTAAACCAGGAAAAGTGATAAGTATCTCAGGGAAGATATGCTTCAGCTTCGTCCCCGGCAACGGCGCCAAAGATGTTTGTGCCAGAAATTGTTCCTAAGGCTAGGGGAACAAGCCAACACAATCTCAAGAGTAAAACTCAATAAATAAAACAAAGTTTAGGGTTTTTTGGTATGATTTAAATGGTTGTAAAATTCAAGAACATGCAGACAATACATTCAAGAGAAAAGCAACAACTAAATCATAAAAATAAACTGATAAACATGCCTGACATATCACATAAGATCCAATCAAAGAGACTATGCTGAAGTTCATACATTAAAGGATAAGCATTACCAGAAAAACACATTAACTAGCAATGAATTTATCATTTAAGAAGCAAAACATGCTCAATAACAAAGCCAACATAGACAAAATGAAGGGGAAAAATTCATATATCACATTATTTCATTAGTAAATGTCTATAAGAGTTACATTACCTATCTCTGAACAAGTCTGAAAGTATAAGCAGCTTGCAGACCTCCTGATGCTCCCAAAAATCAGAACCCCTCTTCAGTCCCTTTGTCCCTCTTTTATAATTACAAAGAATTAGTTCCATCTCCCCTTCATTAGGTCGAAATTGAAACTACCCAGCAGTTACATTAACTAACTAACTCAACTAATTGGCTAAAAATAGCAAATCGGATTCCTGGCAAATATGGCGAATTTCTGGAAAATAGGTGTCAAAGAAGCTTCCATATCGCTCAATTGGTGACACCTGTGTAAAACCTGAGAAAGGTTTTTGTAAATGGGTCCGTTATAGACAAATACCTCTCTTTTTTTGTAAAAATTCATCTCCAATCAATCAGAATCTTCCCCGCAAAATGAACACTAAAACAGGAAAATATTGAATATTTAAACTCCCTGAAACATAGGCTGCAAATATTTAAGATAATATTTCAAACCTTGACAGATGTTGCAAAACTGAAAGAGGTTTTTGTATATGGGTATCTTAGGAACAAAAACCTCATTTTGTTTTCAAACATTCCTCTCCTTTAGCTCGTGGTCAGCATTTTACTTCAATGACTCAAAACAGGAAAAATAGAGCAGAATTCTGTTTCTACTACCTCATACATCTTCAGACTTTGTTGATATTGAAAAACCAAGGTGTCATTTTCTGCTTATAATATTTAAAGAGCCTGGAGCAAGTTCTAGATTTCTTCATTGGCTTTTTGCAACTGCTGGACCCTTGTCATAACCTGTACCCTGAGATTATGATTCTCGTGATGAAACTTGAAAAGCTCATCTCCTAAATTAGCAAGAGTTTTCCCATTATTGAAAGGATAACATCAGAAACATTTGTGACAAGTGTACAGTATCCTGGAAAATCCTCCTTTTCATCAAACTCTCCTAATGCTTGTTTTCTCCCATGTTTCATTGTGCTACGTTTCATATTGTTGGAAAATTGCTGGAATCAAGGTAAGGTGTCTGTCAGCTGGTACATGAACATGCATCTCTGAATCTTGACTCACATTGCTAGCTTCTTGTCTATCAATTTCACTTCCAGTATAAACATCTTTAGCAGAGTCAAAAATTCCTTGTGATAGAGCAATGGATAGATTCAGACTATTTTTATTGCCAGAGCCATCTGATTTTAACAACATTCATTGCCAATAAATCACAGTTGGCCAACACTTTATCATGAACTGAATGATGTTTGAATATGGTGTCACTATGCAAACCGAGAGAAATATTAGAATCAACGTGCTCAACTAATGAAATCTTCAGCTGTTGAACATCCATGCCAGATTGAAAACCCTTTCTGACCATATTTTGTTCTAAAATTCTATGATTGCCCTTCCATTCTGCAACTGCTACCTATACATGAATATCCTCTGAACATCCATAATTCTTGTTATTTAGAGATCTTCCTGGTATCTTTGCAGAAGAATCTTCTCCAGGAGTTCTAAGTAGATCCTCTGGTGGGTTTTCCCATTTGTCCATCACAGTATTCAGGTCCCAATGTGATCTGTCATCATTCAAATATCTAGAACCCAATCTCAATAGTTTTTCTTCTATGTTTACTCTGTTTTCTGGCAGCCTTACAGGAGAATAACCTACTACATTTCCACCATTGGCTAAACTGGAAATCCCAGGTCCTCCACTAATATTATTGCTTACTAGTCCCAGATCTATTAGATGACCCACTCCATTTTGATGTTGACATTCTTTCAGTAGACTTAAAATGAGAAGTATCAACTTATCAGGCATGCAGCTTGAGTTATACACAGGTTTTGAAATTTCAGATGCATGATTCTGAACCACCTGAATGAGTATTTGTGATAAGTGATGCTCTTCTAATACTCCAAGGAAAAATAATCTTTCCCACCTATCTAATTCAACCAAGTGAGTACCATACTCTTCAAGCATTTCAGACAAGAGAATGAAAGCCTCCCAGCGTTTCCAACAGTCAGGGACCTTATCGTGTCCTTTATTGACCACGACATCCATACTTTGTCCACAAATCCACAGGCTTGAACCATCTGACATCTTCAGAATTGTGAAACATAAACTGTACTATTGCTTTAACTTTTGAAACTCGCTGGGGATAACCAGTTAAAATAACCTTCTTTAAAATTATTCTATCAAGATCTACACTCCGTAATGAGCCAAATGCTGTAATCTTATCCCCAGCAGAGTCTTCTTTGAAAGCAATAAGAGGCAATGGTGCAAAACATATTGGAGCAAAAACAGAAGCCACAGAGAAATGGCCTGGATGCAAAAAACCTCTCCAATTTATGTTTATCCATGTTGATATCATCAGACAAAAATACTGGCCTTGAAGTAAACTGGCGGAATCCGACATGAAATACTAGAGATTCTTTTGACTTGATAGGTTCTGTGTAAGAGTCATGCTTCCTTACACTGAAATGCAATATAGACATCTTTGTCTCATGCTGCAAGAGCCCACATGCTACAATTTGATGCTTTTTATACTTATTCGATAATTTTGTAGCAACATCAAGAGGAACTCCCTTAATGTGGAGCCGGACATAGGCTCCAATAGATACGCAATTATCAGAACTCTCAGTGTCAACTTATTTTGCTCTTACCAGGACATGTTTGTATGTTCGAGCAAAATTGTCAAATGCAAAAATTCAGGCATAGTCTTGGGGCAAGGACTCCTTTGGATCCCGACTAGAGGTTCGAAAGGACTTGAGACCTCTATACTTTGCAAACCGCTGACGAGCTGGAACATCTGTTGGTGTGTCCACTTCATCTGGAAATTCCTCATCTTGTGCATGTGCTGCCTTCACCCTCTGAAGTTCATTGTGAATCAGACGATTAAAGGACTTGCAACTCAGAAACAACAGAAGATACCACTGATGTCAAACATTATGGTAGCAGGGTCACTTCCATGTCTCCCCAAGAATGTCTTTCAGTGGCAATTGCAGCCAATGCCTCTGCAACCTGATTATGCAAAACAAAGTTTTCAACAGAAGGTCCTTTTCAATATCGGGAAATACACTATCCAGATAAGTGGTTTCAGTGCACCCATATCACTTTCTAGTTTCTTGGATAGATGTGTAATTGTTGAAACAAAA
>LPNX010648252.1:158346-172984 GCA_001517045.1 Pseudotsuga menziesii
GCAGTGTATGACTTCATAAGGTTGTCTATTGTACACTTATTCAATACAGATTAGTGTTATGCTTGAATTTCAGTCTCCTTTGTGTGTAAATTTGCATGTTTGATTAGCAATTTTGTGAGTGCAATTGTTCTATCACTTGGGTTCAATTTCCACATGGTATCAGATCCTTTGTAGATCAATTTATCTCCTTCCATAATTCTATTGCAGGTTTGACATCTTGACTGGGAGCACATTCTGTTGGTTGAAGGGCACAATTCAGAGCTATGGATCAATCTCAGAAGATCATCTTGAATCCATTTAATTTTTTTGAATGGAAAGTAGAGATGGAGATACTGTTGAGAGCGAAGGGTCTCTACAGGGTGACTATGGCAACTTTGGTAGAGCCCAATGCAGCTGTAGAGAAAATTAAATGGCACAACAGGAGGGATGAGGCCTATGGCCTTTTGTGTCTGAGCATATCAAGAGACCTCCTCTTCCACCTTGATGGATTGACATCACCTAATGAAGTATGGGAGAATATTGTAGATATTTTTGGTAATATAGATGATATGAGAGGACATCAAATCAAGAATGAATTGATCTCTTTCAGTCCCAGTAGCTTCGAATCCCTGCAAATCTACTTTTCCAAGTTTAAAGCCCTTATTTTATAGCTAAAACAGTGTGGAATTGAAAAGAAGGAAGAGAAACTAGTTTTGGACATACTCTCAAATATTGGCCCTGATTATTCAGTGTTTGTTTTGACCTTCCATGCCACCAAGTTGACAGCTCGAGCCTGGAAGATGCCTAAGCTTTCAGAGTTCATGGAATCCCTCACACAAGAACAAGATAAATTGGTGATGATGGGCACCATCAAACCTTCCAAAGACCAAGCTTTGGTTTTTGGAGATTTGAGGGTGGATTCAAAAGGAAAGAAGAAGGCTGAGAAGCCACCTGAGCAAAAGAGAGACAAGAACAAGTCTCAAGAGGACCCCCAAGGCTTCAAGAAGAACTTCCAGAAGAAGAAGAACAAAGGAGAAATGAGCAAGTGCACATACTGCAGTAAGAGCTATCATCCTAAAATCTCCTGCATGAAGAAGCAAATTGAATTGTTGACCCAAATCCTAGAGAAGAATAACATCTCCCTTCCTGGTTGCTCAAAGAAGAGGGAAGGAGGATCAAATTCAGAGGACAGAGAGAGAGTACATGCTTTGGTTTCTGGCACATCAAGCTCACCTAGCTTCATCATAGACTCTGGAGCTTCAACAAATATGGTTTCGACCAAGGAGGAATTCTCCTCTGTTTACATGTCGAAAGGTCCACCAATAGTGCTGGCAGATTACTCTCTCACTGACAGTTTGGGGAAAGGAAGGATTGATCTTGACCATGGTAAGTTCAGTAATGTATTATATGTTCTAGGTCTTGCCTCTAACCTCTTGTTAGTGTATCAGATGACTCACATAGGGTCTCCAAATAAAGTCATATTCTCCCCTGATAATGTTGAGATCACAGAGATCTCAAATGGTAAATTCATTGCAAAAGGAGTCGTAGATCACACTTCGAAGGTATACATGTTTTCACATTTTCTACCCTACTCAAACCCCTCTGCTCTTCTGATTCATGCTAATGAGACAAGCAAGATTTGGCCATCTTAACTATAAGTATCTTTCTGATCTAAGTGAAAAAGAAATGGTCATAGGGCTACCAAAGATTGAATTTCCAAGGGAGTCTGTCAAGGTTGTATCCTAGGAAAATACCCAGAGCATAAATTTGAGAGAGCTAATCATGAGAGAATCTCTGCACCTCTTGAGTTAATCCATAGTGATGTTGCTGGTCTATTTCCTCATATGTCGATGAGTCAAGACAAATATGCATTGACCTTTATAGATGACTTTTCCAAGTATTGTTGGGTTTACTTATTGTTGGGTTTACTTCCTAAAGCATAAGTCTAAAGTTTTTGGCCTCGTCAAAGTCTTTAAGGATTTGGTTGAAAACCAGTATGGGAGGAGACTCAAGATCCTCATATCTAACAATGGTGGTGAGTATGTCAAGTTTGAGTTCATTCAATATTGTGAATATGTAGGTATTCAGATGCAACATTCAATCCCTTACACACCACAGCAAAATGGTGTTGCTGAGAGAAAGAATAGATCACTGAAGGAGATGGCAACCTGTATGATGGAGGCTAAGACTTTGCCACCAATGTTTTGGGCTAAGGCTATAAAATGTGCATCCTATATCCAGAATAGGGTGCCTCATACATAGCTTGATGGTATGACTCCTTTCAAATCTTGGAGAGGGAACAAGCCAGATGTGACCCATTTCAGGATTTTTGGCTCAAAGGCTTGGGCTAGAATTCCAACTGAAAAGAGAAAGGCTTTGCAGCCCCAAATCCAAGAGTGTCTATTTTTTGGGTACTCTTAAGATTCAAAAGGGTACAAGCTGATCACTTTGAGCACAAACAAATCCTTCATTGAAAGGAGTGTTCAGTTCCAAGAAGATCCTTTAGCAGCAGTTGAAGTTGGAGAGAATTCTTCACCACTAGAACCATTGAATGTAAGTGAAGAGACAAATGAGTTTGTTGATTCTGATATTTCTGATAATTATGATTTAATTGCAGATCCTGACATTCCTACAAGATGAAAATGGGCAGGAAATACCATTCATGTAGCTGGGGAACTAGCTAGAAATCCTATTGATCCTAGGGGGACTAGATCTAAGTTTAAGAGCTCCCTGTGTATGAAATACCCTTTGTTTGCAGAGAAGTGCTATATTATGGTTGAATCAAACCCACAGACATATGAAGATGCAACACATGATCCAAGATGGCAAACAACCATGAAAGAAGAATTCAACTCACTCCAAAAGAACAACACTTGGGAACTGGTTGATCTTCCCCGGCCAGGGAAGAAGCTAGTTCAATGTAAGTGGGTTTTCAAAACTAAGTTTGTTGTTAATGGTTCACCTTTGAAATATAAATCCATATTGGTAGCCAAGGGATACTCACACGTACATGGTATTGACTACAATGAAACCTTTTCACCAATGGCTAAGATGGACTCCATCAAGCTAGCCTTAGCCATTGCAGCTTCAAAGCAGTGTGAGGTACATCACATGGATATAAAGTGTGCTTTCATGAATGGAGATATCACTGAATATATTTACATGCAGCAACCTTAATGGTTTGTTACTAATCCATATTTTGTGTGCGGGCTAAAGAAATCATTGTATGGGGTTAAGCAAGCCCCCAGGGCTTGGTATGCCAAGATTGATGGCTTTTTGCTATCATTTAGTTTTGTTTAATAAAATTCTGATCCTAATGTTTATTTGAATCTGATTCATGGTTCTTTTATGATTATTGTCTTATATGTGGATGACTTTCTGATTACAGGAAGTTCAAAGAAAGAGATTGCCTCTTTGAAGGATGCAATGAACCATGCATTTTCTATGACTGATTTGGGGTTGTTGAGCCAATTCTTGGGTCTTGAAATTGCTCAATAAAAGTACATCAGTCCAAGTATGATTTATATTTTCTGAACAAGTTCAACATGAAATTTTGCAAGCCAAGTAAGACTCCCTTCCTTTTAGGAGTTAAGCTTGAAGAAGCAGGTTCTTCTCCTATGGTAAATAATACACTGTATAGGAAGTTGATTGGGTGTTTGCTTTACCTTACACACACTGGACCTAATATTTATTATGCAGTAAGTGTGGCTTCAAAATAAATGGATCAGCCTCATAAGATCCATTAGAGAGCAGCCAAAAGGATCCTTAACTTTGTTCAGGGAACAAGAACTCGTGGGATCTTCTACAAAGCTAAATATGATCTTGATTTGATTGGGTTTACTGATAGTGATTGGGAAAGTGACAACACAGATTGAAAGTCAACATTAGGATATGTGTTCATGCTTTTCAAAGGACCAATCAGCTGGTCAAGCAAGAAACAGAGTGCCATAGCACTCTCACTTATAGAAGCAGAGTACAGGGGAGTTGTAAATGTAGCAACTCAATGTTTATGGTTGCATGGGATACTTGGTGAGTGTGGCTTCGAATCAGATTTTTCAACTATTATCTATTGTGATAATCAAAGTACCATTTGAATATGCAATTATCTAGTTCATAGATAGAGAAACAAACAAATTGAGATCTATATGCACTACATCAGACAACTTGTGCATGATGGCACCATTCACCTACTCTTCTGTGCATCTTCAAAACAAGTAGAAGACATCTTCACCAAATTTTTTTGTGAGAAGACATTTCATAATCTCAAATCACTGATGGGGATTGCTGATCATGCTGTGAAGCATGATTGATGAAAATAGTTTCAAATTTTGTTTTACTGTCCATGTTTAAGGGAGGATTTTCCCACTGGGTTCTTTCCTCTTTCCTTGGTTAAATGGACATGTAGTATGTAAAGGGTGACTAAGCCTTATTGCTAGCCCCTATATTTTTTTGATATTTACTCATAAATTCAGGCTTAAGGGGGGGTGTTATAATAATCAACCCATATTTACCTACCTTAGACATTAATTAATCCATTTTTGCCTTATTTTCCTAGTTTCCAATATTCCACTCTATGCAAGTTGTCTTCCACATGCCATAGAAGTCAAAATTATTAAAACTGAGTCATGGAGTGCTTGGGAAACCTCCTGGAATCCATATTTAGCATATCTTCTTTATTCTAGATCCTCCCTAGTGCATATCTACTTTTTCTGCTCAGTTTCCTGCTTTATTGAGATTTATGGCAAAAGGGAAAGTAAGACTAGGTGTAGTTGACTTGTTTTTTTCCCTCATCATCCTCCATTTATTTATCCTAATAAAAGCATTTATGAGTTGTATTTCCATCACTTATTATCTTTCCTACTTGAATTTTCCAATTCGTGAGCCTCTGAGTAGATTTGGAAACTGCTTTATGCACCTATGGGGGATTTAACTAGATTTAGTAAGCCTAATTTTTTACTATTTCGAATGGCATCCTTATGCATTCAAATATCTCATGTAATTATATATTGAAGAAGCCTATGACTTCATAAGGTTGACTATTGTACACTTATTCAATAAATATTAGTGTTATGCTCCAATTTCAGTCTCCTTTGTGTGTAAATTTGCATGTTTGATTACCAATTTTGTGAGTGCAATTGTTTTATAACTTGGGTTCAATTTCCACAAATACCACCAGTCTACACTTTTAAATAATTGAACGAACTGTGTTCTAAAAAACCTACCATGTACACTACCTTGGCTCACCACCATTCCATGTTAACGCCGAAGAAGGATTCGTGTGCCACCTCTGCAGATCATTTGCGCTGGAGAAGGAACCTGTGTGCATGTTGTCCAATGAAAAGAACCATATTTGCATTGAAGAACAAAATTTTTTATGTGTTGGTCTGTGATTAGTTAAACTCTGTTATAGTCGACTAAATTTAGAGAGCAGTTGACCACTAAAGGGTCGACTTGCTCATCCCTGTAAATCATTAAATAAAGCAACCTCTGTGAGAGAGCTTAGTCAGCCAGAAAGCCAGTCAATTAGTAGAGTTAGGAGAAGGGTTTCTTGCTGTGATTTACTCTTGAACTTTGTATTTTTGTTCCACCATCTGAATAAAGAGTTTTATGCATTGTTGTTGAAGATTTCATTTAAGTAGAAGTTAGTGAGGCATCACCCCTGATTGTTGAGAGGGCCCCTCATCCACCAGAGGTTCATTTTCTTTGTTTACCTTAGTTTCTTTTCTGTTTTAGCTAGTCTAGTTTAATTTCTAGTTTGTTTCCATTAGATTATAGTAGATGCTATCTTATTTGTTTTCTGCAATACATTAACTTAGTTTTATATCGAAAGTTAATTAGTTAGATGCGCACATAGCTTGTTTTCAGTTATTTGCTTTTAGTCATTTTGTTTCTAGTTATTTTCATTTACAGCATTACTTTTAGTCTTTGTTTTCAAGAATATAGAATAAGTTTTTTTCATGAATTTAGAATAGATTCAATTATTTTCCTATTTTGAATTTAGGCAAATTAATTTCCAATTTATTTATTAGTTTAATCTGCAAATGATTCCTTTTGTTCAGGAATTAGTTTAAGGTTAGATTACTGTTAATAGGTTTATTTACTGTTCTAATGCGTTAGAATTACATCTGCATGGCTTCAGCTGAAAATTAGTTCATTTAGGTTAGTTTTAACCCTTTTTACTATGCAGCCTATCATTTGGACAACCTGTTCAGTTTTTTATTCAGCCTCTCCTTTCAGACCTACAGTTTAGTCTGTCATTCAATCTTTAGTTTTGTTTTTAGTGTTTTTATGTGTTTTAAGATTGTTTTCAGTTATGTTTTGTTAATGTTTTAATTATGAATTGTCTGTAATAGTTAAATAATAGTTTTTGTTTAACATTTCAGTTAAAGTTTAATTGATTTAAATTATTTATTAAAAGTTTTATCATTTTTCTTAATTCTTTTACTTTGAATGTAGTTTAAGTTATTCTTGATTTTTGTTTTTGATTTTGTCTTATGATTATATGGTTATGTGTCTATTCCTTTTGAATTGTTTTATTTGTTTGCATGCAAGATTTAGTGTTTTCCTTAGTATGTTGTTAGGTTGTCTTTTATGATTGTGTTTGTAGGATAGAACCTAAATATATTTCTTTAATATGTTTTCTAGTTTCTTCTTTTTAAGTTTTATCTATTAAGTTTTGTAGTTGCTTATAAGTTAAGTCTTCTTTGCAGTTTAGTTTTTTGTTTGAATAAGTAAGTTGTTGTTTATATATTTTTTAGTCCAAAGTTATGAAACAGATTATTTGTTTAGTTAATCATTTATCTTAGTTTAGTTACCTTAATTGCATTTTTAGGATTTTTGACTCAGTTTTTCATTTTGAAATATCTTTCGATCTTTTGTTTGTTAAAATATTTACATGACATTCTCTACCTTCGCATATATATTGTGTCAACTCTAAGCTTACCAACCCTGGTTGATAATTAAAGAATAGGTGGATTATTTTAGACATTATAACACCCAACACTTTTGGCGTCGTTGTTGGGGAGTTGTTCTATAAGGTAGAGTAGAACTCTTTATGAATTTTAGTAATAGTTTGGTAGCGTGGGAGCAGTAAGATGAGAGGTAAGAACCTGTGCATCTGTTATAACAGGAGCCCCCAAATCCAGCAACAGTAGTAGTATAGGTTTTCTTTAGTTTAAAAGTATTTCATGAGTAGAATTAGAGATCCTCAGGGTAGATTTAACAAGACCGGAAAAGTTATTGAAGTCTCTACTAACTACTGTAGGGGATGTAATTCCCCAACTACTAACTCACCAGAAAGGTATCAAAAGACCCCTATAGGAATTAGTTCTACCCTGAAACCTCAAGAAACTCCATAGATGGAGAAGGAACCTTGGTAGAAGGTCCAAAGGACCCATTTCTTGAGGAAGTTCAAGAAGATCAGCCATTAGAAACCCCTAGCCCTCCACTAGTTTCAAATCCAATTAACACAATTTTTTCCATAGTAGGAGATCCGAATTTTGTTGACTTTGTTGATCCTGCTCAAAGAAAATCTGTTTTTGGAAACTTAGTAGATCCAGTCATTTCACAAATTGAAACTCCTATAGTAGAACCTACTATCCCTCTAGGATTCAATAAAAACACGGTTGATCAGAGGAAGATCTCTCTGGAAAAAGAACGTTGGGATGCCTCCTTATCACCTTGAAAGGATCCTCCTAGGTATATTTACATTAAGAATCTAGCTTATATGGATATACGGGGAGAAAATGAAGATCATGATGAAGTTAGAAATGAAGAAGGAGAAGGGTAAAATCGAACTGAGGCTATCTTTGGGTTCCTTATCTTAGATACAATGCAGGATGTAACTATGAGAAACATCCCTCCTTCCTCCTTGCCTACTTTCTATGGAAAAAGTAATGAGGACCCAGACACATTCCTTTTCGAGGAGTTACAATTATCTGCAAGACACTCGCAAACTAAAACTCTTTCCCTCTACACTTAAGGATTCTTCCTAGAGATGGTTCATGGGATTAGGAGAATACACTATCAAGACATGGGATGATATGAAAACCTCATTCTTATGAAAATATCAAGAAAACTGCAAACCTAAGGACTCTCGGCATGACATATTCAAGATCCAACAACTACAAGATGAGGGCCTAGAAGATTATCTCGAGAGGTTCATTTATACATTACATAATTATAAATAGAATGAACTCTGATAAGATGCAATACGTACACTTTTCCTTAAAGAAATCTCTGACGACTTATTAGAGAGTCTTAATCTCATGGCAGCTTGTGATATTTCTCATAAAACTTTTTCACAGATCGGTGAGATGTGTAAAAATTATTCTAGAAGTACGAGGAAAGATGCGAAATTTTTTTGAGATCCTTTTAGTAAGAATCTAAGAGGAAATGTTCCTAGTTCAAGAGGAGTTACAAGAGTAGAGTTAGGAAACCTATTGGAGAATTTTAAGATGGATATCTTAGGAGCAATGGGTTCCCAACTAGATGCTTTACAAGCCAAGAAAAGGAAGGATGAAGAACGAGTAGCAATGAGTATCTTTTGTCCAAGATGTAGAACTAAACATCCCCAAAGGGAATGCCCATTAAAAAATATATATGTATTTCACATTTGTCTAGAAGAGCACCCAAATAGATAAATTCCCATCCTTTCCTAGATTGCAAGCCATCTATAAGAGTGGGGATGTAGATGAAACATGTAGGAGGCCTCCTTGGAAACCAAGGGACCAGCTAGCATATCCAAACTTTTTACCGCAACCTCTACCCTATTATCCTCCATATCAACCACCTCAACAATGGAACAATTGTGGCTGCCAGAATTGGCCATCTCAGTATCCTCCTCCTCAATTTTCACAACATCAATATTGGTCACAAGTATGGAGAATACAACCATATCCTCAGCCACAACCTGTTCCTGCACCTAATGATCCGTATCCTCAGAATCAAACAAATTTCTAGCAAATACCACCTGGATTTGTACCTCCAGTTCCTTTTAGCGCACAAAAGCATCATTACTTTCACAATGCAAATCCTCCTCGACCAACATTGTTACCTGCATATCCAATACCTAACCCTAACAATAAACCAACTCAAGCTCTTAATAACTTTGAGTTGCAAACTCTTCCCTCATACCTTATCTCGACTATACCTATACATGAAATTTAGTTACGATTGGGAAGAGTTGCGAATAATAAACCCAAGTCATCAGTCATCATTCAGGAACCAAGCGAAGAAGAAGAATATTCAAGTGAACCCATAAATAATGCTATTTTGGAAGATGTGACCATTCCAAAGGTTCCAGCACACACCCATCTTCCATAAGAAACTATTTAGGAGAAAAGAATTCCTCCATTTCCAGAAATATTAGTAATAGAAAATCCTGTAGTTCATCTGCAGTAGAACGTGACTATAACATTTTGAATGAATTAAAGAACATTTGTATTAAGATCCCTCTATTACAAGCTATCAAAGATATACCTATATTTAGTAAGGTAATAAAAGAGCTATATTTTAAACACCCAAGAAAGAAGCAAAAAGACCCTCTTACAATTCATGCTTTAGGAGAAATGTCTGAATGCATGGCAGGTCAGTCTCAGATTGCAAAATCTACAAATCCAGGAACCCCAGTAGTGACTATAATTATAAACAACACCACCATAGAGAATACATTAATCAATTTAGGATCTGCTATTAACATGATGACCACCGTAGTTTTAGAAGTTTTATAGTTAGGACAATTTCTTTGACCTACCCCTTCCATCCTAGAACTAGCAGATGGCACTATGGTAAAACCTACTAGAGTACTGGATGACATTGTTGTATTATTAACTTGATAGAAATACCCTGTCGACTTTATGGTAGTAGAATCAAAGGATGTTTCTAAAGGATATCCTATTATCTTGGGAAGACCATGGTTAGCTACCGCAAATGCTTCTATAGGGTGTAGGGATGTAGAGATGACTATTTCCAATGGTCTGTCCACACAAAGAATTATTTTATACCCCTCAGCACAACCAATAACTAAAAATTCATGGTGGTTAAATTTTTCTTTTGGGGATGAATACTTTGATGCTTTCTCCCTTCCAAGTGATTTTTCTTTAGCACTTCAGAAGACCACTGAGAATGTATTAAACCAGTTTTTCTCTCAATCCTTTTCTCAACTCGATCAAATTTTTGGAGATGAGTTTCAAGAGAATATGGCTCTCTCAATGTTTACATAAACACGATGTGTCTTCACAATTGAAGAGCATACAATACCATATACCATACCTTGTGAGGTTGGCCCTGAAAAACTCTTACACATAAACATCAGATTAAGTGAAAACCAACAAGCACAGCTTCTTAAAGTTCTTAAGAAACAAACTGGAGCATTCACATGGGAATACACTGATATGAAAGGTATACACCCTGATTCCTGTATTCACCATATTTATATGGATCCAAGCATATCACCTATAAGGAAGCCACAGAAGAATGATGAATCCTACTCTAAAGGATATAGTAAAAGAAGAATTACAAAAACTCCTCACTGCTGGTTTTATCTATCCTATTTCCGACAGTAAATGGGTATCTCCTTTTGTAGTAGTTCCAAACAAATTTACAGGGAAATGGTGTATTTATGTTGATTTTAGAGAGTTAAACAAAGCTACACTTAAAGACTACTTTCCTTTACCTTTTATCGATCAAGTATTAGATACTTTGTGAGGTAAATGGCACTTTTCCTTTCTTAACGGGAATAGTGGATACAATCAAATCCTAATAGCACCTGAATATCAGGATAATACCACTTTTGCATTCCTGTGGGGAACATTTTCTTATCGAGTCTTTCCATTTGGATTATATAACGCACCTACCACTTTTTCAGTGAGCAGTCATAGGAATTTTGTCTGATCTTATACATGACTATGTTGAAGTATATATGGATGATTTCAAAGCCTACGGTAACACCTTTCAGGAAGCTCTTGACAACCTAGAGAAAGTTCTGATCTGATGTCAAGAGACAAACCTATCCCTTAGTCATGAAAAGTGTAAAATGTTACTGACAGAAGGTATAGTTTTAGGAAACCATATTTATTCCCAAGGAATTAAGGTAGACCCTGCTAAGTCAAACTAATAGTTTTCCTTCCCTCCCCAAAAACCCAGAAAGAGGTAAGAATCATCCTTGGTCATGCAGGCTATTGCTGCCGCTTTATTGGAAATTTTACTAAAATAGTTGCACCAATGTTTAAGTTACTTAGAAAGGACTCAGAATTCTAGTGGACAAAATCCTGTCAAAATGCTTTTGAAATGTTAAAAGCTAAACTATCAGTGGCACCAATACTTAGGGGTCTTGATTGGTCCCTTCCTTTTCACATATCTACTTATGCCTCTAATATGGCCATAGGAGGAGACCTCAGCCAAAAATAAGGACAAGAACCTTATGCCATCTACTTTATTAGCAAAAATATGACCCCTGCCGAATTAAATTATACCATTACCAAAAAGGAATTTTTGGCAGTAGTTTATTCTATTAATAAATTTCGTCATTATATCACAGGTTATGAAGTTTTTTTGCATACTAATCACTCTGCCATTATATTTTTTATGAATAAACCAATTACCAATGGTAGGGTGACCTGGTGGCTTCTTTTATTACAAGAATCTAACATTAGCGTCATTGATCGACCTGCTAAAGAAAATCTCGTAGAAAATTTCCTTTCCTGTATTCAACATGAAGACGGTACTAAACCAGTTGATGACAATTTTCCTAATGAACATCTATTTGTTGTATCTGTTCAAACCCCTTGGTTTGTGGATATTTCCAATTATCTAGAAATAGGGACAATACCAAACCATTTATCTCCACATGAGAAGTGTCGTATTATAGTTCAAAGTTCTAATTATTCTTGGGTTAATAATGATCTCTTCCCCACTGGTCCCGATCTTATTATTTGATTATGTCTACGAGAGGATGAAATGAAAGACATATTCCATGCATGTCATGATGCACCATGTGGAGGACATTTTTCTGATAAGAGGACATCATATAAAGTCTTACATTCGGGTTATTATTGGCCAAGAATTTTTAAGGATGCTGCCAAATATGTTAAAGGATGTGATAGTTTCCAAAGAATGGGTACACCTATGTCATCTGATCAAATGCCTTTACAACCCCAAGTCAGGAATGAACCTTTTGAGAAATGGGCTCTCGATTTTATGGGACCAATTTCTCCCATTTCTCGTAAAAAGAAATAAATGTTATTTTGTACGGACTATGTCACCAAGTGGGTAGAAGCTAAAGCTTTATTTAGAGCCACAGAGAAATTGGTGGTAGAAATTATATATGAAGAAATATTCACCTGGTTTGGTATACCTAGAGAAATTGTCATAGATCAAGGTACTCAGTTTACTTCTAAATTAATGAAAGAACTTACTATGAATTATAGCATCCGACATTGCAAATATTCACCTGATCACCCTCAGGCTAATGGTCAGGTAGAATCAACTAATAAGGCATTAGAAGCCATCTTAACTAAGACCATTCACTTACATCATAAGGATTGGGTAGATAGACTTCCCAAGGCTTTATGGGCCCATAGGCAGGGATAATTTTAAGAACCCCCCCGAAATTTATATGTATAAAAAATGGGTGAATCCCCCCGATATATAGGAAAATTTGAAGGCGATTTTATCAATAATATAATATGTATATATAATTTTTTTAGAGAATCTTTCATTTTATTATATAATGTTGTAAAATCTTGGCAAATCTTTCACTAAGTTATAGGATATTGTAAAATTTTGGCGAATATTTCATTAGATAATAGAAAATTGTAAAAAATAGCGAATATTTCACTGATTTATAAAATATTGTAAAAATTGGCGAATCTTTCACTGATTTATAAAATATTGTAAAAATTGGCGAATCTTTCACTGATTTATAAAATATTGTAAAAATTTGGCGAATTTTTTTCCAGGAAGACTCGCCACCTCTTTGATTCCTAAGAAATCGCAATTCTTTGTGCTTTCACTTTACCTTCTAACATGTTTCTCGTCGATCTATTGCTAGGCTGGACCTTATGCATTTAATATGCCAATCGAAGCTCTAAGAATGACTTCATGTAAGAGATGTCACCCTCTACTATTGGTGTGTATTGTAGCTTCCCTTTGTAATCCTTTCATTGAAGGACTCTAGGGTCAATGGGATTATCTAGGATGACTATTTCAGTACCAAGGTTTATCATGTTCAAGAGTTTTTTACTAGGGTGTAACCTTACCTTGGGGTTAAGAAGCAACTACCCAACAAAGTTATCATACACATAACTCAACTATTTGATGATGTAGAGCATGGGGACTTAGAAACATAAGGTTTGTTTCTAAAACTCCCCAGCAAAATCGACTGAAAGTTGGCGATCCATAATCATAGGAATTAGCGGGAGTACTTTGAGTTCGAGTAGGCAACTGCAATTTCTTCACTTGGCCAATATGTAACTACACATTGTTTGCCTCTAAAGTTCTCATCAATCTCCTCAATTGGAATCTTTGCAACTCTATGGAGCCTATCTGGAACTTGCCCATGGTAATAATATTCTAGATTTAAGTTACACAAAAGAAGTTTCTAACACAATTGTGCACATGACATACTAAAGATAGGCATGGCATGTAAGCTGCATACAGCCTTCCAAGTTCCCTGATACTGAAGAACAATCCAACCATTGCTATATAAAAAATAGAATGCAATAAATTGAAAAGACCTCCATAAAATATGGATATGTTTCTTCTGTCTATGGTCCCTGCTTTTCATTGAACATAAAAAAATAAAGAAATAAACAGAAAGCCATCACAAGCTTCATTTCACCATGTATTCAGTTTACCGTCGAAGGTAAAATGGTTTAGAATTAAGTTCAAAAGGATCTATAGATGTCAGCTGAGGTTCCCAAGTAAGCCCGCCACTGTAACTGCCTCCAGTTAAAAGCATACATATGAGAGAAGCAACAGGACCACCACGAGTTCTTGTCCCTATTTCACGGATGGTATTACGCATAGAATTCAAGAGACTTCCATAAGTTATTTCAAAACCCTTTTCAATTGCTTGAATAAAACAATATGTCATGGCTTTACTCAATTTAATCTTTGAGAGAGCTGAGGTATTTGTAGAAGTTTACTTTTCACTCTGTTTCAAAACAACCATCTTCTATCAGCAACTTTTAGAAAAAGTATGTTCGGTATGGGACCTGAAAACCTAACCTATATTCATAGGGTTGAGAATTCAAAACATAGTACATTATATTATTACTAAGATACATGAGTCAATCATTTCTCATAGCAAAATTTATTGGCAGCATAGAAAGATTCATCAGGAATTCCAGGGATAAATCCATTAAACTAGACTTATTACACAATAAAAAACCACTGGGAACTTAGAGTACATACTGGTACAACCATCAAGTTCAGTTTCTGTTTCACAAGAATGTGACATTTATGAGTGACCAAAATATTACCAAGTGCTGAAGACATGTTTAGTATCAAATTGTTCAATATTTAGTTGAAGGTACATTTAAATTGACAACATTGATATTGTTAACTTAATGTCGTTGATCTAGAAAGGGCGTAAAGTATGAGGGCATCTTAGCAATCATAAAATAGTTTCATTACTAAATGTATTATGTGAAAAATG
>LPNX010648252.1:182885-219353 GCA_001517045.1 Pseudotsuga menziesii
ATACTGTGAGCTGGATTTAAACAAAGATTACCTAATCTCTCTACGAACTGTGTGTTCAAGCTGCTAGGGCCTCAACCTGAAAAGTCTTCATTAATATTGATTCTTGATCTGGAGTTGCATGGGGTTTGATCTACCACCGCGGGTTCTAGCTACTAGGGCCTCAAACTGGAAACCCCTGAACTGGAAAGATGAATAAACTTGAAACAATCTTAGCCTGCAACTCCCAAATAAGCCGAAGTTCCAAATTGAACTAGTAAGCTCGGAATAATCTTAACCTGCAACTCCCAAATAACCCAAAGTTCCAAATTGAACAGTATTCACCTCTGAAACTAGATTACGTGATTATATAAGGTGAAATTATTCCCAATACACTCCATTTCCACAATTTAGGGACGATTTTCTGCAAATATATTCTCGAAAGGGGAAATCGATGGGCGAAAATACCCTTGTTTTGGATTTACAACCAAAATCGAAGGCGAAACTGCCAATAAAAATCTTCATAGCCATAAATCCCAGGCGAATAAGGTATTTTTAACAGATTCGAGTGATTTCTATGGGCGATGGGAACAAATTTTACAGGAATCGGGGAGGCGAAATAAATTTTTTGGCCTCTCCCTCCAGAAATGAAGGGGGCTATTACCCTAATTACTATTATTTTTTATTTAAATTTTGAGCGAATTATTTAAAATTTCGAAAAAACTTTCTTTATAAAAATTCACCCTCCAAATTTTCTAAGTGCCCCTAATTTCTCCCTTGTGCGACTATTCGCCCCTAAAATTAACCATGCCCATAGGATAACATGGAGAAACACTATTGGACATACCCCCTATGAGTTAGTATATGGAAAACAAGTCATTTTACCTATTTAATTTCAAGTTAAAACTTTTCATATGGAAGCACAATTAGACATGAATTTCGATGAAGCACAGAAACAACTAATGTTACAAATTAATGAGTTAGACAAAATTAGGCAAGATGCACTTCAAAGAATAATGTTAATACATAATCAACGAAAAACATGGCATGATAAATTTATTAACAAAAAGCAGTTTAATACTAGAAATTGGGAACTACAGTTTGATTCACGGTTTAAAATTTTTGTTAAGAACTCATGTCAACCCTCCTCTTTATTTTGTTAGTATATTTTATCGGACGCATATGCTTTGTAAGTCGTCCCATCAGTATGTTGTATTATCCCACATTCATAGGGAGTAAGTAATAGTTGTTAAGTTATCTAGTTATTATGTTGCATTATCCCACATTCATGGGGGGTAATAGTTGTTTAGATTAAACTTAGTATATAAGTATGTGTTGAGGCTAATGAAAGCATCCAAAAGTTAATTTGTATTGAGCTTGCTCAAAGGAGGTTTCCCCCTTCAAGTGGCCCGCGATCAATAAAATATCTTTTGTGCTCCAATATTTATATTATACCATGCATTCTCTTTTTTTATTGTAGGAGGTTCTCCACATCTGGTATCAGAGTACTTTCCTTGGCACAAGTGGGAAATTTTTTTTTTTGGAAAAAAAAGGGCAAAATTGGGTGGCGACTTTCACATCCATTTTTGAAACTTTATGTGCATATTCAAGAAAAATAAGTTACATATATGAATTCCTCTTTCAAAAATACATAGTTTCAAAAAAAATATCATCTCATTTGGAGTTCTCAAAGTGGAGATATCGCGGATTTAAAATAAGCAATTATTCAGAATTTCAGTGACGGCCGCCAAAATTGCAGAGCGAAAATATTTTGACCGGGTGCCCAGATTTATATTCCGAGTTCATGGGTAGAAGTAGATTGGTTGTTCCAGTTCCAAAAACAAGCTATAATAGCTATTATGAGCAATATATATCGGGTTATGCTCATTTTAAAAGTTTTTGTCTCAAAACACTGGCTTTAATTATGGGTTTTTGAGCATTGGGTGGAATTTCTACCACATTTTTTCTGTCACTGTGATTATTGCAGTAGTTCTTCTTCTTGTAGCGGTATTTTTCATTCATATCAAGGAATAAACCCTATCTTCTTAACTGTGGGAAGTACTTGGGCACTGCCCTAAAATTCATTGTGAGGAGTACCACAGGAACCCCGAAGTAGCTAGCCATTTAGAGGACCTGCCAAGAGAAAGACTCCCACTAGATTGACTAGATTCCCATCTGTGAGGAAAACCAAAGAGTTGTCGTTTTTGGCCAAGTCATTAGCAGTTTTACCTGCACCATGAAGTGAGGGGTAATGCCCCAATATGCAAGCCTGAGACAGCTTTGGTGGTTGAGTGACTACCTTTGAACCATTAGGAATCCAAATATACCTGGGGTGCATATCTATTTATAGTTGATAACACGCAAAATTCCAGAACTGTCACAGATCATTTACTCCAATTCAAGTTGATAAAGCGCATCTTTTTAGCACCGCCACATATCATTTATGTAGAGAAAAAAAAATATTCAGCCATATATTCCTTGATTTAGCTCTGTTTCTCTTGAAAATTCACTGTAACCCCTTTCATTCCATTCTACATATTTCATTCGTTGAGGACCCTATCCCAAGTCCACTTCCTGAAGCTTGAAATTCCATCTCCTTCTTTCACCCCGCTTCTGAAATTCACATTTTTTGTTTCCCTGTCCCTCAGAAAGTGTCCACAACCTAGTTACCCACTCGCATTTTTTCCAACTCAAAATTTTCCTTCTCTAAAACCCTCTCTGTTTTTGTTTTTCCACCTATCTCCGATAAAATAAAATAAAACAAAAAACAAAAAACAAAAAAACAAAAAAAAACTTGCTTCTGGTTGTCCCCCACGCAAGAGAAAATAGACAAATGGAAGAAGAACTTGTCACCCTCAAGACCAAACTCAAAGATCCGGATCAAATATTTTTCGACCTCCATCTTCAGTATTTAGCCATGGGAAACCAGCAATAGCCTGAGTCTTCTACAGGGACTGCATTCTCTGCTTCCAACAACTTTTGTGGGATGAAGATTGAATTCCCTCGCTTCAATGGTGATGATCCAAGTGGATGGATACACAAGGTGGAACAATACTTTAATTTTCATAACACTTTTGATGTCACCAAGTCCCAATTGCATCATTTCATTTGGAACATGAAGCCCTTCAATGGTTCTGTTGGTACATCAAGGATCATGAAGAGCCCCAATGGACAGATTTTCGCCAACTCCTTTTGCACCGATTTGTCCCTAGTGGTTTTGATGAATTCACGGGAGAACTCAACAAAATTCACCAAACTGGCACTATGAGAGAGTATCAAACAGAGTTTGAGAACTTAGTCAAGCACATGGAAGGATTTTCTGATGCATTCCACAGGATTTGTTTTATCAGTGCTCTTAAGGATACAATCCGATCTGACGTTACAATGTTCTGTCCCAACGTTATGATGGAAATCCTAGGGTTGGCTAAGTTGGAGGAGGACAAGATTAGGGCTCAGCCATGCCCCAAATCCACTTTTGTTCCATTAAAAAATATAGTTCCCCAAAGACATCCAATCCTCTGACTCGTAGAACCACTCCTATCAAGCATTTGTTTGAAGCCGAGATGTAGGAACATAGGGAAAAAGGACTTTGTTATAATTGTGATGATAAATTCACCTGGGGACATCAATGTACTGGACACAAGCAATATTTATTGGATGTGGTTTCTATGCCTACACTTGAAATTTGTGACGTTGCTTAGGATCCAGTCGACGATCAGGTTGACATTCCATAGCTTCCTATTGACCCTCAGATTGCTAAACAAGTTGATTGTTGTGTCCATCCTTTCTCCAGCTTTAAATTCATGGTTGCCAATGGGATCACCTTACCTTGCAAAGGAAAGTGTTGTAGTGTGTGTATCTCTATTATAGATTATAAATTGTGCTCTAACATGTTTTCCATACCCCTAGGAAGTTTTTTTGTGATTTTGGGCACTCAATGGTTATGCACACTTGGACCCATCTTATGGGATTTTGTTGAATTGTGGATGCATTTTGTAGTCAATGGGAAAAACACACATTCAATGGATTACAACCAGGGTCTCTCAGCATCATCAGTTCACATTGCATGGAAACGATCCTTAATAAGAATTCGCATGGTTTCATCACTCAGCTCCATTTCATTCAGATGCAACCTTCTACAGTCTCAAATACTCCCTTAAATCTTTCATTCCGATGCACCCTTCAGATGCTTGATTTTTCCAAGCCCTTCACTCTTGAGAGTGATGCTTATGACAATGGAGTTGGTGTTGTCCTCTTTCAAGATGAACATCCCATGGCATTCATCGGTAAATCCCTTACTGGAAAGGATTTATCCACCTCCACATATGAGAAGGAAATGATGACTATTTTGCACACAGTACAAAAGTGGTGGCCATACCTCTTAGGGAATCCTTGCTGCATCAAGACTAATCACCAGAGTCTGAAATATTTCCTGGAACAATGGGTCTCATCCCCATCACAATAGAAATGGGTTAGCAAACTCAGGGTTTATGACTATGAGATCAATTACAAGAAGGCTAAGGACAATCTTGTGGTGGATACTCTTTCCTGCACATTTGATGCCCCTATATCTCTTTCAGCTATTTCTATGCCTATTCCAACTTGGTTACACTCTGTTCAACAAGGCTATGTCAATGACTCATCATTATCTAAAATCATCCAACCGTTGGCTAGTAACCCTTCTGTGGTACTGCATTTCTCTCAGGATGGATCTTCTTTGAGATATAAGGGTCGTCTAGTGCTTCCCCAGAGCACAGATATTAAACATGCAGTATTTTATGAACTCCATGCTTCTCCATTAGCAGGGCACTCTAGTTCATGAAAACATATGAGAGGGCACAATGTCACTTCTTTTGGAAGGGAATGAAATAATAAATTCAACAGATGGTTTTTGAATGTGCTCCTTGTCAGCGCCACCAAGGTGAAACTACAATCCTTTCCGAATTGCTCAAACCTTTGCCCATCCCTACAAGGATTTGGACATATATTTCGATGGATTTCATTCAAGGCATCCCTGAATATGGAGGGAATACTGTCATCTTCATTGTGGTTGATCGACTCTCCAAATATCATCATTTTGTGCTCTCAGACCTCCAAATACCACCTCCTCAAAACAAGATATTCCTTCTTCATGGAATCCCTTCTTCCATTGTCTCAGACTGCAACACACCTTTCACAAGTCATTTTCTCCTTACTGACACCAAAATGAATATGAGTTCAGTTTATCACCCACCAATAGCCGGTCCAAATGAAGTCATCAATAACTATTGGGAAACTTATCTTCGTTGTTTCACCTCTGAAGAACAACATCTGTGGGCAAAGTGGCTCCCTCTCGCTGAATGGTGGTACAATACTTCCTACCATACTGCATCTCAAATGAATCCATATGAAGCAGTTTATGGTCACACACCTCTAGTACTCCTTCCATACACCCCCAGCAGTTCACCAGTTCAGGCCATTGACATGGTTATTCGAAACCGACATCAGATTCTTCACCTTCTGCAGGACAATTTTCACATGGCCAGAACCCGCTTGAAACACCAAGCCAATCAGCACCATTCTAAGCGCACTTTTCAAGTCGGTGACATGGTTTTTCTTCGTCTGCAGCCTTACAAGCAATCCTCATTGAAACTCAAAGGGAATCAAATGCTCGCTCCTAAGATCTCTAGTCCATATACAGTTCTTCATAATATTGGGTTTGTTACTTATAAATTGACACTTCCTCCTTCTTCTCGCATTCAACAAGTGATTGGCACCAACATCAGAGCACAAATTGTTTTACCAGAACGAGATAATGAAGGATCCATCATTTTAGATCCGGCGGCCATCCTCAATAAGCACACTTGGAAGCTTCGCTCTCGGTCCATCATAGGGGTCTTAATTCAGTGGCACAACATGCAACCAGAGGATGCTACATGGGAACAGCTCCTTCAGATTCAGCAACAATTTCCACATCTAAAGCTTTGAGGACAAAGATTTTTTTTAAGAGGGAGGGGATGTTCAGAACCCATGTCAACCCTCCTATTTATTTTGTTAGTATATTTTATCAGACACATATGCTTTGTAACTCGTCCCATCAGTATGTTGTATTATCCCACATTCATGGGGAGTAAGTAATATTTGTTAAGTTGTCTAGTTATTATGTTGCATTATCTCACATTCATGGGGGGTAATAGTTGTTTAGATTAGACTTAGTATATAACTATGTGTTGAGGCTAATGAAAACATCCAAGAGTTAATTTGTATTGAGCTTTCTCAAAGGAGGTTGCCCCCTCGAAGTGGCCCGCGATCAATAAAATATCTTTTGTGCTCCAATATTTCCGTTATATCGTGCATTCTCATTGTTTATTGCAGGAGGTTCTCCATAAATTTTAAAGGGAAATTACCTACTCGTTGTATGGGTCCATACGAAGTAGTTACAAGTTTTGACAATGGATCAGTAAGAATTAAAACAATTGATGTCTTAGAAATTTCTTTTGTAGTAAATGGACATAGACTTAGGCTCTATCACCAATCGACATCTAAATCGGATTTCATACAAAATGCTTTGCAGCAAAATGAAATGGAATTAGTTGAAGAGGAAGCTATTCCTCCTCCTCCTGATCCTCGAAATATTTTGGGTTATTATCATTTATATATATGTACATATGTGCTTGTTTCTTTGAATAAATAATAATCATTTCTAGTAGGTTTTCTATACAATACTCTTTCACTTTTATGTCTTTATGAATAAATTGAATTATCTAACAAGTGGTTTTGCAGTGATTACAAGTATTCTATCGCTATAACCATCATATGGGGTATTACTTGGAAAAGGGAAGTATGCTAAATACTCATCAGGTATTTTAATCTTTTTTAGGGTACTTTCAAAATTTGCAACTTATACGGATAAATTTTACATATCAATCTTTTATATATCATACTTAACCAATTCTGTTATGATTCATATAGTTTAGGTATTTTGATTCAGACATGTATATGTCTAATTTATTCTTTTACACAGTTGCCTAATAAGACCCACTTTCATTATCATATTTTTCACATCTTTATTTTTCACCTATCGATTACTATTTCATCCTATACTTGTTATCAAAACTTGTATCTTGATTATTTTGGTGAAAACTCGAAAGTAAGAGGAATTTTTATCTGTGGGGAAATTTACTTTACTTTATAAAGAAGAAGGACTGTTAGGTTAAAGAACAACTTTCAAATATTCTCTTTTGACATATCTTGATTTTGGCCATTATGAATTAAAAAAATTACTTATAACTTTATTTTGAAAAAAAATGAATTATGTGTTTAGAAGGACTTAACATGCTCTAGTATCAATCGTCTTCCATATCTTTAATGTCATTATAAAAGGAAAACCCACTGGGGTACTGAATAGGCCTGTTGGAAGTGAGTCAATGCTAAGTAAAAATATTATAACAAAAAGCTCAATAAATGAAAGTAAACCCATCGGGCTACTGAACAGGATCACTGACAGTGAGGCTATGCTTGCATGGTACCAAGATAAACCTGTCGGGGTATTGAATGGGCCTGCTGACAGCGGGGCAATATTTGGTAAATGAGATCTAGTTGATACACCACTATACATATAGTTCGTTAAAAATTGATAATAGATGAAAAAAAATCAAAAACAATTATGTCATGGCTAATTGTTTATAATGTCATTTGAGAATGGCTCTAAGTTGACTTTTCCTGCCATCTAATTCCGTATATCTTTAAGATATGATTATCTTAGAAATAGGACATATAGATATAAATCTCACACACTCCAAGATACACTTGAAATACTTGATGATGACAGGATATCTTTACAATGAGGCATGGATGGCTAGTTTTTCCTATGGTTTTCTTTTAATTATATTATTCTCATTTTACATGGTCTTTTTCAGCACTGTTTTCTTTTACATAAATATACATTTTTGAACCATTTCCATTTACTAGTTATTTTTCCTTACACCAAATTAATAGCATCCTCGCATTCTTTATATTTTCTTGGAACAATCATTTCTTCTCTTTGTATGGCTTGAGGACATGCCATCTCTTTGGTTTGGGGGAAGAGGGATTTGATTTGAAAAATTAGATTTATTTTTGATAAATATGTTTATCTCTAACAAATGATAAGTATTTTCAAGAATATAAACAGTGGAATTTGGTTATAGCTTGAAGCATATTTTACAGCAAAATTCAATATGGTCTTACCATATGAAGAATCGAATGAATGCAAATGAAATATCAAATAGTGATCTGAAAAATGGTGATATTATAGTACTTATGATTAAATTTGCTAACCAAATTTTGTTTTAAGCAAATAGTTTTTGCTTCCATATCATTTTATCATTAATAATCTTATCCTTTTATCGAATTAATTATGCATGGAAATGATTAATCTTCCTTCCATTCAAGATGCGATTTATGTTTTTGTTCGACTTGTCCAAAGTTTTACTTTGAACATGGTTGAATTAATTTCAAAACCTTATAAATGATAAAATTATTTTAAACCTGAAAACTGTTTATTTAAAAATGTTGAAAAATCCAATAAAGTCATTTTTAAATTTCATATAAATATGTGACATAAAATATATGTTATTTTTAAGTTACAGGTTAACATAGTGAAGTTTAAATTACCTTCTCATTTGCTAAGTTGAAGGCAGTTGTTAGTTTGCCCTCTTCCTAAATTGTTTTCTCTTTCTTTTTGCTCAGTGGGACCTGGCATTTCTCCGGTTTGGGGGAATGTTGATTCTCGATTTGTTATGATTTTTGGTAGATAAATTATTCATTTAAATACATATTTCATCATCTTTTGTATGTTTTATGTTACGCGGATTATTATTCACCTTGAGGTATGAGTGTTTTTAAGGTTTTTATAAAATTATTTTATTATTATTTTTATTTTTATGGTTTAATCAATTAAAAATAACAATATTAAAGTATACTTGATGTATTTATTAATTTGTATAATTGTTTGTAGGTTGTATAATCTTTTTAGGCCAAGTTAATATGAAAAACACATTCAGCCGGATTTTCACATAGCATGTCTTGCTCGACGTCTAGCTCGTCATTCAACCTGTTCCATGAAAACGGCTGGTAGTTTTCCAGATGTCGAAATTTGTTGCCATACACTCCAGTCCTAAAGCAGGCTAGTAGATAGGCACTTTGTTCACCCTAGATCGAGGCCCAACATATCCAGCTCATGTCCCAGCCTTTCATTCAGCACTCCGTCGAAATCCTCCGTCAGACTACATGTTGTTGACAATTAATTCTGGCCATTTAAAATGTGAACTAGCTGCCAAAAATATAGTTATCTACGTGTCTGGTAATGGAGTTGTTTTCTAGACTATTTGGCAGCCTACGTTATCCTTTACTTGCCACCACAACAACCATCCATGCGCTGGACTATCGCATTCAACTCGTGCCCTAGAAGGATCGTTCGTGGCCTCCTCTGCTTGACTCCAAACTACCACCAGTATATGGGTTTAAAGAATAGAATGACCTACATTCTAGAAAACCTACCATGTACACTACCTTGGCTCACCACCATTCCATTTTAACTCTGAAGAAGGATTTGTGTGCCACCTCTGCAGAGCGTTTGTGCTGGAGAAGGATTCTGTGTGCATGTTGTTCAGTGAAAAGAACCAAATTTGCATTGAAGAAGTAAAATTTTTATGCGTTGGCCTGTGATCAGTTAAAATCTATTATAGTCGACTAAATTTAGAGAGCAGTTGACCACTAAAGGGTCGACTTTCTCATCCTTGTAAATCATTATATAAAGCAGCCTCTGTGAGAGAGCTCAATTAGCTAGAAAACTAGTCAATTAGCAGAGTTAGGAGAAGAGTTGTTGTTGTGATTTACACTTGAAATTTGTATTTCTATTCCACCATCTGAATATAGAGTTGTATGCATTGATGTTCAAGATTTAATTTAAGTATAATCCAGCCAGGAATCACCCCTGATTGCTGAGAGGGCCCCTCATCAACCAAAGGTTCATTTGCTTTGTTTAGCTTAGTTTATTTTCTGTTTTAGCTTAGTTTAATTTCTAGTTTGTTTCCATTAGATTATAGTAGATGCTATCTTATTTCTTTTCTGCAATACATTAACTTAGTTTTATTTCGAAAGTTAATTAGTTAGATGCGCACATAGCTTGTTTTCAGTTATTTGCTTTTAGTCATTTTGTTTCCAGTTATTTTCATTTTCAGCATTACTTTCATTCTTTGTTTTCAAGAATATAGAATAAGTTATTTTCATAAATTTAGAATAGGTTCAATTCTATTCCTGTTTTGAATTAATGCATGTTAATTTCCAATTTATTTATTAGTTTAATATGCAAATGATTCCTTTTGTTTAGGAATTAGTTTAAGATTAATTTACTGCTAATAGGTTTATTTATTGTTCTAATGTGTTAGAATTACATCTGCATGGCTTCAGCTGAAGATTAGTTCATTTAGGTTAGTTTTTACCCTTTTAACTGTGCAGCCTGTCATTTGGACAACCTGTTTAGTCTTTTATTCAGCCTCCCCTTTCAGACCTACGGTTCAGTCCATCATTCAGTCTTTAGTTCTATTTTTAGTGTTTTTATGTGTTTTAAGATTGTTTTCAGTTATGTTTTGTTGATGTTTGAATTATTCTTTGTCTGTAATAGTTAAATAATAGATTTTGTTTATTATTTCAGTTAAAGTTTAATTGTTTTAAAATATTTATTAAAAATTTTATCATTTTTCTTACCTCTTTTACTCTAAACGTAGTTTAAGTTATTCTTAAGTTTTGTTTCTGATTTTGTCTTATGATTATAAGGTTTTGTGTCTATTCCTTTTGAATTGATTTATTTGTTTGCGTGCAAGATTTAGTGTTTTCCATAGTATGTTGTTAGGTTGTCTTTTATGATTTTGTTTGTAGGATAGAACCTAAAGATATTTCTTTATTATGTTTTCTAGTCGCTTCTTTTTAAGTTTTCCTTATTAAGTTTTATCTATTAACTTTTCTAGTTGCTTATAAGTTAAGTCTTCTTTGCACTTTAGTTTTCTGTTTGAATCAATAAGTTGTTGATTATATCTTTTTTAGTCCAAAGTTCTGAAATAGATACTTTCTTAGTTAATCTTTTATCTCAGTTTAGTTACCTTAATTGCATTTTTAGGAAGTTTCACTCAGTTTTTCATTTTGAAATATCTTTCGATCTTTTGTTTTTTAAAATATTTACATGACATTCTCTACCTTCGCATATATTTTGTGTCAACTCTAAGCTTACCAACCCCAGTTGAAAATTAAAGAATAGGTGGATTAATTTAGACATTATAACACCCAACACTTTTGGTGTCGTTGCTGGGGAGTTGTTTTGTAAAGTAAAGTAGAATTCTTTATGAAGTTTAGTAATAGGTTGGTAGCATGAGAGCGGTAAGACGAGAGGTAGGAACCTGCGCATCTGTTATAATAGGTGCCCCAAAATCCAGCAATAGTAGTAGTATAGGTTTTCTTTAGTTTAAAAGTCTTTTATAAGTAAAATTAGAGATCCTTAGGGCATATTTATCAAGACCAGAAAATTTATTGAAGTCTCTACTAACTACTATAGGGGACGTAATTCCCCAAATACTAACTCACCAGAAAGGTATCGAAAGACCCCTATAGGAAGGAGTTCTACCCTGAAAGATCAAGAAACTCCCTTAGAATATCTTACTGGAGAATCCATAGAAGGAGAAGGAAACTTGGCAGAAGGTCCAAAGGACCTTGTTCTTGAGGAAGTTCAAGAATATTATCCATTAGAAACCCCTTGTCGTCCACTAGTTTCAAATCCAATTAACACAACTTTTTCACTAGTAGGAAGTCCAAATTTTGTTGACTTTGTTGATCCTTCTCAAGTAAAATATATTTTTGGAACCTTAGTAGATCCAGTTATTTCACAAATTGAAACTTCTACAATAGAACCTACTATCCCTCTCAGGTTCAATAAAAACACGGTTGATCAGAGGAAGATCTCTCCCAAAAAGGAACGTTGGGACGCCTCCTTATCACCTCGAAAGGAGCCTCCTAGGTATATTTACATTAAGAATCCAACTTATATGGAGATACGAGGAGAAAACGATTATCATGATGAAGTTATAATTGAAGAAGGAGAAGGGGAAAATCGAATTGAGGCTAGCTTTGGGTTCCCTATCTTAGATACAATGCAGGATGTAACAATGAAAAACATCCCTCCTTCTTCCTTGCCTACTTTCTATGGAAAAAGTAACGAGGACCTGGACACATTCCTGTTAGAGTTCAATATCCTTTGTAAGAGTTATAATTATCTACAAGATGCTCACAAACTAAAACTCTTTCCGGCTACACTCAAGGATTCTTCCTTGTGATGGTTCATGGGATTAGGAGAATCCACTATTAGGACTTGGGTTGATATGAAAACCTCATTCTTATGAAAATGTTAAGAATACTGAAAACCTAAGGACTCTCGACATGACATATTCAAGATCCAACAACTTGAAGAAGAGAGCCTGGAAGATTATCTCGAGAGGTTCATTTATACATTACATAAGTCTAAATACAATGACCTCTAAGAACATGTAGTACATACACTTTTCCTTAAAGTAATCTTCGAGGACTTGTTAGATAGTGTTAATATAATGGAAGCTGGCAATATTTCTCATAAAAATTTTCCACACATCGGTGAGATGTGTAAAAATTATTCTAGAAGTAGGGGGGAAGTTAGAAAAAAAATTTGAGATCCTTTTAGTAAGAATATCAGAGGAAATGTTCCTACTTCAAGCGGAGTTACAAGAGTAGAGTTAGGAAACCTATTGGAGAATTTTAATACTCATATCTTAGGAGCAATGGGTTCTCAACTAGATTCTTTACAAGACAAGAAAAGGTAGGATGAAAAATGAGAAGCAATGAGTATCTTTTGTCCAAAATGTAGAACTAAACATCCCAAAATGGAATGTCCATTAAACAATATCTCCATATGTCACATTTGTACAGAAGAGCACCCAACAGATAACTACCCATCCTTGCCTGGATTGCAATCCATCTATAAGAGTGGGGATGCAGCTGAAACATCTAGGAGGCCTCTTTGGAAACCTAGGGACCAACCAGCATATCCAAAAATTTTACCACAACCTCTACCCTATTATCCTTCGTATCAACCACCTTAGCAATGGAACAATTTTGGCTGGCAGAATTGGCCATCTCAGTATTCTCCTCCTCAATTTACACAACAGAAATATTGGTCACAAGGATGGAGAGGACAACCATATCCTCAGCCACAACCTATTCCTACACCTAATCATCCTTATCCTCAGAATCAAACAAATTTCCAACAAATACCGCCAGGATTTGTACCTCCACTTCCTTTTATCGCACAACAACCTCATCACTTTCAAAATGCAAATCCTTCTCGACCAACATTATTAACTGCATAGCCGATACCTAACCCTAACAATAAACCAACTCAATCTCTTAATAACATTGAGTTGAAAACTCTTCCCTCATACCTAATCTCGACTATACCTATAGATGAAATTCAGTTATGATCGGGAAGAGTTGTGAATAATAAACCCAAGTCATCAATCATTATTCAGGAACCAAGCAAAGAAGAAGAAGATTCAAGTGAACCCGTGAATGATGCTATTTTGAAATATGTGACCATTCCAAAGGTTCCAGTACACATCTATCTTCCACAAGATACTATTCAGGAGAAAATAATTCCTCCATTTCCAGAAATATTAGTAATAGAAAAACCTGTAGTTCATGCAGAGTATAACATTTTGAATGAATTAAATAACATTTGTTTAACATCCCTCTATTACAAGCTATCAAATATATACCTATATATAGTAATTTAATAAAAGAGCTATGTATTAAATGTCCAAAAAGAAGAAAAAATACCCTCTTACAATTCATGTTATAGGAGAAATGTTTTAATGTATGATAGGTCAGTCTCGGATTGCAAAATATACAAGTCCAGGAACTCTAGTAGTGACTGTAATTATAAACAATGCCTCCATAGAGAATACATTAATCAATTTAGGATCCACTATTAACATGATGACCAACACAATTTTAGAATTTTTACAGTTAGGACAATTTCTTCGACCTACCCCTTCCATCCTAGAACTAGTAGATCGCACTATGGTAAAACCAGTTGGAGTCCTGGATGATATTGTTGTATCAGTAGCTTCATGGGAATACCCTGTCGACTTTATGGTAGTAGAGTCAAAGGAATATTATAAAGGACATCCTATTATCTTGGGAATACAATGGTTAGCTACCGCAAATGCTTTTATAGGGTGTAGGGATGGAGAGATGACTATTTCCAATGGGTTGTCCACATAAAGACTTATTTTATACCCCTCAGCACAACCAATTATTAAAAATTCATGGTGGTTAAATTTTTATTTTGGGAATGAATACTTTGATGATCTTTCCCTTCCGAGTGATTTTTCTTTAGTACTTCAAGAGGAGACCACTGAGAATGTATTAAACCATTTTATCTCTTCAACAACCTATACAGATTTCCCTCTGTCCTTTTCTCAACTTGATCAGATTTTTGGAGATGAGTTTCAAGAGAATATGGATCTCTCAATGTTTATAGAAACACCATGTGCCTTCACAATTGAAGAGCATACAAGACCATATACCATACCTTGTAAGGTTGGCCCTGAAAAATTCTTCCATATAAACGTCGGATTAAGTGAAAACTAACAAGCACACCTACTTAAAGTTATTAAGAAACAAACTGGAGCATTCGCATGGGAATACACTGATATGAAGGGTATACACCCTAACCTGTATTCACCATATTTATATGGATCCAAGCATATCACCTGTAAGGCAACCACAGAGGAGGATGAATCCTGCTCTAAAGGATATAGTAAAAGAAGAATTACAAAAAATACTCACTGCTAGTTTTATCTATCCTATTTTCGACAATAAATGGGTATCTCCGTTTGTAGTAGTTCAGAATAAATTTACAAGGAAATGGCATATTTGTGTTGATTTTAGAGAGTTAAATAAAACTACACTTAAAGACTACTTTTCTTTACCTTTTATCGATCAAGTATTAGATACTTTGTCAGGTAAATAGTACTTTTCCTTTCTTGATGGCTATAGTGGATACAATCAAATCCTAATAGCACCTGAATATTAGGATAAGACCACTTTTACATGCCTGTGGGGAACATTTGCTTATCGAGTCTTACCATTTGGATTATGTAATGTACCTGCCACTTTTAAGCGAGCAGTCTTAGGAATTTTCTATGATCTTATACATGACTCTATTGAAGTATATATGGATGATTTCATAGCCTATGGTAACACCTTTCAAGAAGCTCTTGAAAACCCAGAGAAAGTTCTGATCCGATGTCAAGATACAAACCTAGCCCTTAGTCATGAAAAGTGTAAAATGTTACTGAAAGAAGGTATAGTTTTAGGACACCATATTTCTTCCCAAGGAATTAAGGTAGACCTTGCTGAGATCAAAGTAATAGTTGGCCTTCCCTCCCCAAAAACCCAAAAAGAGGTAAGAAGCTTCCTTTGTCATGCAGGCTATTACCATCACTTTATTAAAAATTTTACTAAAATAGCTGCACCAATGTTTAAGTTACTTACAAAGGACTCAAAATTCCAGTGGACAGAATCATGTCAAAATTATTTTGAAATCTTAAAAGCTAAACTATCGGTGGCACCAATACATAGGGGTATTGATTGGTCCCTTCCTTTTCACATATCTACCAATGCATCCGATACGGCCATAGGAGGACTCCTCAGACAAAAATAAGGATAAGCACCTTATTCCATCTACTTTATTAGCAAAAATCTGACCCCTGCCAAATTAAAATATAACATTACCGAAAAGAAATTTTTGGCAGTAGTTTATTCTATTAATAAATTTCGTCATTATATCACAGTTTATGAATTTTTTGTGCATACTGATCACTCTGCCATTATATTTCTGATGAATAAACCAATTACTAGTGGTAGAGTGACTCGAAGGCTTATTTTATTGCAATAATTTAACATTACCGTCATTGATCGATTTGGTAAAGAAAATCTTGTAGAAGATTTCTTTTCCCATATTCAACATGAAGAAGGTACTAAACCAGTTGATGACACTTTTCCTTATGAACATCTATTTGTTGTATCTGTTCAAACCCCTTGGTTTGCGGATATTTCCAATTATCTAGCAACAAGGAAAATACCAAACCATTTGTCTCCACATGAGAAGCGTCATATTATAGTTCAAAATTCTAATTATTTTTGAGTTGATAATGATCTCTTCCACATTGGTCCCGATCTTATTATTCGACGATGTGTGCGGGAGGATGAAATGACAGACATCCTCCATGCATGCCATGATGGACCATGTGAAGGACATTTTTTTGATAATAGGAAATCATATAAAGTCTTACATTCTGTTTCTTATTGGCCAAGCATTTTTAAAGATGCTGCCAAATATGTTAAAGGATGCGATAGTTTACAAAATAGGGGTAGACCTACGCCATCCGATCAAATTCCTTTACAACCCCAAGTCATGATTGAACCTTTTGAGAAATGGGCTCTTGATTTTGTAGGACCGATTTCTCCCATATCTCGTAAAAAGAAACATATCTTAGTTTGTATGGACTATGTCACCAAGTCGGTAGAAGCTAAAGCTTTATTTAGAGCCACAGAGAAATCGGTGGTAGAATTTATATATGAAGAAATATTAACCCGGTTTCGTGTACCTAGAGAAATTGTCATAGATCAAGGTACTCAGTTTACTTATAAATTAATGAAATAAATTACTACAAAATATAGCATCCGACATTGCAAATATTCACCTTATCACCCTCAGGATAATGGTCAAGTAGAATCAACTAATAATGTATTAGAAGCCACCTTAACTAAGACCATTCACTCACATCATAAGGATTGGGAAGATAGACTTCTCAAGGCTTTATTGGCCTATAGGATAACATGGAGAAACACTACTAGACATAACCCCTATCAGTTAGTGCATGGCAAACAATTCCTTTTACCTATTGAATTTCAAGTTAAAAAATTTCGTATGGCAACACAATTAGGCATGAATTTGGATGAAGCACAGAAACAATGAATATTACAAATTAATGAGTTAGACAAAACTAGGCAAGATGCACTTCAAAGAACAATGTTAATACATAATCAACAAAAAAAAATGGCATGATAAATTTATTATTCAAAAGCAGTTTAATACTGGAGATTGGGCACTACTGTTTGATTCACGGTTTAAAATTTTTAAAGGGAAATTAACTACCCATTGGATGGGTCCATACGAAGTAGTTACAACTTTTTACAATGGATCAGTAAAAATTAAAACAATTGATGGCTCAGAAATTTCTTTTGTATTAAATGGACATAGACTTAGGCTCTATCACCAACCGACATCTAAACAGGATTTCATACAAAATGTTTTCTGTAGCAAAATGAAATCGAATTAGTTGAAGAGGAAGGTATTCCTCCTCCTCGTGATCCTTGAAATATTTTGGGTTATTATGATTTATATATATGTACATATGTGTTTGTTGCTTTAAATAAATAAGCGTCATTTCTAGTAGGTTTTCTATACAAGACTCTTTCACTTTTATGTCTTTATGAATAAATTGAATCATCAAACAAGTGGTTTTGCAGTGATTACAAGTATTTTATCTCTATAAGCAGCATATGGGGTATTACTTAGAAAAGGGAAGTATGCTAAATACTCATCAGGTATTTTAATCTTTTTAGGGTACTTTCAAAATTTGTAGCTTATACGGATAAATTTTACATATCAATCCTTTATATATCATACTTAACCAATTCTGTTACGATTCATATAGTTTTAGTTATTTTGATTCAGACATGTATATTTTTTATTTATTCTTTTAAATAGTTGCTTGATAAGACCCACTTTCATTATCATATTTTTCACATATCAATTACTAGTTCATCCTATACTTGTTATCAAAACTTATCTCTTGAGTATTTTGGTGAAAACTCGAAAGTAAGTGGAATTTTTATCTGTGGGGAACATTACTTTAATTTATAAAGAAGAAGGATTGTTAGGTTAAAGAACAACTTTCAGTTATTCTCTTTTGACATGTTTTGAGTTTGGCCATTATGAATTAAAAAAATTACTTATAAATTTATTTTGAAAAAAATGAATTATGTGTTTAGAAGGACTTAACATGCTCTAGTACCAATCGGTTTCCATATATTTAATATCATTATACAAGGCAAACCCGTCGGAGTACTAAACAGGCCTCCTACCAGCGGGTCAATGCTAAGTAAAAATATTATAACAGGAAGCTTGATAATTGTAAGTAAACCCATCGAGGTACTGAATAGGCTCACTGGAAATGAGGCTATGCTTGCATGGTACCAAGCTAAACCCGACTGGGTACTGAACAGGCCTACTGAAAGTGGGGAAATATCTGGTAAATGAGATCTGGTTGATAAACCACTATACACATAGTTCATTAAAAAGTGATACTAAGATTAAAAAAATTTCAAAAATAATTATGTCATGGTCAATTGTTTATAATGTCATTTGAAAATGGCTCTAAGTTGACTTTGCCTGGCCATCTAATTCCGCATATCTCTAAGATGTGATTATCTTAGAAATGGTACCTATGGCTGTAAATCTCACACACTCCGAGGTACACTTGAAAAACTTGATGATGACAGGATATCTTTACAATGAGGCATGGATGGATATTTTTTCCTATGGTTTTCTTTCAATTATATTATTCTCATTTTACATGGTGTTTGTCAGCACTGTTTTCTTTTTCATAAATATACGTTTTTGAACCATTTCCATTTACTAGTTAGTTTTCCTTACACCAAATTAACAGGATGCTCGTAGTCTTTATATTTTTTTGGAACAATAATTTCTTCTCTTTGTTTGGCTTGAGGACATGCCATCTCTTTGGTTTGGGGGAAGAGGGATTTGATTTGAAAAATTAGATTTATTTTTGATAAATATGTTTATGTATAACAAATGATAAGTATTTTAAGGAATATACACAGTGGAATTGGGTTATAGCTTGAAGCATATTTTACAGCAAAATTCAATATGCTCTTACCATATGAAGAATCGAATGAAGGAAAATGAAATATCAAATAGCGATCTGAAAAATGGTGATATTATAGTACTTATGATTAAATTTGATAACCAAATTTTGTTTTAAGCAAATAGTTTTTACTTCCACATCATTTTATTATTAATAATCCTATCCTTTTTGTTAGAATATAATCCGTAGGGATTATATATTTTGTAAATAAATAAATAAAACTGATGTAGGAAGCCGAAAAGGCTGGGTGGAAGGTGAAACACAAGCATCCTATGAATTGTATAAATATATGCATTAGCAAGGGAATAATATAGAATCGGGAGTTATACCTATCAGTGGTATCAGAGCGCTGCCATAACTCCTGCCTGTTTCCAGTCTGCTCATTCATCTGCCCTTTCCTCAGTCTTCAGATTGCATGCATTGGTGCATGCGTTGGATGCTCTAACGCTCCGCTCAGCCCCATCCATCCTCTGCGTGATGTGATAATCCCTGTGATAGTCATGAAACCCTAATTTTTTATGTGTTTCAACATCCCATTTTCAATATAGTGTGCCCAGACTTGTGAAGACTGTGCCCTCTTGTAGCATCCTTCCACATTGCCAGAGAGATGCGATTTTGAATGTTTCTCTTTCGTGAAGAGACTGCTGAGTAAGAGCCTGCGTTGGAGACTGCTCTTAGTGAACACGTTGAAGACTGATATACATTGCGTGTTGATATACTGAATGTGTTGAAGACTGAGCCCGTGAATGCTGTGCGTGGAGCTGTCTGCATTCTTTGTGTGAAGACGTAGAGCTGTCTGCATTCTTTATGTGAAGGCGTTCTTTGTGTGAAGGCGTGGAACTATCTGCGTTCTTCCTATGAATGGAGGTAACCCTTTTTTGTTGACTGCATATATAGTGTGATTGCGTTGAAGACTGGTGATTGCATTGAAGACTGGTGATTGATATATATACATATATATTGCTGCGACTGGTGATTGCATTGAAGACTGGTGACTATAAATACTGTTGATTGATATATATTGATATATATTCCTGTGACCTGAACTTTTTGGGAAATCAGTAACTTGTTTTCATTGACTAGTAGTTGGTTAGTATATTACTCTTTTAGTTGAATAAATGTAAAGAGTTTTGTAAACGTACTGGAGCTTGAGTATATATGCTGGTAATAGCATGGAGGTAAACCGTTTTTGCTAGACCGTAACTGCAAAATCTACAATTGATCGTGAAGACTGCGTGGAAAGAAAAACCCTAATTCACAAGGAAAACATCAGCTCCGAAGAAAATGCTTAAAAGCCCTAAGGCATGTCAAATAAAAGCTGTATGTGAAATTTCAGAAAATAGTCCATCTGCATTCTCGTGAATGAATCCAATCACCACGAGCAAATAGTAAACCATCTTTCTACAGTCCATTTGTATTGTTAAGTGATAGCTTTTGAAAGAAGTCTTTTGTGGTTGTGCGAGAAACTTTACTTGTATGTTGGTCAGTTTGTTGGTAAAATGATTAGTGTATGGTGATTTCTATGCTCCTGAAGAGAACATGGGGATAATTAAGAAATGCTTTTGGAAGAGTGCATCAGCTTGTGGGTGATATTGTATCGAGATGGAAGTCGTCTTGCATGCAGTACTATGGATGGATCAATAGCAATATTTGATGTGATACGAGCCAAATTTCTGTACAATTTGGAGGGTCATTACATGCCTGTGAGATCCCTTGTTTTTTTCCTATCCGTTCTAGGGTTTAAAGTTTGTGCTATTATTCGAAGAGCATTTCCAGTTCTAAGAACGTGGAGGTGAAGACGTGATAAGTATATGCATGGAGAGGCCTGTGTGGAGTCTGGAAACTTTTTATTCATATTGCTGATGTATACATGCTGTTGTTTACTTCCTGAAATGCTGCAAGGTGCATTTTGGATATATGAGACTGAACCTGTGGAGATGCCTACGTATTGAGAAATCAAGCGAGCCTATGTTGCTACAGCCTGTTGAAGACCTACTTGAAGACCGATCTCAATATTAAAAAAATTTGAATACTGAGACTGATATATTGCATTGTGATACTGAGACTGATATATTACTAGTGACTGATATATTTTGTATTGAAGGGGCCTGTAAAATTGCATTGTATTCACCTTGGTAGAGACTGTATACCTGCAAGGTTATTGTTTTCCTATTTCTCTTTGTCATATTAAGTTCATTATTGTAAATTACACTAACATCTATAAAAGATGAAATCTTTGTCATCAATAGTTGGTGCCACTCTCTCTGGTAAAGATCATTCCAAGGGAGATTGCAGCAAGAGAGGACGAGGGAGAAGAAACTTCAGAGGCAGAGGGGGCAGAAACAAAAGATTAGATTTGCAGTGCAAGCATTATGGAAAGACTGGGCACACATCAGATCAGTGTTGGGCTTCGTGGGACTCCATCAAAGACAAACATAGCCAAAGGAAAGATGACCAAGATGCTAGTAAATCTTCTGATTCTTGTATTGTTGCACATTGTAATCTTGGAATTAATGAAATGACTTCACTTTAATCTTACAAAGATTGTTGGTTGCTTGATACTGGTGCAACATCACACATGACATTTAGAAAATATTGTTTTGAAGAACTTAATGAAACAATAGATGGCATAGTTTACTTTGCAGATAAGTCAAGTATTAAACCAAAGGGAATGGGAACCATTCGACTGAAAATTCCTGGATTCCCTGATTTCTTGTTGAAGAATGTTCTTTATCTTCCAGAGTTGTAGAGAAGCCTATTGTCCTTGGTGGAGATTTGACAGCAAGGCCATTCCATCCACATGTTTGATGGAATCGTTGAAATAATAAAGTCCTCTGACAACCAAGTCATCATGACTGGATACGAAGATGGAAAGTTGTTGAAGCTCAAGGGTTCATCTGCAAGAATTCAAAACTATGCCTACCTCTCTGAGCATGGAGAAGGTAATATGTCATCTAGTTCATTTTGGCATGCAATATTTGGTCATTTGAATTATAACAGTATGTGCTTGTTGAAAAAGAATGGTGTATTTGGTTTACCCACCATTCCCAAAGAGAAGAAAAAATGTGATGCATGTATATTAGGGAAACATAGTAAGCTGCCATTCCATGAATCTAATTTCAGAGCAAGTAGGAAATTAGAACTAGTGCATTCTGATTTATGTTGCCCTGTTGGTTGCTATGGGCAGACCCGGGTTTACTATTATCAACCAACAACACCCCTAGATCACTGTCCCTTTCGGCAACAGACCGTAAAGAGACCTAAAGTCTCACCCAAAGTGACTCTAATGGGTTGTCCAAGGACTCAAGTGTCTTGGACCAGGTTCTGTGGCGATCCTACTAGTGGCTCACAGTTCCCCCAGCTGCGAGGTCTCTTTCTCTGCGTGTCATGCGATCTCCTGCTCGCGTCGCGCGATTTCCTCGTCTCACAGCTCTTCTAGCCACGAGATATTGCTTTAAACCGTCGCGTAGTCCGATCCTACGTCGTGCGCTTTCCCTCTCTCACGATGAATCTTTGGCCTTATCGCATCACCGCGCACTGTGCGACACGTAGCTCCTGCCCAACGCTAAGTCCTTAACCTGCAGTATCACGCACCGCAGCTCCTCTGTCGATGCAGTATCACCTCTCTGTGATATCCTATCTCCACGGCTTAGCGCACTTAGCGTTGCTCGTGTCGACGTGCAAGACTTAACATACAAGGCTATCCGATACTGCAATAGTGGCTGTTTTACGCAAAGCATAAATGAACATATCCCACATACCAAAGACTTTAACTTATGTTTATCCTTCTATACTGCTGTGAACTGATTAACACGTTCATTGATTAAACTGTAAACAAAGTCCATGAAATGACTGAGAATTGCATAAGTAAACATAACAGATAAACCAATCACATAACACTTGATTTTAACGTGGTTCACCTCCAGAATGGAAGTTACGTCCACAAAACTGTGTTTTCTTATAGCTCAAGGGAAGGTAAAACACAGTTCTGCTGCACCACATATGCAGCTTAAGATCTTGTCTCTTAGATCTCTTTTCTCTTCTATATTGCTCTCCTACAATATACCCTTCCCTCTCTATCTATCCTTGCAGATCGTTACATGCATATTCTATAAGCCAGCTACTGGTTACAGTAAGATTGATATCGCTGATAACAGAACCAGAGCTAGGCTTTACAACAGTTTAATGTTCTGCAAAACACTACTAACAACTGAATGAACCAACTAACTAACCAAGCAACCAAGCAACCAAGCAACCAACCCTTTTACAATACAAAATATATCCCTTTATAGGCAGCTCGAAGGTCTTGCCATGTTGGAGCAGGGTCCCGCAGCTAGAGAAGAAGCTGCTAGTTTAGCAGAGAGATAAGTTTTGGCGGAAAGAAGATAAGATAGAGCTACGACTGTTAACACCCAAAAATGGTTCACTACCTCATCTGCCCCATTACATGGCTCATTTGTCCATTTTTCTACCATATTTCCATCAAAAACCCATAAAACCATCTAAAGAGCCTCCAAAAGGCTTAAAATGCCTCCAAAAGGCCATAAAACCCTCTTTTCCTCCAAAAAATATCCAAAATCTCCAAAAAGGAAGAAAAAATATAAAATAATGAGGAAAAGAAGGAAAAAACCCTAAACAGCTGAAACCCTAAACAGCTGAAACCCTAACCCTAAAACCAGCACTCCACCACTATAAATAAGTGATGGAGACCCCTTATTCAAAATCCACAATCACAAGTATCCTGCCTCTGCCAAAATTGCTCGTGAAACCCTAGCTCACCATTGAGCTACTTTCACCATTGAGAGCCCCTTTTGGCCCATTTCCACCATTGGAGAAAGAGAAGAAGTAGCTTGAAGCTCAGAGCCATCGACTTGGATCATCGCAAAGGGCTTCACCAACCTCCGCATTGGAGGTAAGATCAATAAAATAATTCTTTACCTTTTACTTATTTGAGCTTCATGAACATGTTTAGATTTAATTTTTTATTTCAGTTATAGCTTTTAATTCACATATCATTGAACTGCTACTAAGGAATCCATTGTCCTCAGTAGGTGCTCATTCACACAAGCTAGGGGTAAAACCCTAGCAACAATGACACCGTAGCACGTTTCCAGCTACAGAGTAGAGCCGGAAACCATGACTTTTTAGATAGAGAAGTCAAGAAAGGAAACGGTACCTGAGCGGCCGAGAAGAGAGATCTCACCCACTGCATTGAAGGCAGCGGTGGAAGACAGGAGGGATCAGCGACCCTCATAAAGAAGAAGGAGAAACGAGGCTGAAGCATTGAAGATGAAGGACAAAAAAGAGAAGCGGTGCATAGTACCCATGATCAGTGCCGGGAAGCATGGAAGACTGCAAAGAGATGTGGTGTGACGGAAAGCGGCTACCTCAAGTACAGATATGGCCAACTGTCACTAGTTAGGGTTTTGGGTTACTGTTGGGACAGGCCCACAGTGTTGTAATGGCAAGACCTTCGGGCTACCCATAAAAGGATATATTTTGTGTTGTAAAAGGGTTGGTTGGTGGGTTGCCGGGTTGGTTGGTTGGTTATTTAGTTGAGTCATTCAGTCATAGTAGTGTTTTGTAGACCATTAGACTGTTGTAAAATCCGAGCTCTGGTTCTGCTATTAGCGGAAGAAATCTTACTGTAACCAGTAGCTGGCTTATAGAGTATGCATGTAATGATCCGCAGGGATCAACAGAGATGGAAGAGTATATTGTAGGAGAGCAATATAGATAGAAAGGAGATCTAAGAGAGAATATCTTGAGCTGCATATGCGGTGCAGCAGAACTGTGTTTTACCTTCCCCTGAGCTATAAGAAAACACAGTTCTGTGGACGTAACTTCCATCCTGGAGGTGAACCACGTTAAAATCGTGTGTTATATGATTGGATTATTTGTTATGTTTACTTATGCATTTCATAGTCATTTATGGATTTTGTTTAGAGTTTAATGAACGAATGTGCTAATCAGTTCACAGTAATATAGAAGTAAAAGTATAAATCATAGTCTTTGGCATGTTGTATGTGGTTCATTTATGCTTTGCGTAAAACAGTCACTAGTTGCAGTATTGATTAGCCTTGTATGTTAAGTCTTGTATGTCGACACGAACAACGCTAAGTGCACTAAACCACGGAGGTAGGATATCACAGAGAGCTGATACCGCACCGGCAAAGGAGCTGCAGTGCGTGATACCGCAGGTTGAGGACTTAGCATTGGGAAGGAGCTGCGTGTCGCATGGTGCGCGGAGATGCGGTAAGGTTGGAGATATCGTGGCTCAGGGAAAGTGTGAGACATAGAGAAGGACCGCACGGTGGTAGACAGGTATACCTCGTGGCTAGAAGAGCTGCGAGACGAGGAGATCGCGCGACGTGAGCACAAGGTCGCGCGACGCACAAAGGAAGAGACCTCACAGCTAGAAGAGCTGCGATTCGCAAGTAGGACTGCCACAGAACCTGGTCCAAGACGCTTGAGTCCTTGGCCAACCCATTAGAGTCACCTCGGGTGAGACTTCAGGGCGCTTTGTGGCCTATCGCCGAAAGGGCCGGTGAGCTAGGGGTGTTGTTGGTTGATTATAGTAAACTCGGGTCTTCCCAAGTAAGCCAACATGCCATTACAACACTGTGGGCCTGTCCCAACAGTAACCCAAAACCCTAACTAGTGACAGTCGGCCATATCTGTACTTGAGGTAGCCGCTTTCTGTCACACCATAGCTCTCTGCAGTCTTCCATGCTTCCCGGCACTGATCATGGGTACTATGCACCGCTTCTCTTTTTTGTCCTTTGCTTTCAATGCTTCAGACTTGTTTCTCCTTCTCCTTTATGAGGGTCGCTGAGCCCTCCTGTCTTCCACCACTGCCTTCAATGCAGTGGTTGAGCTCTCTCTTCTCGGCCGCTCAGGTACCGTTGCCTTTCTTGACTTTTCTATCTTAAAAGTCATGGTTTCCGGCTCTGCTCTCCAGCTGGAAATGTGCTACGGCGTTGTAGCTCTGTCTTATCTTCTTTTTGCCAAAAATTATCTCTTTGCTAAACTATCATCTTCTTCTGTAGCTGTGGGACCTTGCTCCAACAGGCCCAATGCCAACTCCTTCAGCAAATGGGAATAAGTATTTTATGACATTTGTTGATGACTACTCAAGAATGTGCTGGATTTACTGTTTAAAGAAAAAATCATAAGCATTTCAAGCATTCAAAGACTTTCATGCATTGATAGAAAAACAAGAACAATAAAAAATTGGTACACTTCGTACTGACAATGGAAAAGAATACACTTCAAATGCTTTTGAATATTATCTTCGTCAACATGGAATTGCACATCAGACTACCGTTCCCTACAATCCTCAACAAAACAGTGTAGCAGAAAGAATGAATAGAACCATAATGAATATGGTTCGCTCTATGATGTTTTTCAAGAATGTAAAACTAATGTTTTGGGGTGATGCAGTAAAATGTGCAGTCTATTTGAGAAACAGAAGTCCCTCAAATTCTCTTGATGACAAGACTCCACATGAAATGTGGTTTGGCCATCTCCCTTCAATCAGGCATCTCAGAGTTTTTGGTTCCACCTGTTATGCCTTGATTCCAAAGGAGCAAAGAAACAAGCTTGGTGCTCGAAGCATAAAATGCATTTTCCTGGGGTACGAAGAATACTCCAAGGCATATCGTCTGTATGATGAGGTAAACAAGAAATTTGTTATTTCCAGAGATGTCATTTTTCTTGAAACTAATAAAAATGACCAGTCCATTGAGAGACAGCTTGATCATTTGGAATTTATCCTCATCCAAAGACATATTCTAAAAATAAATATGAAATTCCAAACCTTGAAGGGGGGATTCCTATTATGGATCAACCTTTGGAATTTCCATATGAAGCACCAAATCCCCTGCATGAAGAAGTTCCTGCTACTTCACTTAAATAAGAGGTTCAACTGGATGATGTGATTGAGAGAATTGAAAGACTCTCAATCAATGATGAAGCACCACCAGCTGATCAACCAAGACCATCACAGAAGATTCCTAAATGGGCCACAAAGACACTTGAAAGTGTCCATCTAGATGAAGTTGGAAAGCCGGGAACAAGAAGTTCGAAAAGACATGAAGATGGAGGAGGAGCAGATAATTCAGGTGATGACATGGATGTATCATTTGATTGTGAATTTAATTTATCTGCTAACTTTGAACCAACTTCCTTTGAAGAAGCTTCTACTCGAGTTGAGTGGAAAGAAGCTATGCAGAATGAGTATGATGCACTCATGAAGAATGGAACTTGGAAGCTGGTTGACCCTCCAGTTAGAACCAAACCAATTGGCTGCAAGTGGGTGTACAAGAAAAAATATAGATCCGATGGCTCACTTGACAAGAACAAAGCGAGGCTTGTAGCAAAAGGCTATGCACAGAAGGAAGGAATTGACTATGAATAAACATTCTCTCCTACAGCAAAATGGGCTACCATCTGTACCTTACTCTCTTTAGCTGCTCAGAAAGGGTGGAAAGTTCATCAGATGGATGTGAAGACTGCTTTCTTGAATGGAGACTTGAAAGAGAATGTCTTCATGTCCCAGCCAGAAGGATTTGTTGTGAAAGGAAAAGAACAAAATGTATGCAAGCTTTTCAAATCCTTGTATGGCCTAAAACAAGCGCCTCGCGCCTGGTATGAAAAGTTAACCAAGCATCTTTTGAAGTTAAATTTCGAACATTTTGATCTTGATGATGCAACACTGTTTATAAAGAAAGTTGGAAGATCTTTTGTGTATCTTGTGGTGTATGTAGATGATTTTTTAATGAAAGGGAACAATGAGAGCTATATATCATCCATAAAGAAAGATTTGAAAAAGATATTTGAAATGACAGATATGGGACATCTCCACTATTACTTAGGAATTGAAGTCACTCAACATCCTAAGTACATATTCCTATCTCAGAAAAAATATGTTGGAGAACTACTAAACAAATTTTGCATGACAGAATGCAACCCTATATCTACTCCAATGGAACAGAAAATGAAGCTCACATCAAGCGAAGGAAAAGAATTTGAGGATGCGACCAAGTATCGACAACTTGTAGGAAGTCTTATCTACCTTACAACAACTAGACCAGATATTTCTTATGTTGTTGGCATACTTTAAAGGTTCATGCATAAACCTTGTGAAGGACACTGGTCAGCTGCAAAAAGAGTTCTAAGATACTTGAAGGGGACTCAAGACGGTGGACTCAAGTAATCTAAAGTGGATGACTTCAAACTTATTGGGTACTCAGACTCAGATTTTGATGGCGATAAGGAGATAGGAGTATCAACTTCTGGATACACTATGAGTCTTGGATCAGCAGTTGTCTCATGGAGATCATGCAAACAGTCAGTTCCAGCAGATTCAACAACAGAAGCAGAATATGTGGCTACAGCTGAAGCAATGAAAGAAATAGTATGGCTCAGGAAGATACTTGAAGATTTGCAAGAAAAACAAGAGAACTCCACTCCATTATTGGTCGACAATACTTCTGCAATCAAGCTGGCTAAGAATCCTAGATTCCATGATCGAACCAAACACATAAACACAAAGTATCATTTGATTCGACATCATGTAGAGGCCAAGACAGTCCATCTTTGACATTGTTCCACAAATGATCAAATTGAAGACATCTTCACCAAAGCGCTTGGACGAGAAAAGTTTGAAAGATTCAGAAACATGCTCGGACTTACAAACACCCCTTCGGATTAAGAGGGGGATTGTTAGAATATAATCCATAGGGATTATATATTTTGTAAATAAATAAATAAAACTGATGTAGGAAGCCGAAAAGGCTGGCGGAAGGTGAAACACAAGCGTCCTATGACTTGTATAAATATATGCATTAGCAAGGGAATAATATAGAATCGGGAGTTATACCTAACACTTTTATCCAATTAATTATGCATGCAAATGATTAATCTTCTTTCTATTCAAGATGCGATTTATGTTTTTGTTCAACATGTCCAAAGTTTCTTTGGACATGGTTGAATTAATTCAAAACCTTATAAATGATAAAATTATTTTAAACCTGAAAATTGTTTATTTAAGAATGTTGAAAAATCCATTAAAGTCATTTTTAATTTTCATATAAATATGTGACATAAAATATATGTTACTTTTAAGTTATAGGTTAACAGAGTGAAGTTTAAATTACCTTCTCATCTGCTAAGTTGAAGGAAGTTGTTAGTTCGCCTTTTTCCTAAATTGTTTTTCTTTCTTTTTGCTCAGTCGGACCTGGCATTTCTCCGTTTTGAGGGAATGTTGATCCTCGATTTGTTATCATTTTTGGCAGATAAATTATTCATTTAAATACATATATAATCATCCTTTGTATGTTTTATGTGACACAGATTATTATTCAACTTCAGGTATGAGTGTTTTTAATGTTTTTATAAAATTATCTTATTATTATTATTTTTATGGTTTAATCAATTAAAAATAACATTATTAAAGTATACTTGATGAATTAATTAGTTTGTATAATTGTTTGTAGGTTTTATAATATTTTTATTCCAAGTTAATATGCAAAATGCATTCAGCCTGCTTTTCGCACAGCATGTCTAGCTCGGCGTCCAACTTGTCATTCAACTCGTTCCATGAAAATCGTTGGTAGTTTGCCAAATGTTGAAATTTGTTGTTGTACACTCTAGTACTTAAGAAAACTAGTATATAGACACTCCATTCACACTAGATTGACACCCAGCATATCCAGTTCAAGTCCCATCCTTTCGTTCAACAATCCATCCAGATCGCCCATCAGACTGTGTGCTACTGGGAATTAATTCTGGCCATTTAAAACGTGAACCAGCTACCAACGATTTTTTAACCACAAGTTTGGTAATGGAGATATGTTATAGACTATTGTCTAGCCTATGTTCTATTTTACTTGCCACCACATCAACCATCCATGCACTGGACTACCGCATTCAACTCATGCCCTAGAAGGATCGTTCGTGGCCTCCTCTGCTTGACTCCAAACTACAACCAATCTACGTGTTTAAAGAATAAAATGACCTGCATTCTAGAAAACCTATCATGTACCCTTCCTTAGCTCACCACCATTCCATGTTCACGCTGAAGAAGGAGTCGTGTGCCACCTTTGCAGATCGTTTGCGCTGGAGAAGGAACCTGTGTGCATGCTATGCACTGAAAAGAACCAGATTTGCATTGAAGAAGGAAAATGTTTATGCCTTGCCCTATGATCAGTCAAACTCTATTATAGTCGACCAAATTTAGAGAGCAGTCGACCACTAAAGGGTTGAATTGCTGATCCCTCTAAATAATTATATAAAACAGCCTCTGTGAGAGAGATCAGTAAGCTAGAAAACTAGTCAATTAACAAAGTTAGGAGAAGAGTTATTCATATGATTTACTCTTGAACTTTGTATTTCTATTCCACCATCTGAATAAAGAGCTATATGCATTGTTTTTGAACATTGCATTTAACTAGAAGTTAGCCAGGCATCACCCCTGATTGCTAAGAGGGCCCCTCATCAACCAGAGGTTCGGTTTCTTTGTTTAGCTTAGTTTCTTTTATGTTTTAGCTAGTCTAGTTTAATTTCTAGTTTGTTTCCATTAGATTATAGTAGATGCTATCTTATTTATTTTCTGCAATACATTAACTTAGTTTTATATCGAAAGTTAATTAGTTAGATGTGCGCATAGCTTGTTTTTAGTTACTTGATTTTAGTCATTTTGTTTCCAGTTATTTTCATTTTCAGCATTACTTTCAGTCTTTGTTTTCAAGAATATATAATAAGATGTTTTCATGAATTTAGAATAGATTCAATTATGTTCATGTTTTGAATTTATGAAAGTTAATTTCGAATTTATTTATTAGTTTAATATGCAAATGATACCTTTTGTTCAGTAATTAGTTTAAGGTTAATTTACTGTTAATAGGTTTATTTACTGTTCTAATGTGTTAGAATTACATCTGCATGGCTTCAGCTGAAGATTAGTTCATTTAGGTTAGTTTTTACGCTTTTTATTGTGCATCCTGTCATTCGAAGAGCCTGTTTAGTCTATTATTCAGCCTCCCCTTTCAGACCTACAGTTGAGTCTGTCCTTCAGTCTTTAATTCTGTTTTTAGTGTTTTTATGTGTTTTAAGATTGTTTTCAGTTCTGTTTTGTTGATGTTTGAATTATGCTTTGTCTGTAATAGTTAAATAATACTTTTTGTTTAACATGTCAGTTAAAGTTTAATAGTTTTAAATTATTTACTAAAAGTTTTATCATTTTTGTTACTTCTTTTATTTTGAATGTAGTTTTAGTTATTCTTGAGTTTTGTTTTTGAATTTGTCTTATGATTATATGGTTTTGTGTCTATTCCTTTTGAATTGATTTATTTGTTTGCATGAAAGATTTAGTGTTTTCCTTAGTATGTTTTTAGGTTTTCTTTTATGATTGTGTTTGTAGAATAGAACCTAAAGATATTTCTTTATTAATTTTTCTAGTTGCTTCTTTTTAAGTTTTCCTTATTAAGTTTTATCTATTAAGTTTTCCGTTTGGTTATAAGTTAAGTCTTCTTTGCACTTTAGTTTTTCATTTGAATAAGTAAGTTGCTGATTATATCTTTTTTAGTGCAAAGTTATGAAATAGATTATTTGTTTAGTTAATATTTTATCTCAGTTTAGTTACCTTAATTGCATTTTTAGGAAGTTTGACTCAGTTTTTCATTTTGAAAGATCTTTTGATCTTTTGTTTGTTAAAATATTTAGATGACATTCTCTACCTTTGCATATATTTTGTGTCAAATATAATCTTACCAACCCCTGTTGATAATTAAAGAATAGGTGGATTAATTTAGACATTATAACACCCAACACTTTTGGTGTCGTTGTTGAGGACTTGTTCTGTAAGATAGAGTAGAATTCTTTATGAAGTTTAGTAATAGGTTGGTAGCAGGGGAGCGGTAATATGAGAGGTAATAACATGTGCATCGATTATAACAGGAACCCCCAAATATAGCAATAGTAGTAGTATAGGTTTTTTTTAGTTTAAAAGTATTTCATGAGTAGAATTAGAGATCCTCAGGGTAGACTTATCAAGATCAGAAAAGTTATTGAAGTCTTTACTACCTACCATAGGGGGCATAATTCCCCAACTACTAACTCACCAGAAAGGTATTGAAAGACCCCTATAGGAAGTAGTTCTACCTTGAAACCTGAAGAAACTCCCTTAGAAGATCTTGCTGGAGAAGCCATAGAAGGAGAAGGAACCTTGGCAGAAGGTCCAAAGAACCTTGTTCCTAAGGAAGTAAAAGAATATCAGCCATTAGAAACCCCTGTCCCTCCACTAGCTTCAAATCCAATTAACACAACTTTTTAACTAGTAGGAGATCCGAATTTTGTTGAATTTGTTGATCCTGCTCAAAGTAAAAGCTCTTTTTGGGACCTCAGCAAATCCAGTTACTTCGCAAATTGAAACTTCTATAGTAGAACCTACTATCCCTCTAGGATTCAATAAAAACACGGTTAATCAGAAGAATATCTCTCCCAAAAAAGAACGATGGGATGCCTCCTTATCACCTCGAAAGGAGCCTCCTAGGTATTATTATGTTAAGAATCCAGAATATATGGATAGACGGGGAGAAAACTAAGATCATGATGAAGTTAGAAATGAAGAAGGAGAAGGGGAAAATTGAACTGAGGCTACCTTTGGGTTCCCTATCTTAGATACAATGCATGATGTACGTATGAAAAACATCCCTCCTCCCTCCTTGCCTACTTTCTATGGAAAAAGTAATGAGGACCCGGACACATTCCTTTTTGAGTTCGATATCCTTTGTAGGAGTTACAATTATCTATAAGACGCTCACAAACTAAAACTCTTTCCCGCTACACTCAAGGATTCCACCTTGAGATGGTTCATGGGATTAGGAGAATCCACTAACATGACTTGGGATGATATGAAAACCTCTTTCTTATGAAAATATCAAGAATACTACAAACCTAAGGACTCTCGGCATGACATATTCAAGATCCCACAACTTGAAGACGAGATCCTGGAAGATTATCTTGAGAGGTCCATTTATACATTACATAAGTCTAAATACAATGACCTCTAAGAAGATGCAGTACGTACACTTTTCCTTAAAGGAATCTCTTAGGACTTGTTAAAGAGTCTTAATCTCATGGAATCTGGCCATATTTCTCATAAAAAGTTTGCATAGATTGGTGAGATGTGTAAAAAGTATTCTAGAAGTAGGGGTGAATTTGCAAAAATGTTTTGAGAGCCTTTTAGTAATAATATAAGAGGAAATGTTCCTAGTTCAAGAAGAGTTACAAGAGTAGAGTTAGGAAACCTATTGGAGAAGTTTAAGACCGATATCTTAGGAGAAATGGGTTCCCAATTAGATGCTTTACAAATCAAGAAAAGGCAAGATGAAGAACAAGAAGAAATGAGTATCTTGTGTCCAAGATGTAGAACTAAACATCCCCAAACGGAATTTCCATTAAACAATATCTCTTTATGTCACATCTGTAAAGAAGAGCACCCAACAGATAACTGCCCATCCTTTCCTAGATTCCAAGCCATTTATAAGAGTGGAGATTTAGTTGAAACATCCAGAAGGCATCCTTGGCAACCTAGGGACCAACCAGCATATCCAAAATACCACAACCTCTACCCTATTATCCTCCATATCAACCACCTCAACAATGGAACAATTTTGGTTGGAAGAATTGGCCTTCTTGGTATCCTCCTCCTTAATTTCCACAATAGCAATATTGGTCACAAGGATGGAGAGGAAAACCATATCCTTAGCCACAACTTGTTCATGCACCTAATCACCCTTATCCTCAGAATCAAACAAATTTCCAGCAAATACCACCTGGATTTGTACCTCCAATTCCTTTTATCGCACAACAACCTCATCACTTTCAGAATGCAAATCCTCCTCGACCAACATTGTTACCTGCATAGCCAATACCTAACCCTAACAATAAACCAACTCAATCTCTTAATTAATTTGAGTTGCAAACTCTTCCCTCATACCTTATCTCGACTATACCTATACATGAAATTCAATTACGATCGAGAAAAGTTGTGAATGATAAACCCAAGTCATAAGTCATCATTCAGAAACCAAGCGAAGAAGAAGAATATTCAAGTGAACCCGTGAATGATTCTATTTTTGAATATGTGACCATTCCGAAGGTTCCAGTACACACCCATCTTCCACAAGAAACTATTCAAGAACAAAGAATTCTTCCATTTCCAAAAATATTAGTAATAGAAAATTCTATAGTTCACACGTAGTATAACATTTTGAATTAATTAAAGAACATTTGTATTAATATCCCTCTATTACAAGCTATCAAAGATATACCTATCTATAGTAAGGTAATAAAAGAGCTATGTATTAAACACCCAATAAAGAAGCAAAAATACCCTCTTACAATTCATGTGATAGGAGAAATGTCTGAATGTATGACAGGTCAGCCCCGAATTGCAAAATATACAAATCCAAGAACCCCAGTAGTGACTATAATTATAAACAATACCGCAATAGAGAATACATTCATCTATTTAGGATCCGCTATTAACATGATGACCACCATAGTTTTAGAAGTTTTAAAGTTAGGACAATTTCTTCGACCTACCCCTTCCATCCTAGAACTAGCAGATCGCACTACAGTAAAACATGTTGGAGTCCTAGATGACATTGTTGCATCAATAAATTCATGGGAATACCCTGTCGACTTTATGGTAGTAGAATCAAAGGATCCGCAAATGATTTTATAGTGTGTAGAGACGAAGAGATGACTATTTCCAATGGGTTGTCCACACAAAGACTTCTTTTATACCCCTCAGCACAACCAATAACTGAAAATTGATGGTGGTTAAATTGCTCTTTTGGGGATGAATACTTTGATTATCTCAACCTTCAGAGTGATTTTTCTTTAGCACTTCAGGAGCATACCACTGAGAATGTATTAAACCAGTATGTCTCTTCAACAACCTGTACAGATTTCCCTCAGTCCTTTGCTCAACTCAATCAGATTTTTGGAGATGAGTTTCAAGAGAATATGGCTCTCTCAATGTTTACAGAAACACAATGTGTCTTCACAATTGAAGAGAATACAGGAATATATACCATAACTTGTGAGGTTCTCCCTGAAAAATTCTTACATATAAACATCGGATTAAGTGAAAACCAACAAGAACAGCTGTGTAAATTTCTTAAGAAGCAAATTGGAGAATTCACATGGGAATACACTGATATGAAGGGTATACATGTTGATACCTGTATTAACCATATTTATATAGATCCAAGCATATTATATGTAAGGTATCCACAAAGGAGGATGAATCCTTCTCTAAAGGATATAGTAAAAGAAGAATTACAAAAACTCCTCCTTGCTGGTTTTATCTATCATATTTCTGATAGTAAATGGGTATCTCCTTTAGTAGTAGTTCCGAATAAAGTTATAGGGAAATTGCATATTTGTGTTGATTTCAGAGAGTTGAACAAAGATACACTTAAATACTACTTTCCTTTACCTTTTATCGATCAATTATTAGATACTTTGTCATGCAAACAATACTTTTCCTTTCTTGACAGGTATAGTGGATACAATCAAATCCTAATAGCACCTGAATTTCAGGATAAGACCACTTTTACATGCCCATGGGGAACATTTGATTATTGAGTCTTGCCATTTGTCTTATGTAACGTACCTCCCACTTTTTCAGCGAGCAGTCTTAGGAATTTTCTATGATCTTATACATGACTGTGTTGAAGTATATATGGATGATTTGACAGCCTACGATAACACCTTTCAGGAAGCTCTTGACAACCTAGAGAAAGTTCTGATCCAATTTCAAAAGACAAACCTAGCCCTTAGTCATGAAAAGTGTAAAATGTTACTGACAGAAGGTATAGTTTTAGTACACCATATTTCTTCCCAAGGAATTAAGGTAGACCCTCCTAAGATCGAAGTAATAGTTGTCCTTCCCTCCCTAAAAACCCAAAAAGAGGTAAGAAGCTTCCTTGATCATGCAGGATCCTACCGTCACTTTATTGAAAATTTTACTAAAATAGCTGCACCAATGTTTAAGTTACTTACAAAGGACTCAGAATTCTAGTGGACAAAATCCTGTCAAAATGATTTTGAAATGTAAAAAGATAAACTATCGGTGGCACCAATACTTAGGGGTCCTAATTGGTCCCTTCCTTTTCACATATCTACCAATGCCTCTGATACAGCCATAGGACGAGTTCTCAGCCAAAAATAAGGACAAGCACCTTATGCCATCTACTTTATTAGCAAAAATATGACCCCTGCCAAATTGAATTATACCGTTACTGAAAAGGAATTTTTTTGTCATGTCCCCTCAAAGTGGCCATTAAAGTGTTGACCATACTGGACTCCTAGGAGGGGCTCAATTTGACATTAATCATGCTCCCTAGGGAAATTTTGT
>LPNX010648252.1:219530-336429 GCA_001517045.1 Pseudotsuga menziesii
GAAGCTTATTCTAGAATTTATTACAGCCTCCATCAAGTTCATGTCGAAATCTAGTGAAGCCCATGCTTCACCTATGTTCACAGCCCCTTTGCTGGTCAAGATTCGGGCCTCCTGCCCCTTAATTTTGGAAGCCTTTTGTAATGGTCAGTAAATAATGTTATTTAAATTATATAGTGTCAGTATACTCTGAAAATTACATTTATCAGGTCTAGATATCTCAGAACCTAAATAATATCATCTCAGTTTCATTAAAAGATCCTATTTTATCACTGTATGGGGGGGAATTGAGTGAATATGAGTTTTGTAATGAAAATTCCATGATGGGAAAGGGATTGAAATAAATTTTCATGTTCATAGAACCCATATTTATATCTTTTATAAATCTCATGTTTCACAGAATTTAATTTGAGGTGATTTAATAGTCCTTTTCAGACCCTAGCTAGATTACTAGTTTTTAATAACTAGTTTTATTGAAATTGATCCAAAATAGGTTCTGTAAACTCAAACTGAGCTCTGTAAGTTCCTGTAGGTCATTAACAGGTATAATTTCCCATATAAACCTCCAGAACCATTTTTTTTTGGTTCATACCACCCTTTTGCATCCTTCTCTGCGCAGGGTTCTCCTTGGCCAAAACTGCCAAAAATCCCAAATTCAACCGAAACTTGTTAGAACTTTCCAGAACATCAATGAACTGTATAAATCCTTTATTAATGTTATATTAATTCTGAAATAAACCTCTGAAAGTTTCCAAAATCCCCTGGTTGAAACAAACCGAACTACTCTCCTTAGTTGCACGGTTTGGCTGCCCAGAAGCGTGGTAGTACGTTTCCGCAGTGCGAATTCTGAAACCTAAATGGCACCAGATATAAATGTGTTAGGGGAGACGAAATTCAATGTCTGATTATCTTTGGTTTCTGCCCGCTGCTCCCTCCTTTTGTCTGCAAAATTTCCCAGAATAAACCCTTTATTTTCCCAGTCAGAGGAGTCATTGCATAAACTAGTTCCAGTTCAGAAATTTTAATACAATTAACAGAATTGGAGAGATTTCAGGTCTGTACACCAGACTTGGAACATTACATTTTGGCAGTAGTTTATTCTATTAATAAATTTCGTCATTATATCACAAGTTATGAAGTTTTTGTGCATATCAATCACTTCACCATTATATTTATGATGAATCAACCAATTACCAATGGTAGAGTGACCCGATGGATTCTTTTATTGCAAGAATTTAACATTACCATCATTGATCGACCTCGTAAAGAAAATCTCGTAGCAAATTTCATTTCCTGTATTCAACATGAAGACGATACTAAACTAGTTGATTACACTTTTCCTGATGAACATCTATTTGTTGTATCTATTCAAACCCCTTGGTTAGCAGATATTGCCAATTATCTAACAACCGAGAAAATACCAAACCATTTGTCTCCACATGAGAAGCCTCGTATTATACTTCAAAGTTCTAGTTTTTCTTGGGTTGATGATGATCTCTTCCGCACTAGTACTGATCTTATTATTTGACGATGTGTGCGGGAGGATGAAATGACAGACATCCTCCATGCATGCCATGATGGACCATGTGGAGGACATTTTTTTGATAAGAGGACACCATATAAAATCTTACATTCTGGTTATTATTGGCCAACCATTTTTAAGGATGCTGTCAAATATGTTAAAGGATGCGATAGTTGCCAAAGAATGGGTAGAACTATGTCATCTGATCAAATGCATTTACAACCCCAAGTCATGATTGAACCTTTTGAGAAATGGGATCTTGATTTTTTAGGACCAATTTCTCCCATGTCTCATAAAAATAAATATATCTTAGTTTGTACAGACTATGTCACCAAGTGGGTAGAAGCTAAATATTTATTTAGAGCCATAGAGAAATTGGTGGTAGAATTTATATATGAAGAAATATTCACCCGGTTTGGTGTACCTAGAGAAACTGTCACAGATCAAGGTACTCATTTTACTTCTAAATTAATGAAATAACTTACTACGAAATATGGAATCTGACATTGTAAATATTCAGCTTATCACCCTCAAGCTAATGGTCAGGTAGAATCAACTAATAAGGTATTAGAAGCCATCTTAACTGAGACCATTCACTTACATCATAAGGATTGGGAAGATAGACTTCCCAAGGCTTTATGGGCCTGCAGAGGCCTGGAAAATCACAGGTAACAATAGTTAGGGATTCTCCCCAATAAACATTCCCAACTAGCTCGTTACTGTTTGTTATGCAGAATCCATCCGGTTTACTGTTCGGCTACCGTAGGTCAAGTAACAAATTAAAAGGTTTTACCGGTCACGGCCTAGTCCACCGTATATATTTTTAGTTTTTTGTGTTTAAGTTATGTTTTGCAAGTTCCTATCTAAAAATGCAATTTTGATAGAGATAACAAAGAGTGTCACAATGTGATGCACAGGTTCTTACCTCTCGTCTTACCTCTCTCAAATCTAAATCACAAACAACCAGAAAAATAACTACAACTAACTAACCTATCCCCAAGGAGCAAAAATTATCAGTTATCAATGAGTAATGTATTTTTTTGCATGTATTAATAAAAATTACAAATAGTTGTTATTTATTTCAGAACACGTGAACATTAATAGAAATATGAACAACAAGATAGCTTATTGTTTATGATAACCTTCATTACTCACAGTGGAAATTTCATAGAATAAACTATAAGACATTCATAACATAAATAGAAATGAAATGAGTTAGAACGATCTCACAGTTAATGGACATAAGCTGAAAATGAAATAGTTCACATTCAGCGAATCCATAGCAAAGCATTTGAAACATTCCACCAAACTTTCTCCAGCAGAAACTTGTAATTATTTTTTGTAAAAGGAAGTAGTTCTTCTTACAATATACTCTCAAAAATTGCTTGGGAAAGAAGTCCCTTCTACATATAAACTCTCCTATATTTATACAAAAAATAAAAACCTATGGGCTGCCCCTCAATGACTTTTGGGCTTCCCCAACCTATCAAATCCAAAATTTTGTCTTGTAGTAAGTGCTCATAATTTATACAATATATTACATTTTAAATCAAACTTTTATAGAGCACTTTATGAAGAGGGGCCCGCTTGGTCATTTATGAACTTTTTCCATGCCTGGACCTCTATTGCTATCCCTTCAAAATCGAAGGGTTCAAGAAAATGGATATTTATCTCATACTTAGTAGCCTGATTCTTAATTACTTCTATTCTCACCGGACTTAGGTGCAGCTACTCTTCTAGTAAGCGAATACTTACTGCTGCATGGGCCACTGCATTCTTCAGAATCTATTCATCTAGATATTTAACTTGTTGGATCTCCTACTCGTCTTCCTGATACCTATTCTGTAGATGTTTTATGAACAACTCATGTTTTGGTATCACATCCAATATTTTTTCTGCGAAAACCTGGCATCTATTGTATGTGACCAGCACTCTTCTATAGTATTCAGCACATAATCCCTTTGTTTTCTTTACAGTTTTTCTTGAATTATTCTACAATATTGATGGAAAACTTTAATAAATCATAATCTTGCTTTAAACTCTGCCAATATTTAACTGGTAGCTCTACAAGAGGTTCCTCTTTTTTTCTATCCACGCTATTCTTCTTGTCAAAATCTCTAGAATCTCCTAATATCTGTCCAAAAAATAAGACGTAGTATCCAAAATCTCTTCCAATCTGCTATCTATTTGTAAAATCTTACATCTTCCTTCCTCAACACACATTTGCAAATGGTGGATCTTCCTCCTTTGAGCTAGAACATGTTCCTTCAAAGGTTGGACATTTGTCTTCTGTTCCATAGCATCTTTCAATGATGTTGTCAATGAAGCATTCTGTCCTTCCAAAACTACTACCTGCATTTGATATTGTTTCTCTCTTTCTTCAGTGGAAACCTTCTCTGATTCTAACTCAGTTACCTTGTTTTGTAACTGGACCTTCTCTACACTTAGAGTTTCGTAAGACACCTGGAGGTTAGTTTTCTCACTTTTCAACACTTGATGCTATAACGGTAGCCTCTGTAATTCTACTAAGTTGTTTTGAGCATCCTTTTCTGTTTTCTCTACAGAAACTTCTAAAGCCTCCTTATTGGCTTGCAAAGTTTGGAGTTCTCTCTTTGAAGTCCTTACTTCATTCTGCATGTCCTCAAATTTCCTCAACTTATGACCTTCATCTCTCTCTTTCTTCATTGTTTCTTTTAATTGAGTTGCATTCCTTCTGGAATGCTCAAGATGCGTCATCAGCCTATCTACATTATCTTCAATATCTTGGGTTAATGCCACCCCAGCTCTTGTTGTTAATCTTGGATCTGCATCTGTCCCATACACCAAAGTCTTGTCAGTTATCATTTTTCCCAATTGTCCTCTTGTTTCAACCTTTTTCTCGATCCTTTTAACAATCCTTTTCTTTTCCTTGTCATATAAAATAGTGCTGAAATCAGGGACCTCTTCTCCTTCTTTCTACATGAAAGTTATCAGATTCATTCCAAAAAACACAGCTTTCCCTTGAGTGCTTCCAGAAGTTGCAGTAGGCTCCTGGGGATCAAGATTGTCTTGTCCAAGTCCTTGATTCATATGATCATGTCGCACCGGTGTATCCATCTGTTCAGTGGTCTGTTGATATTTTTTAGATCCTATTAATCTCAGACCCTCACTTTCATCATGTATTTTCTTGATCTATGCTTCTTCCTTCCTCTTTCTTTCCTCCTCTTACTTCTTTGTTGCTTCCTCTGCAACTCTCTTTCTTTCTTCTTCTTCATTCTTCATCCAACTCTCTACCTCTTGTGATAGCCTTATAGCATCTTCTTCCTTCTTTTTCACCTCCTCTTCTTCAGTTGTCTTAGTCTTCTGTGCAGTTTTTCCTTTTCCACCCACAGTAGCGATTTTCTGTTTAAATATCTTCTTTAAGGTAGTCATATTCTTTGCACTCCTAAAGGTTTCCTTGTCCTTATCCCATAGGTTGGTATACTCAAAATGAACGCTTGCCTCCTTGCAGTGTTTTCCTACCTTATTCTGGGAGGCATTCCTGTGAAATTTCATCTCACCAAAATGGAAGTGCTCTAGCTCCTGCACAAATTCTGTACTATGTTTTACCTTTGAAAACTTATAACTCCCTAGCCAGAAAGGTATGGTAGGAAATGCTGCCTTTTTATGCTCGAACAAAAAACTCCCCACGCCATCAAGATATACCTGCTTGACTACCTCTTTATGCAGTAGATAATTAGTGGCATATTTAGGGAGCAAAGAAGGTGCTCTAGAACCCGCATTCATTCTAATATACATACCTTCCTTAGTTAAATAATAGTCTCCATATTCCTCAATGACCTTGAACAATTCTTCGGACATGCAGTTGCATTCGGTGAGGAAAATTAGAGTGTACAATGGCATGATGAAGTGTTCACATATTTCTCTGTAGTAGCCATGGTATTCGTGTTCCCAAAATAATTTATATGCAGTGTTTACCAAGGTCCTGTCCCTATCACAATTATGCCTCAAGGCTGGAAAATATTGGGTACATAGTATACAGTTAACTAGGATAGAGCTCATGTAGAACTTTGACTTCTTCTATGATACCCCTTCCAAAGATGAAGATATGCATGTTGAGAGGCTATTGGACACTATGTTTGACCAATTTAATATGGTTCCTTGAGCGGCCACATAGAAAATAATTGGTATCCATCCCAATTTGAATATTTTTCCATGAGCTCTCCCAAAAATTCTATTCAGCATCAGTGTTATCAATCTATAAGGGGTCTGGAGAGTGGATGTATCATACTCTCCTGATGGCCTGGTTTGAAAGTTCTTCCCTGGTATCATCATTCATTTTACTATTTATACCAGGTCCAAATCTCTCTCTTTCAACCAGCTTTCTGTTAGGTAAATCTAAGCAGGAGGTAGGTGATATGCTGTGGAGACATAAGTAGGGCTGTATGTAGCGTAGCCTTATTCAGAAGTATTTTCAAGGATCATCGTAGTTACATCTGCCCTAGGAAGAATCCAACTGATCACTTATGAGCATGGGAACAACTCCAGTCTTGTGGCTAATTTCATAAGAGTTGATTTCTCAATATTTGCATAAACAGTCAGCTCTTCAAATCCTGCATCAGGCACATTCTGATTTACAATCATCCTGTATATTTCACCCCATTTATAATCGGGCTCTACCTCGGTGGTAGCTTTGGTATCTTCATATATGTATTCAACCTTGGTGATGATTTCAACCTCTAGTTCTCCTCCCACAACTAGAGCCTTCTTCTTTTGTCTTTTAGACATATCTCCTCTACAATAGTCACCTTGTCATAAACACAGTATGTTCTTAGACCATTTGAGCTTTTAGTAAGTGTTTTAGTAATGAAGAAAAACTGTATCAACTTATTTACCTCTTCCATATGCATTCTTAAAAATAAATTTTATGGAGTATTAATGCATAAAAGAAAATGACAAGGCAAAAGAAACTCCTGCAAGTTGTGTCCTAAAATATTCTAAGTCCACCGTCTGTAACTAAGAACACAACCCTAATAGAAAGACTCATCATTAACCCGGACTTCATTCTAAATAATCCAACTCTTCAATAAAACATGAACTGCATTGCTGCTACTGCTAAACCTCAGACCGCTAGAACCTATACTGATCCTCATCGCGGAAAACCCCAACTCGTACAAAAATCAAGACCTCTACCAGCCAAAAAAATAGGGTAAACGCATATGAAAACTGAACCCCCCCCCCGGATGGCCATAAACAACCCCAAAATAGGTGGTGCAAACAGTGTAATGCTTGTCCACACCGACTACCTAATATTTTAGACAAGGATGAAACAACCATAATGGCTCAAAACGCAGGCTCAAAAAATGCCCACCTCCAAAGAAAACTGTCAAACTAGCTAATAAGCATACTGCGGGGATAAATATTCATTCTAAATGGATGATCACAACTACAGGAAAACCTAACCAGGGAAAACCTTGGTTCTCAAAATGACCAATAACAATCAAGAAAAAGAAAACCGTGGTTTTCCTACCTGGCAAAACGTTGTGCAATCGGCATGATGATTCAAAATCTCCACGGCAGCATGCCAATCGAATGAAATTTGGACAACTGAGCAATGGTGGTACAACTCAATCAATGAGGACTGGAGCAAACGTGATTTTCAATCAAAGATAATAATAAAAATGCTCCACCTCTAAATATAACCTTTGGTAAAAGAAATGGCTAGAAAACCCTATCAACGAGCGGAACCACTAAACATCAGGCGGATAGCTCACTAGGTAAATGGTGAGTGACAAACAGACTATGGGTTCTGCGACCAAATAAAATCGTCGGCGATCAGAAGCTTTAAGGCTAAAGTTCAACAAACTCCAAATCTATCGGCATTGAAAACTCTACATGCTACGGGTTGGTGACATAAAGGACAATGCACTTCCACTGTGTCGACGAATTCAATATAAGAGCTTCCATAGTGTTTGCAATTCCGAGCACTAAACATCATTGTAGTCATGTATCGAAGATTGGAGCCACTAACCACTAATGCGTCGGTGCTTGAAAACACTAAATGTCGGGAATATAGTCTGATCGACAGCCACAACGGCGGACTCACAAACAACTATGGTTCCGCGACAAAATACAACCTGTCGACGATCGGAAGTTCTAATTGTTTAAATTCAGAAATTTAAACCTGAACGTCTCCGCAGTGTTGGCAATGCAAAGGAAAAACCCTTTGATCAAAGTCAAAAATCATTCTGATAGTGATAAGAGAAATCAAGTCATCGACAGTAAAAGGTTTAAACAATAAAACCACAAGGTGATAAAGGCCACATATCAGCGAGAAAAATAGGTGTTCATCGTTTCCCTTCTGAAACGTCGACGGCATAGAGAACTAATGCCCCGACTCAATCTTCAACCAACTTTCGACAGCAATAAATAAAATCATCGAAAAATCAAAACGTTAAGTGTTCAAATAAACGAAAGACGTTTGGCTGGGCGATGGTAATACTAGCTCGTTTAACCTCTAAAACAACGGGAAAATAGTGAACTAATCACCCGACTTCCCAAAGGTCAATTTTAAGTGGAAAAACTGGACTTCCAAGACAACTTTAAAGAAATCAAACAAAACTGAGCCAGAAAAATCAAAAGGAGGGTCCAAAATCTTTCAAAAAAATTTCAGACTGTTTTGAAAATAAATACCAACATGTTGAATTCTTCTATATGTCTGGCTTTCCCCAATGGTACATGTATGCACTTTAATCATTGATGATAGTCTAATTTAGGGGAAATGGGAACCAATATTTCCAATTCTAGATAACTCTTTTAAGGCAAGGGATATGAATTTCATTTTTTACCTCTGTCTTCGGGTAGCTCCTAGCTTAGACACCACATGATTGTAACATATGGTAAATAGAAATATTCATTTGTTCCTCATTCCCATGCCATTTTGCACTTTTTTTCTTTTTGTATTTTTGTCTTTTCTTTTGAGTCCTCCCTTTTTGCCTTTTTTTTGAAATTTTTTAATTCATGCTCCTCTATCCATAGTGTCCTTTTGTGTGAGAGATGTATTTAATTTTCAGCTCATGGACGGAGAAGAACTTTGGCAATCTTGTACTAATGTGGTTCAATACATTCTTAGGATATTTTGACTCTTATTTTCCTCTTGGATTTCAATTCCTGGCATGGGATCATTTAAATATAATATACTGCTTACCATGCTTCCTCTCCATGGGTCTTTTGCTGTCACCCCCTAAGACATTTTTAATGTGAGATGGATGGAGCCTCAAAATAGTATTCTAGACCTTTTGATCCTGATTTATTTTATAAGGATTAAGTAGAACTTTCAATGTGTTCATAACCATTTAGGAAAATTACTAAACTAGAAGAATTTCTTTCAAATAAATCAATAGTACATAGTCTTATAATCAAGGATTTTAGTTAATCCAGAATTCTAATGAACTCCATGCAACCAAAAGTTGTGCCTTTTATTAAAATCAAACAAACCCTAACTAAACAGAAAAAATAAAATAAAACAAAAAATAAAACAAACCAATCAGTTTATTTATGTACAAGATAACCAAGAAATAAAATCAAGAAAAATAAGGTTTGAGAACTAAACCATTAACTGGTAAGTTCTCCTCCCACCCCTATAACTCTTGTAATTTGTAAGTTGAGGGGCCAAGCTTGGCTGCAATTTGAAAAGGTCCTACCCATAACTGTTGAAACTTAGTGTGCTTCCCCTTTTCATCATGCGGATGATCCCACTTAAGAACCAGATCTCCTACTTCGAATTCCATGTTCCCGACCTTATGCTTATCAAACCAACGCTTCACTAGTTCCTGTTGATGCTTAAATCGTTCTTTGGATTTATACCTAGACTCTCCTAACTTCAAAATATTATAGATTCTAATCGGTAGGATTTCGTTATCAGTACCTCTAGATTCCTGAGCTATTATGGAAGATGGTAACAAAATGTTGGGAGGAAGAATATCTTCTTTTTCGTAAACAAGAGTGTATGGTGACACACCTAAGTAATTCTTGGGTGTGACTCTATTAGCCCAAAGAGCATTAGGTATCACTAAGTGCCAACTTCTTTGATTTTCTATCACGGTTTTCTTTAGAATTCTAATCAAATTCTTATTTGTAGATTCTGCCAAACCATTTTCTTGTGAGTAATAGTTTGCAGAATAATGCAACTTGATTCCTCTTTCATTTGTAAATGCAGTTAATCTAATAGAAGAAAATTAAGTGGAATTATAAAAAACCAGGGAAATTGGAACCCCAAACCTGGTTATAATGTGATCTTGTAAGAAATCCATGGCTGCATCTTCATTCACTTTGCGTAACGGAATGGCCTCGACCCATCTAGTGAAGTAGTCAATTGCCGTCAAAATGTATTTGTGCTACAAGAAATAATTTGGGTTTATCTCTCCAATGATATCAATCCCCCATTGTTCGAATGGTTCTGTTATCATCACTGGTTTTAAAGGCCCTGCTGCTTTAGTTTTTCTTCCACCACCTCTTTGACAAACATCACACTTTCTGACATGAGCATGAGCATCCTTAAATAGTGTAGGCCAGTAATACCTGGATCTAAGAATCTTATGGGTTGTTTCATCTCCAGAAAAATGACCTCTAGTAGGCCCATAATGTAATTCTGTTATGACCTTCTTTGCATCTTCTTTCTCTAAGAATCTGAAAAAAACTCCATCAATTATCTAATATGAAGCTGATTTTAGATGTAATGCTCTTCGTTGTTTGGAATTCCAATGTTTCGGCAAATATCCTTCTTGAAGGTAATGAACTAGGTCCCAGTACCAGGAGTCTGGAGCCGTGAATAGGGGACATACATCCACCATATGTAACTAAGCTTCATTGTCCCAACTATTTTCTTCATTGTCTTTACCTTCGAACATTAGTTTACACAATCCCTTCCCTTTTAATATGGATGCTGGTTTGAACTCAAGATCATATTATTGTAAGGTTGTTACCCAGTTGCCTCTTCTTTCACCTAATTCCTTCTGTACAAATAGAGATCTTACAGCTGGGTGTGGAACTATTACCTTAGTACGGTTCTTAAGTATGTATGGCTTGAATTTCTTTACCGCTTTGAAAACTGCATAAGCTTGCTTATCAATAGCTAGATAATTCAATTTAGCTACCTGTAGACCAGTGCTCATAAATGATATGGGGTACTCCTCTCCCCCATCCTCCTTCTACGTAAGCACTACTTCCAATGAATCATCAAATGCAAAAGTGTAAAGAATAAAATCTTTTCAAAATTCAGAATTTTGAGTGATGGTGTGTGAGAAATAGATGTTTTTATATTACTGAATGCATTCTTTTCCACATCAGTCCATTTAAATTGTACACTTTGTTTAACCATCTGCTGCAAAGGTTTGACAATTTGAGCAAAATCTGGTACAAACCTCCGCACAAAATTAATTGTCCCCATGAATGATTGCATAACTTTTTTTTATGGGGTAAAGGGATCTGTTCTATGGCTTTAATCCTTTCTGGGTCTATGGAGATCCCTTTCTTAGAAACAACATGACCCAGTATATTTCCTTCTATGACCGCAAACACACATTTCTTAGGATTCAGCAAAATACCATATTTTCGACAACGCTTGAAATTTTGTTTCAGATGGAATGCATTCTCCTCTCTCTTTTTTGAAAATATTGTGACATCATCAAGATATACCACAACAATACAGCCAATCAAACTATGGAAAGCTATATCCATGGCCCTCTGGAAAGTAGCTCCAGCATTTATGAGTCCAAAGGGCATTCTTCTGTAAGCAAAAGTTCCCCACTTAGTTCTGAATGTGGTTTTAAACCTGTCCTCTCCAACTACTAATACATGATTGTAGCCAGAGAATCCATCTAATAATTAAAATAATTCAGAACTTGAAACCATCTGCAATATTTGCTCCATGGGTGGGACTGGATAGTTATCTTTATCCGACACACAATTGAGGTTTCTGAAATCTACACAGAGCCTGATTTCCCCGTATTTTTTCCTTGCTGGCACCAAATTTGAAACCCATTCCGAATGTCTGACTTTGAATATAATTTTAGCATCCAACATTTTTTTCACTTCACTCTAAATTAAAGGTTCCAGCCTTGGATGCATCTTCCTCAAAGGTTGTTGGTAAGGCTTGACTCCAGCTTTAATCGGGGATGACATGTTTTATGATCTTTTTGTCATCATATGTCTAGGAAAACACATCTTTGTATTGTTTGAACAAACTAATGAAATTACTCCTTTCACCTGGAGAATAGCACTTTCCCAAATTTACATATCTAGGTTCAACTTCAGTCCCTAAATTTATTAGCTCAAATTGCAAGGATGAGCTATGAGTCTTGAAATTTGTTGGCTTTCTGAACTTGTTGTTTAGGTCAAACATTCATTCCAGGGTCCTGACTCCCTTAGGAATAAAATTCCCAAATTTTAATTCAGCTTGATGTTCTTCATCATCTATTATTGCTCCTTTAAAGGTCTCATCATTCATCAAGCATTCCAAAATTTGTTGATCATTGTCAAAAACCCGTAGATTGGGGATCATATCCGGAACAAAAGGCCTAAAAAGTAATTCAATAAAGCATCTATTATTAGAAGGTACTAGCCTTGCAGCTGATGTAGCTAGTAAATCATCTATTGCATTCTTTAATCTAGGAATGAACACAATATTAAATGCATGAAAATTTATAAGCAAATCCCAAACTTCATTTTGATAGGCTTTTAAATGTGGTGAAATATAGGGTATCTTATTTTGAATTTGATTAACAACAATTTCAGAGTCTCCATATACTTTTAGAGTTTTTACTTTCAGTTCTATTGCCTTTTTCATTCCCTGAACTAGTGCTTCATACTCGGTTGTATTATTTGTACATTCGAACTCTAATCTACAAGAAAGAAAATGTTTATTTTTTCTTGGATCAATCAGGACACAACCATCTCCTGATCCTTCCAATGTTTTAGATCCATCAAAATACAAGGCCCAAAAACTATCTACTTCTATTGAACTTGAATTAAAAACTACATTTGAAACTAAATCTACTATTTTACAGTCAATCTCATCATCCTGTGAAAATCGAAGGAGATCAAGATGGGTGTCAGGTGTACAGCTAGCTTCTTCAGCTTGGTAATTTCCCGGTTCCAATTCAATGAAGTAATTTCCCACCACAGAATTTACTGGCTCATTATTTCCTGCTAACTCAGTAACATTGTATTTCATTTGAGGTTCTCTCACTACTTTTATCTGATTGGGACTTCCCTTATGAGGAAACCATAAATGTGACCAATCTGATGCGAAGTATCCATATAGCCTTGCCGACCAATATCGACTCAAAATAATTCCATAAGCATTAGGTATGTCAGCTACTACAATGTCGGTGTATTGACATACCCTCTCATCTATAGATAAGCAAATTAGAACATCTTCCATTTCTCCTATTACTTTCACAACTATCCTGTCTAATTGAATAACCTTCCAAGTAGATGGTTTAGTTTGTCCATTAATTTTTTTGTAGACTGACCATGGCATAACGTTGACTGATGCTCCTGAGTCTACTAAATAGTTGTGCACATTATAATTGAAAATCTCAAAAGTTAGGAGAAGTGATGGGGTTTTATACTTAGACTTACCTCCCACACTTGCTTCACCAATTTATTCTTCACGTTGGTTGTCAGTGGGAAGCTCTTCTTCTAGTACTTCAAGTGATTTTAACAATTTCTCTTTCTGCTGAGGTACATTACACATTTCAAACAATGAGATATTTGCCTTAGCCTTTTTAATGTCTTCCACAATATCATACCCCATCTCAGGTTCTTTGAAATTCTTCTTGACATTATCAACCTTGTCTTCAATAGGATTAACAGGCATGTTAATTTTCTTCGAATTTTGACTTGAAATGGTAAATTCAGGTATTTTAACAGTTGTAGTGTTCTTTTGTATCTTCTTCATATTTTCTTGAAGTTTCTTGATCTTAGGAAGTATTGACTTGTCTTCTTTTAACAAGCTCTGACTTCTTGTCATCACATTGGTTTCTGATGTTTCCTCTTGTTTCAGAGAATCTTCTTTTGTATCAAACATTGAGACACAATCCCATAAAACTAGAGTATCCTCCTCTTGTTTTTCTGTAGATTGATTATCCTTTTCTTCCTCCTTACCAGTTTCTATCAGTTTGGAATCCAATAATTGATTCATTACCAGTGTCATATAATTTATTCATTGGGGGCAATTCTTCTCAAAATGAGGCTGTTGATGAAAATTACAAAAATTATCCATTCCTACATCAGTTAAATTCATTGTTGAAGGACTGTGTGGAGGAGGTTTAGGTTGACTGTTGTCTTCCCTTTTCTTATAATAAGGCTTATACAATTTGTGAGCCTCTTTTTCCTTTTCTAAACCTATCACTATGTTGGATAACTTTTGCATCATCTTCAACATCCCTTCAAAATCCTAAGACCGCTCATCCTTAGGCTTAGTCAGTAATAAAGGTTTCTTGCTTCCGAAATTATTTTCTTCTGACTGCACAGGATAATTTTCTATGCTTTCCAACTCAATGTTGAAATATTGTAACTTCGAAGAATATTCTATATGTATATTTTGTGGTCCCTGATGGTCCTATCGGGAGAACCACTTGTATTTCTTTTTACCCTGATGCTTCTAATCAGAAGAACTAATAAGAGTCATGAGGTAGTCCCCTCTAATTGTAAAGGTGGGTCATTAGCACCCCAGTGTGGTTACTTAAGCCTACATGTGTAACTTGAGCCTACATGATTAACTCAATCCTACATGTCGGATGAGTTAATTAAAGTGAACGGATGAATATAAATAGAGGTGTGGCGCTCCTCATTTGGACACACACACTCTCACTTTTGTAGCACATTAGTCGAGAAGAGAGAAGTAACTGGAGAAGGAGGAGGATCAGGATTTGATCTCCTTGTTGGTTTTATCTTTTATCTTTTGGGGAATCTATATTGAGGAAGCTTTTGCTAGGTTTTTCCCTTTAGGATTTCCCAGGATAAATCTTTATGTTCCTTTTGTATGGTTGTGCTTGTCTATCTTTCAGTGATCATGTTTATATGCTTTTGTTATGAAATCAAAATGAAATACCGATGTCTTAGCTAAGCATATGAAACATTTAACATGGTATCAGAGCCACCCTGAAAGAAGACATTGTGCAGCTACAAAATATAGGTCTTTTTAATTTTTTCTTCTCCTCCATAATCAATCAGCAAAATAAGGCCAGGCTGACTCTCCATTGAAGGATGCATTTTTCTGTCGAAGCGGAATTCGATTCCAAGCATTTTTAGTTTTCGGTGTGGGAAATTAGGGATTCTTGCAGAAGAAGAATTTTTTAGTGAGCCCAGAATAGGATTTCTCTCCTCATAAAAATCAAATTTTAGAGACTTGGATCAATATTTTTGGTTTCGGTGAAACTCCAGGAAAGTCAAACCCTAGTTTGACCCCGAGCTAGAAAAACCCTAAATACTAAAACTGCTAAGTTTTGGTACATTCGCTATATCCCGCGATTGGAGAATACTGAGGAGCTGAAAATTACAGAGGCCAAAGATAAAATTCTGATTTACACCTTATCCAATATTCAACCTTAGCTTCACTATATTCTAGGAGATATGATCCCTCCAAGTTAGGGTTCCAACCTCTTCCAGAATTCATCCCTAAATAGGACACCTAGGGCGAATTGCTATATATTGGGATACACAGGTCCAAATGGAATTCCTGAAGATGTTACAGAAATATCACAGACTGTACTTTCTGTGGTCTAAATTTAAGAACCAGAATATTAAACAGTGACATGCGGCAAGCCATACAACTTCGATGTTCTGAACAGTCCTGTAACAGGTCACCTTGGGAAAGGGATTATAAATCGCAATTGGTGAAACCAATTCTGATCAAACCTGTGGTGTTGGATCAGGGAAATTCTAGGTTACCTCAATGAGAAATTTCAGACATAGAGGAGCTTTAATTTCAGAGATATCACAGAAACAATGACATGCATTTCTGTAGAAGAAATTGGAAAACTAGGGCTTCATGTTACGGGAGCTTCCCTCCACTGTTTTCAGAAAAGGAGTACATGGGATAGATCCATTTGAAGAGATATATCTTTCTATCCAATAATATCTGAAATATTCCAAGTTTTAAAAATTAGGGTTTCTTTAACAAACCCTAGATCAGCCAGCTCCGAAAGCAGGACGGACACCTCAAATCGATAAGATCTAATCTTTTTTTATTTGCATTTGAGGTTCTCATTTCAAAGTGATCTATCTCATCAGCTTGATGATAAGCTTCATGAAGTTGAAAAATTCCAAGCATGGAAGTATTTGATCTCTCTGAAGAAAATGAATTGGACACCTACATGACTAGAGAGGTTATAGTTCCATACGGAGATGAGGCTCAAAGCCTTACACAAGAAGAACTTGATCAAGGCCAAGAAGATCATTGTTGATTCAATCACGGATCAACTTGTACCACAAGTTTCTTCCCTAAAGACACCGAATATGTTTGATTCCTTGATCAAGCTATTTGAAGATAAGAACTTAAATCAGAAGATGGCTTTGAGAAAAAAGTTGAAGAATGTGAAGATCCAGAACGCAAAACAACTTGAAGCAGTACAAGAAGAAGTGGAGAATGCAGAAGTGGTGATAGCCACCTTGAATGGCCTCCCAGGATCATGGGATTCATTCATGCGAGGAATGTGTGCCACAAGGAAGTGATTACTTTCAGCTGACTCGAAGAAGAAGAAGATGGGAGCAATTGAAGATCAAGCTCTCTCCATTCAAAGAAAATCCCTCAAGTGATGAGGAATATGAAGAACTCAATTCTTGAAGAACCTCTTATCCATCTTATCACTTGGATAAGAAATGATGATGCCATGAATAAAGAAGATGATGAAGTAGAAGCATGAAGAAGGAGTCTACCCACGAAACAAATAAATACAAGTATTCAATTGATATTGTTTTTTTATGCATTTGTTTATATTGAGTTGATGTATTATGCATGATAGGATGTTTGCATTAATGATAGTATACTACTAATATGCATGTGATGGGTAATTAGCTCATGGTGCTATACAACTCTCCATTGCTACTTATCTAGAATCAAACCTCTTTGCTGACATATTGCATTAGTGCATAATCTCAATGTTGTCCTAGTAGAGATGGAAGGAATCTAGAAAAGTTTTCATGAGATATGGATGAATCTTGTGTTGGATAAACAGTTGCATGATGCATAAGAATTTGTCATTATGCATATGTTTTATGAAATAGTTCTAACCATGCAACTGGTGCATTTGAATTGTAGGAAAGGTCCTGTACAACCGCCTACAAGAAAATAAGGATGAAACTTGTTCCGAAGAACAAGTGATGACAATTCAATAAACATGAATCTGAAGCTCCCAGAGTCAGAGACATCTTGACGAAAGAAAGAGCTTCAAAGAGCAGTAGATCCAACCTGAAGGATGAAGACCACCATGGCTATGAAAGAAGCTATGATCAAAGAGTAACAATTGATCATGAGGAATGATGTATTCAATATGGTTTCTAAGACATAAAGGGAAGTACGCAGTACCTTCCATATGGATCTACAAGAACAAGTGTACAAAGAAAGGTTCATGATTTGCCTCAGAAAGAATAGACTATGACATGACATACTCTATTGACAAGTATATATCAAGCATAGAACCACCTGTACAGAATGAAGAGGGAATATGATACTCCACTTTAGGGGGGGTGACTACAGAAGATATCTAAGTTTGACATGGTACGACATGATGGACAACTTCCTGATGGATCGAGACTTTACCAAGAGTAAAGTGGTTTCCAACCTTCAAGGTTGAATGTAGAAGACTAGGATATGTTGATGATCTGACAAGACAAACTCATGGAAGATGTTATGATGAAAGAATACTAGAATGATGTTTGGGATATAGTACTCAAACTAGAAAGCAAGAATGTGGTATCTTACAAATGGATTTGCAAGATAAAATATGTTACTGATAGAAGTAAGGAAACACTTGTGGCTAGAGGTTTCTATAAGAAAGAGGGAATTAATTCTGAAGATACACTTACTCCAGGATGTAAGGTACATGATGAAGTAAAGACAAGTCTTCGTTAATGGTATGATTGAGGAAGATTTTTTCATCAAATAGTCACAAGTATTTGAAGTTGAAGACAGATGGACTCACATATGCAAGATGAAGAAGGCCCTCTATGGCCTGAAGCAAGATCCTAGAGCTTGGTATGGAAGAATAGATAGTTTCCTGTCGAACATGGGCTTTACCAAGAGTAAAGTTGATCCTAACCTTTATCTCAAGGTTATAAAATATGAACATGTCATCCTGTTATTATATGTGGATGATCTATTTTTGATAGGGAATGAGAAACAGATCATGGAAAGCAAGAAGAAACTAGCAGAAGAATTTGAGATGGAAGACCTTGGGTTAATGCATTATTTCCTAGGTCTGGAAGTATGGAAAAGTTCAGAAGGAATCTTTCTCAACCAGGGAAAGTATGCGGTAGAGATATTGAAGAGATTCAATATGTTGAAATGGAAAGTCATGGCCACACCCATGGACTCCAACCTAAAGATGTTAGCTGATGACCCATCAGAGTTAGTGGATGTGACCCATTATAGATAGATCATTGGGTCATTGATGTACTTAACAAATACCAGACCAGACATTTGTTTTGCTGTGAACACCTTAATTCAATATCTTGTTCAACCAAGACGAGTTCACCTAGTAGCTGTAAAACATGTGATGAGATCTTTGAAAGGGACTATAGACTTTGGTTTATACTATGATGGTAGCCATGAGTATAGATTGTATGGATACACAAATTCATATTGGGCTGAAAGTATCTCAGATAGGAAAATCCCATCAGGTAGATGCTTTTGTTTGGGGTCTGGTATGAGTTCATGGTTTAGCAGGAAACAGTCCAGTGTTTCTCTTAGCACGGATGAAGCAGAATACATAGTAGATTGCTCTACTAAGTTGTGAATTCATATTACTTTGGAAGCTGATATCAGGTCTCTTTGACCTAAATATGGATACTACAATGATTCTATGTGATAACCAGAGTTGTGATGATAGAGAACCCTGTGTTCCACCGTAACACATAGAAATCCAATATTTTTACATACGAGATAAATGCAGATGATGATGTTTCATTATTTACATATTTTATATGAAGATGATGGTGATTCAGTATTTCTATAATGAATATAGAGATGATGATGTTTCAGTATTCCCATACTGAAGATATAGATGATGATGATTTCAGTATTCACATACTAGAGATACAGATGGTGATAGTTCAGTATTCAAATACTAAAGATGTAGATGATGATGGTTTAGATGATGATGTGTTAACAAAGCCTCTATCTCGAGTAAAGTTCAAACACTTTAGAGACAAGCTTGGTTTGGTTCGGAAGGACCTTCCTCAAAAGGGGGAGTAGTGATGTTGCAGTGGGATTGTATCATCCCTGGGCACCTGCCCTAAAGTGATCCGATGACCTTGGTCCTCGAGAATGAAGAGGGATTGTGTCATCCTGAGACATCTATCTAGAATAGATCCAGAGACTTCAGTCCTCGAGAATGTGGTGGGATTGCATCATCCCTGAACCTCGGTTCAAAATGTATCCAGAGGTCTCGGCCCCCATGAATGTGGGGGATTGCATCATCCCTGAACCTCGGTTCAAAATGTATCCAGAGGTCTCGTCCCCTATGAATGTGGTGGGATTGCATCATCCCTGAACCTCGGTTAAAAATTTATCCTGAGGTCTCGACCCCCATGAATGTGGTGGGATTGCATCATCCCTGAACCTCGGTTCAAAATTTATCCAGAGGTCTCGGCCCCTATGAATGTGTTGGGATTGCATCATCCCTGAAACTCGGTTCAAAATGTATCCAAAGGTCTCAGCCCCCATGAATGTGGTGGGATTGAATCATCCCTAAGCCTCGGTTCAAAATTTATCCGGAGGTCTCGACCCCCGTGAATGTGGTGGGATTGCATCATCCCTGAACCTCGGTTCAAAATGTATCTGTAGATTTTGGTCCCCGTGAATGTGGTAGGATTGCATCATCCTTGGACAAAGTCCAAAAGTGAACCAAAGACTTTTTTGTCTTTGAGATGTGGATTGCAGGTTGCTGCAGATGATGATGATGTCGATGTTTGAAAGATCAGAGTATAATTATGATGTTGTTATTCAAAAGATCAGAGTTTGATGATGATTTTGTTGTTCGAAAGATCAGAGCATGATGATGATGTTGCTGATCAAAAGGTCAAAGTACTGAAGATGATGTTGCTGATTGAAAATTCAAACTACTAAAAATGATGTTGCTGATCGAAAGGTCAAAGTGCTGAAGATGTTGCTGCTGACTAAAAGGTCAAAGTTGTTGTTGATCGAAGCGGTCAAAGTTGTTGCTGATAAAAGCGGTCAAAGTGTTGATGTTGCTGAATACTGAAGACTACATCATGTTGAAAATATTCCAATGATTTATAGATGTGTTACCCTGATGATGTTGATTATGTCCTCTATCTCTCTCTTTCCTATTATTGTTGTTGTTGATGTTGTTGTAGAATACCCTTCTTGTTAAGGGGGAGTGTTGAAATATTGTAACTTCGAAGAATATTCTATTTGTATCTTTTGTGGTCCCTGATGGTCCTATTAGGAGAACCACTTGTATTAATTTGTACCCCGATGCTTCTAATCGGAAGAACTAATAAGAGTCATGAGGTAGTCCCCTCTAATTGTAAAGGTGGGTCATTAGCACCCCAGTTTTGTTACTTAAGCCTACATGTGTAACTTGAGCCTACATGATTAACTAGAGCCTACATGTTGAATGAGTTAATTAAACTGAATGGATGAATATAAATAGAGGTGTGGAACTCCTCATTTGGACACACACACTCTCACTTGTGTAGCGCATTAGTGGAGAAGAGAGAAGTAACTGGAGAAGGAGGAGGATCAGGCTTTGATCTCCTTGTTGCTTTTATCTTTTATCTTTTGGGGCATCTATATTAAGGAATCTTTTGCTGGGTTTTTCCCTTTAGGGTTTTCCCAGGATAATTTTTTGTGTTCCTTTTGTATGGTTGTGCTTGTCTATCTTTCAGTGATCTTGTTTATATGCTTTTGTTATGAAATCGAAATGAAATACTAATGTCTAAGCTAAGCATATGAAAAATTTAACACTCAGCCTCCACCTTCTCAGCTTCTTCATATGTTTCTGCTAATGTAGGTCTCACTGATCTCTTGGCAAACATGGCTAGATCAGGCCCAAGGGCTGAGGTATAGTATTCTACCAGAGCATTTTCAGATGGCTTATTTTACTACAGTAAAATTGTTTAGTTAAGCAGCAAATATTTGAGTGAAATCATGTACCTTTTCTTTTCTTTATTTCTTTAGAGCACATAACCCCTTCATTAAGGTTGCATGAGTTTTCTGAACTGCATATTTACTTCTAAACATTCTCTCAAATGTGTTCCAATCTGTGATTGAATTTGTAGGAAGTGCAAAATACCATGAGGCTGCTTTTCCTTTAGAGTGTGGGAAAACAATATACACAGTACATCTTCATGCTCCCCTGCTTGTAATCCTTCTATAGCAAAGTAAAAACTCTGTAAATGATCATCCACCAAAATTCCTTCACCTGGTTCAAACTTGGGTAACATCTTGTTGAAAGCTTGAGGCAAATCATGAAAGGGAGGTGTCAAATTTAAAGGCAACCTATCTTTCCAAGCAGGCAGTGGAGGTGGTTGGTTTGCATTTACATTAGCCATGATTCTGAGTGGAGAATGAGGTGGTGATTGAATAGGGGTTTGACAAGGTGAACAGTAAGGTGAATCTGGATCCAATTGATTCAAAGGTTAGTCCACTTCTTGTAAGACTGCTTCTACCAGTTCTTCAAGATATTCTACTAACACTGATTCTTCTAATTGAGGGCGATATTTCTTCTAATACTCTCTTCTAGGAAAGATAGAAATGATAGGTAATCCTCCAGTATTTTTTGCATATGCCCTAGTGATTCTTCTTAAATCATCAACCACTTCGTTATCTATAGGATACAAATACCCTTTCTCTTTATGTTCAGGAGTGGATTTCTGAAACAAACTAATTTTAGAACTGTCACCGGTGGAGTGATTTCGAGAAAGTGAGCTTCCTCGGCCAGCCATGCATTGGTGGCCCTCCTTCTAGCGCTAAAAACTGTTGAGGCCTGGAAAATTGCAGGTAACAATAGTTAGGGATTCTCCCCAATAATTTTTCCCAAGTAAATTGTTACTATTTGGTATGGGGAATCTGTCCGGTTTACGGTCCGGCTACCGTAGGTCAAGTAACAAATTAAAAGGTTTTACCGGTTACGGCCCCGTCCACTGTATATATTTTTAGTTTTTTTGTGTTTAAGTTATTTTGTGCAAGTGCCTATCTAAAAATGCAATTTTGATAGAGATAATGAGGAGTGTCACAATGTGATGCATAAATTCTTACCTCTCATCTTACCTCTCTCGCATCTAAATCACAAACAACCAGAAAAATAACTACAACTAACTAACCTATCCCCAAGGAGCAAAAATTATCAATTATCAATGAGTAATGTATTTTTGTGCATGTATTAAGAAAAATTACAGATAGTTGTTATTTATTTCAGAACACATGAGCATTAAAATTTAATAGAAATATGAACAACAAGTTAGCTTATTGTTTATGACAACCTTCATTACTCACAGTGGAAATTTCACAGAATAAACTATAAGACATTCATAACATAAATAGAAATGCAATGAGTTAGAACGATCTCACAGTTAATGGATGTAAGCTGAAAATGAAATAGTTCACTTTCAACTGATCCATAGCAAAGCATTTGAAACATTCCACCAAACTTTTTCCAGCAGAAACTTGTAATTCTTTATTGTAAATGGAAGTAGTTATTCTTACAATATACTCTCAAAAATTGCTTGGGAAAGAAGTCCCTTCTACATCTAAACTCTCCTATATTTATACAAAAAAGAAAAGCCTTTGGGCTGCCCCTCAATGACTTTTGGGCTTCCTCAACCTCTCAAATCCAAACAATTTTCTTGTAGTAAGTGCTCATAATTTATTACATTTTAAATCAAAATTTTATAGAACACTTTATGAAGAGGAGCCCGCTTGGTCATTTATGAACTTTTTCCATGTCTGGGCCTCTGCTGCTATCCCTTAAAAATCGGAGGGTTCAAGAAAATGGATATTTATCTCATACTTAGCAGCCTAATTATTAATTACTTCTATTCTCGTCGGACTCAGGCCCAGCTGCTCTTCTAGTAAGTGGATACTTACTGTTGTATGAGCCACTTCATTCTTCAGAATATGTTCATCTAGATCTTTGACTTGTTGGATCTCTTGCTCGTCTTCCTGATACCTTTTCTATAGATGTTCTATGAATAGTTCATGTTCTGGTATCGCATCCAATCTTTTTCCTGTGGAAACCTGGCATCTATTGTATGTGACCAGCACTCTTCTGTAGTATTCAGCACATAATCCCTTTATTTTCTTTACAATTTTCTTGAATTCTTTTCCAATATTGATGGAAAACTCCAATAAATCATAATCCTATTTTAAACTCTGTCTATCTTTCACTGGTAGCTCTACAGGAGGTTCCTCATTCATTTCTATCCACACTATTCTTCCTGTTAGAATCTCCAGAATCTCCTGAGATCTATCCAAAAAATAAGATGAGTATCCAAAATCTCTTCCAATATGCTATCTATTTGTAAAGTCTTACATCTTCCTTCCTCAACACACATTTGCAAATGGTGGATCTTCCTCCTTTGAGCTAGAACATGTTCCTTCAAAGGTTGGACATCTGTCTTCTATTCCATAGAATCTTTCAGTGATGCTATCAATGAAGCATTATGTACTTCCAAAACTACTACCTGTATTTGATACTATTTCTCTCTTTCTTCAGTGGCAGCCTTCATTGATTCTAACTCAGTTACCTTATTTTTCAACTGGACCTTCTCTGCACTTAGAGTTTCATAACACACCTGGAGGTCAGTTTTCTCACTTTTCAACACTTGATGCTCTAGTTGTAGCCTTTGTAATTATGCTAAGTTGTTCTGAGCATCCTTTTCTGTTTTCTCTATAGAAACTTCTAAATCCTTCTTATTGGCTTGCAGAGTTTGGAGTTCTATCTTTGAATTCCTCACTTCATTCTGCATGCCCTCAAATTTCCTCTTCAACTTATGACCTTCATCTCTCTCTTTCTTCAGTGTTTCTTTTTTAATTGAGCTGCATTCCTTTTGGACTACTCAAGATCCTTCATCAGTCTATCTACATTATCTTTAGTAGCTTGGGTTGACACCACCCTAGCTCTTACTGTTAATCTTGGATCTGCATCTATCCCATACACCAAATTCTGTCAGTTATCATTTTTCCTGATTGTCCTCCTGTTTCAACCTTTTTCTCGGTCCTTTTAAAAATCCTTTTATTTTCCTTGTCATAGAAAATAATGCTGAAATCAAGGACCTCTTCTCCTTCTTTCTGCATGAAAGGTATCAAATTCATTCCAGAAAACACAGCTTGCCCTTGAGTGCTGCAAGAAGTTGTAGCAGGCTCCTGGGGATCAGGATTATTATGTCCAAGCCCTTGATTCATATGATCATGTCCCACCAGTGTATCCATATGTTCATTGGTCTGCTAATCTTTTTTAGATCCTGTTAATCGTAGACCCTCACTTTCATCTTTTCTTTTATTTATCTCTGCTTCTTCCTTTCTCTTTCTTTCCTCCTCTTCCTTCTTTGTTGCTTCCTCTGCAGCTCTCTTTCTTTCTTCTTCTTTATTCTTCATCCAACTCTCTGCCTCTTGTGCTAGCCTTCTAGCATCTTCTTCCTTCTTTTTCGCCTTCTCTTCTTCAGTTGTCTTAGTCTTTTGTGTAGTTTTTCCTTTTCTACCCATAGTAGTGATTTTATGTTTAAATCTCTTCTTTAAGGCAGTCTTATTCTTTGCACTCCTGAAGGTTTCCTTGTCCTTATCCCAGAAGTTGGTATACTCAAAACGAACGCTTGCCTCCTTACAATGTTCTGCTACCTTATTCCGGGAGTCATTCCTGTGAAATTTAATCTCACAAAAATGGAAGTGCTCCAGCTCCTACACAAATTATGCAGTATTTTTTACCTTTGAAAACTTATAACTCCCTAGCCAGAAAGGTATGGCGAGAAATGCTACCTTTTTGTGCTCGAACAAAAAAATTCCCCACACCATCAAGATATACCTGCTTGAATGCCTCTTTATGTAGTACATAATAGGTGGCATATTTAGGGAGCAGAGAAGGTGCTCTAGAACCCCCATACATTCTGATATACATACCTTCCTCAGTTAAATAATAGTCTCCATATTCCTCAATGACCTTGAACGCCTCTTCAGACATGCAGTTGCATTCGGTCAAGAAAATTAGAGTGTACAATGGCATGATGAAGTGTTCACATATTTCTCTGTAGTAGCCATGGTATTTGTGTGCAAAAATATAATTTAAATGCAGTGTATACTAGGGTCTTGTCCCTATCCCAATTACAACTCAAGGCTGGAAAAGATTGGGTACATAGTATACAGTCAACTAGGATAAAGCTCATGTAGAACTCTGACTTCTTGTTTGATACCCCTCCCAAAGCTGAAGATATGCATGCTGAGAGGCTATTGGACACTATGTTTGACCAATTGAATATGGTTCCTTGAGTGGCCACATAGAAAATAATTGGTATCCATCCCAATTTGAAGCTTTTTCTGTGAGCTCTCCCAAAAATTCTATTCAGCATCAGTGCTATAAATCTATAAGGGGTTTGGAGAGTGGATGTATCATATTCTCCTAATGGCCTGGTTTGAAAGTTCTTCCCTAGCATCATCATTCTTTTTAATGTTTCTACTAGGTCCAAATCTGTCTCTTTCAACTAGCTTTCTGTTAGGTAAATCTCAGCAGGAGGTAGGTGATATGCCATGGAGACATAAGTAGCGATGTATGCAGTGTAGCCCTATTTAGCAGTATTTTACAGCATCATTTTAGTTACATCTACCCTAGGTAGAATCCAACCGATCACTTCTGAGCATGGGAACAACTCCGGTATTGTGGCTACTTTCATAAGAGCTGATTTCTCGATATTTGCGTAAATAGTCAGCTCTTCAAATCCTATATCAGGCACATTCTGATTTATAGTCATCCTATATATTTCACCCCATTTATAATTTGGCTCTACCCTGGTGGTAGCTTTGGTATCTTCATATATTTATTCAACCTTGGTGATGATTTCAAACTCTGGTTCTCCTTCCATAACTGGAGCCTTCTTCTTTTGTCTTTTAGACATATCTCCTCTGCAACAGTTACCATGTCCTAAACACAGTATGTTCTTAGACCATTTGATATTTTAGTAAGTGTTTTAGTAATGAATAAAAACTGTATCAACTTATTTACCTCTTCCATATGCATTCTTAAAAGTAAATTATACAGAGTATTAATGCATAAAAGAAAATAACAAGGCAAGAGAAACTCCTGCAAGTTGTGTCCTAAATCTTCTAAGTCCACCGTCTATAACTAAGAACACAACCCTAATAGAAAGACTCATCATTAACCCGGACTGCATTCGAAATAATCCAACTCTTCAATAAAACATGAACTGCATTGCTGCTACTACTAAACCTCAGAACGCTAGACCCTATACTGATCCTCATCACGGAAAACCCGAACTCATACAAAAATCAAGACCTCTACCACCCAATAAAATAGGGTAAACACATATGAAAACTGAACCCCCCCCCCCCCCCCCCCCCCCCGGACGGCCATAAACAACCCCAAAATAAGTGGTGCAAACAATGTAATGCTTGTCTGCACCGAATAGCTAATCTTTCAGACAGGGATGAAACAACCATAATGGATCAAAACGCAGGCCCAAAAAACCCCCATTTCCAAACAAAACTGTCAAACTAGCTAATAAGCATATTGCAGGGATAAATTATCATTCTAAGTGAATGACCACAACTACGGGAAAACCTAACCAGGGAAAACCTTGGTTCTCAAAATGGCCAATAAAAATCAAGAAAAAGGAAACCGTGGTTTTCCTACCTGGAAAAATATTGTGCAATTGGCGTGATGATTAAAAATATCCATGGCAGCACGCCATTCGAATGAAATTCAGACAGCTGAGAACCAGTGGTACAACTCAATCAACGAGGACTGGAGTGGATGCAATTTTCAATCAAACACAATAATAAAAATGCTCCACCTCTAATTATAACCTTTGGTAAAAGAAATGGCAAGAAAACCCTATCGACGAGCGGAACCACTAAACATCGGGATGATAGTTCACTAGGCAGCCGCAACGGTAGGCAACATACATACTATGGGTTCCGAATAAAATTGTCTTCTATTGGAAGCTCTAAGGCTAAAGGTCAGCAAACTCCAAATCTATCGGCATCGAAAACTCTACATGCTACGGTTCGCCGACATAAAGGACCAAGCAATTCTACACTGTCGATGAATTAAATCTAATCGTTGTCATAGTGTCGGTGATTCCGAGCACTAAACGTCGCCGTAGTCATGTATCGACGGTTGAAAACACTAAACGTCGGGCATATAGTCTGATCGACAACCACAACGGTGGACTCATAAACAGCTATGGTTCCACAATAAAATACAACTCATCGGCGATTGGAAGTTCTAACTGCTAAAGGTTGAAACTTTAAACCTGAACATCTCCACAGTGTCAGCAATGCAAAGGACAAACCCTCTGATCAAAGTCAAAAATCATTCCGATAGCGATAGCGAAATCAAATCATCGACAGTCAAAGATTTAAACAATAAAACCACAAGGTGATAAAGGCCACAGATCGGTGATAAAAAGAGTTGTTTGTCATTTCCCTTCCGAAACGTCAGTGCCATAGAGAAATAATGCCCCGACTCAATATTCAACCAACTTCTGAGAGCGATAAATAAAATCATCGAAAAATCAAAAAGTTAAGTGTTCAAATAAATGAAAGACGTTCAGCTAGGCGACTGTAATACTAGCTCGTTTAGCCTCTGAAACAACGGGAAAACAATGAACTAATCACCCAACTTCCCAAAGGTCAATTTTAAGTGGAAAAACTAGACTTCCAAGACAACTTTAAAGAAATAAAAAAAAACTGAGCCAAAAAAATCAAAAGGAGGGTCCAAAATTTTTCAGAAATTTGGGAAATAGGTTGCAGCTACAACAGGACCTATAGGATAACATGGAGAAACACTACTGGACATACCCCCTATGAGTTAGTGTATGGAAAACAAGTCCTTTTACCTATTTAATTGTAAGTTAAAACTTTTCATATGGAAACACAATTAGGCATGAATTTGGATGAAGCACAGAAACAACGGATATTACAAATTAATGAGTTAGACGAAATTAAGAAAGATGCACTTCAAAGAACAATGTTAATATAGAATCAACGAAAAACATGGCATGATAAATTTATTAAGCAAAAGCAGTTTAATACTGGAGATTGGGCACTACTGTTTGATTCACAGTTTGAAAATTTTACAGGGAAATTAACTACCCATTGGATGGGTCCATACGAAGTACTCACAGGTTTTGAGAATGGATCAGTAAAAATTAAAACAATTGATGGCTCAGAAAGTTATTTTGTAGTAAATGGACATAGACTTAGGCTCTATCACCAACCAACATCTAAACAAGATTTCATACAAAATTTTTTGCAGCAAAATGAAATGGAATTAATTGAAGAGGAAGCTATTCCTCCTCCTCCTGATCCTTGAAATATTTTGGGTTATTATCATTTATATATATGTACATATGTGCTTGTTGCTTTGAATAAATAAGGGTCATCTCTAGTAAGTTTTCTATACAAGACTCTTTCACTTTTATGTCTTTATGAATAAATTGAATCATCTAACAAGTGCTTTTGCAGTGAATACAAGTATTCTATCTATATAAGCATCATATAAGGTATTACTTGGAAAAGGAAGTATGCTAAATACTCATCAGGTATTTTAATCTTTTTTAGGTTACTTTCGAAATTTACAGCTTATACGGATAAATTTTACATATCAATCCTTTATATATCATACTTAACCAATTACGTTACGATTCATATAGTTTTTTTTTATTTTGATTCAGACATGTATATTTCTGATTTATTCTTTTAAACAATTGCTTGATAAGACCCACTTTCATTATCATATTTTTCAAATCTTTATTTTTCACCTATCAATTACTAGTTCATCCTATAATTGTTATCAAACTTGTCTCATGAGTATTTTGGTGAAAACTTGAAAGTAAGTGGAATTTTTATCTGTGGCGAACATTACTTTACGTTATAAAGAAGAAGCACTGTTAGGTTAAAGAACAACTTTCAGTTATTTTCTTTTGACATGTTTTGAGTTTGGCCATTGTGAATTAAACAAATTACTTATAAATTTATTTTGAAAAAATTGAATTATGTGTTTAGCAGGACTTAACACGCTCTAGTACCAATTGGCTTCCATATCTTTAATATCATTATACAAGGAAAACCCGCCGGAGTACTAAACAGGCCTATTGGCAGCGGTTGAATGCTAAGTAAAAATATTATAACAGGAATCTTGATAAATGCAAGTAAACCCGTTGGGGTATTGAACAGGCTCGCTGGCAGCGGGGCTATGCTTGCATGGTACCAAGATAAACTCACCAGGGTACTGAACAGGACTGGTAGCATCGGGGAAATATATGGTAAATGAGATCTGGTTGATACACCACTATACACATAGTTCGTTAAAAACTGATAATAGATGAAAAAAATTCAAACACAATTATGACATGGCCAATTGTTTATAATGTCATTTCAGAATGGCTCTAAGTTGACTTTACTCAGCCGTCTAATTCCGCATATCTCTAAGATGTGATTATCTTTGAAATGGGACCTATAGCTGTAAATCTCACACACTCTGAGGTACACTTGAAATACTTGATGATGACAGTATATCTTTACAATGAGGCATGGATGGATAGTTTTTCCTATGGGTTTCTTTTAATTTTATTATTCTCATTTTACATGGTCTTTTTCAGCATTGTTTTCTTTTTCATAAATATACGTTTTTTAACCATTTCCATTTACTAGTTAATTTTCCTTAGACCAAATTAACAGCATGCTCGCATTCTTTCTATTTTTTTTGGAACAGTCATTTCTTCTCTCTAGATGGCTTGAGGACATTCCATCTCTTTGGTTTGGGGGAAGAGGGATTTGATTTAAAAAAGTAGGCTTATTTTTTACAAACATGTTTATCTCTAACAAATAATAAGTATTTTCAGGAATATAAACAGTGGAATTTGGTTATAGCTTGACGTATATTTTACAGCAAAATTCAATATGGTCTTACCATATGAAGAATCGAATGAAGGCAAATGAAATATCAAATAGCGATATAAAAATTGGTGATATTATAGTACTTATGATTAAATTTGCTAAACAAAATTTGTTTTAAGCAAATAGTTTTTACTTCCATTACATTTTATTATTAATAATCCTATCCTTTTATCCAGTTAATTATGCATGGAAATGATTAATCTTCTTGCTATTCAATATGCGATTTATGTTTTTGTTCAACCTGTCCAAAGTTTTACTTTGGACATTCTTGAATTAATTTCAAAAACTTGTAAATGATAAAATTATTTTAAACCTGAAAACTGTTTATTTAAGAATGCTGAAAAATCCAATAAAGTCATTTTTAATTTTCATATAAATATGTGACATAAAACATATGTTATTTTTAAGTTACAAGTTAACAGAGTGAAGTTTAAATTACCTTCTCATCTACTGAGTTGAAGGCAGCTGTTAGTTTTCCTTCTTCCTAAATTGTTTTTCTTTCTTTTTGCTCTGTGGGACCTAGCATTTCTCCAATTTGGGGGTATGTTGATCATCGATTTGTTATCATTTTTGGAAAATAAATTATTCATTTAAATACATATTTCATCATCTTTTGTATGTTTTATGTCATGCAAATTATTATTCAACTTCAGGTATGAGTGTTTTTAAGGTTTTTTTAAAATTATTTTTTTATTATTATTTTTATGGTTTAATCAATTAAAAATAACATTATTAAAGTATACTTGATGTATTAATTAGTTTGTATAATTGTTTGTAGGTTTTATCATCTTTTTAGGCCAAGTTAATATGCAAAATGCATTCAACCTGTTTTGACATAGCATGTCTAACTCGACATCCAGCTCGTCATCAGGGGTAATTTTAGGGGCGAAATTTATCCCAATGGGCTATTTTTCCCTATTTTTTTCAAAAAAAGATTACTTTTTCGTCTTTTTTGAAGCTCTGTTTCACCCAATTTTGATGGGGTAAAAAATTTTCACCCTAAAAATCACCAAATTATTATATAAACGATATAAAATCCTTTGAAATTAAAATATTTTTTGAAAAATATCGCCAAAAATTTTATAGTTGGTGTTTTAAGAATTTGGAAGATTCATTGAAATTTATACACTTTTAAATATCCATCGTTCCTTAAAATCATCTCTGCTCGTCATTCATCCTATTCCATGAAAACTGCTGGTAGTTTGCCAGATGTCAAAATTTGTTCCTATACACTCCAGTCCTGAAGCACGCTAGAAGATAGATACTCTATTTTCCCTAGATCAGCGCCCAGCGTATCCATCTCATGTCCCAGCCTTCCATTCAACACTCCGTGTAGATCTCCCATCATACTGCACGCTGCTGAGAATTAATTCTGATCATTTAAAATGTGAACCAGCTGCCAACGATCTTGTTATCCAAGCATCTAGTAATGGAATTGTGTTCTGGACTATTCACCAATCTACATTCTCCTTTATTTTCCACCTCGTCAACCATCCATGTGCTGGACTATCACATTCAACTCATGCCCTAGAAGGATCATTCGTGGCCTTCTCTGCTTGACTCCAAACTACCACGAGTTTGCACATTTAAAGAATAGAACAAATTGCGCTCTAGAAAAAATACCATGTACGCTACCTTGGATCACCAACATTCCATGTTCACACTGAAGAAGGATTCATGCGCCACCTCTGCAGATCATTTGCGCTGGAGAAGGAACCTGTGTGCATGATATCCAATGAAAAGAACCAGGTTTGGATTGAAGAAGGAAAATGTTTATGCATTGGAATGTGATTAGTTAAACTCAATTATAGTCAACTAAATTTTGAGAGTATTCGACCACTAAAGGGTCGACTTTCTCATCCATGTAAATCATTATATAAAGAATCCTCTGTGAGAGAGCTCAGTTAGCTAGAAAACTAGTCAATTGGTAGAGTTAGGAGAAGAGTTCTTGCTGTTATTTACTCTTGAACTTTGTATTTCTATTCCACCATCTGAATAAAGAGTTGTATGCATTGCTATTGAAGATTTTGTTTAAGTAGAAGTCAGCGAGGAATCACCCCTGATTGCTGAGAGGGCCCCTCATCAACTAGAGGTTCATTTTCTTTGTTTAGCTTAGTTTCTTTTCTGTTTTAGCTCATCTAGTTTAACTTCTAGCTTGTTTCCATTAGATTATAGTAGATGCTATCTTATTTGTTTTATGCAATACATTAACTTAGTTTTATTTCGAAATTTAATTAGTTAGATGTGCGCATAGCTTTTTTTCAGTTATTTTCTTTTAGTCATTTTGTTTCCAGTTATTTTCATTTTCAGCATTACTTTCAGTCTTTGTTTTCAAGAATATAGAATAAGTTGTTTTCATGAATTCAGATTAGATTCAATTCTGTTCCTATTTTGAATTTATGCAAGTTAATTTCCAAAACCATAGGGATGAGGCTCAACAGAGGTAAGCTTCGATAAGCCTTTTGAAGCTTCTTTTTTTTCCTTTAAAACCTGAGCACTACACTTTTAATGAGGGGAAAAAGTGTTTTTAAGGGGGTAACACATATTTTATGAAGGGAAAAATTGATAACACCTTACTTTGCACATCTAAAAGGTGCATTTCTTACTTAGGAACTTCTTATTGTGAATGGACAAGGTGCATTACTGGCTCAAAACAAGGAAAAAATAAAAGGGAACAATTTTCTTCCTTTCATTTCTCTAGGAAACAATCCAATGGATTGGAGCAGACAAGGGAATGCCTATCTCATAACATGATGGTGACGATATTTAGGTGTAATTCTTCCTCAATCACACCATTTAGGAAGGTTGTATTTACATCCATGTGGTGTAGATCCCACTTCATCATGGAGGCAAGTTCTATTATGGTTTTTATGGAAGTGTACCTTGATATTGGATAAAAATTTTCTTTATAATCAATCCCCTCTTTCTAAAAGAATCCTCGAGCCATAAATATTTCCTTGTAATTTTCAATACTTCCATCAGCTGCATGTTTTATCTTATAAATCCACTTCGAAGGTACCACACTCTTGTTAGTTTGGGTACTATATCCCAAACATCATTCTTCATTATTGACTAATATTCTTACTTCATTGCTTCCACCCACTCTTTCTTCTATGTAGCTTCCTCATAGATGGTGGGTTCTTGATCGACAAGGTAACACATCAAAGATACATAACTGGAGTATGGATTTGATCTCTTGTTTGTTCTTCTGAAGAATTTTGGAGATCCATACTTCTCTGCTTCTTGTATGATTTATCTCACCCAAGAAGGTTTTTTCTTTTGAGATATATCCATAGTAGGGGGTTCACGATGTGCTAATATGTCATGATCTTCTGATGCTACTATTTCAGGAGAGGCTTCAACTTCTACCTTTATGGGAGGTACATCCTCTTCATGCACTTTTTCAATATGACACATTTTGTATTTACAAATAGTAATTTCTTCATCAAATGGAACATCCCTACTAATCTCTATATGATGGAATCCTGAAATGTATATCCTAAAGGATTTGGAGACTTCACAGTATCCAACAAATATTCCCTTCTTTCTAGAAGGATCCAACTTGGTTCTCTTATCTTTCAGAATATGCACATATACTGGACAACCAAATATATTGAGATGGATACTTCGGGTTTCTTTCCTATATACATCTATTCAAGAATCTTGAATCCAAGAGCACAATGAGATAATCTATTATGCACATACACAATCATTCTTTCTACTTCATCCCACAGGTGCATGGGAAGGTCTTGGCCATGAATCATTTTTTTCGTTGCTTCCATAATGGTTATATTCTTTCTTTTCGCAACACCATTCTGATGGGGACTGTAGGGAGTGGTTAGTTCCCTCTTGATTCCATCTTATTTATAAAATGCTTCAAATTATTTGGAATTATATTCTCCACCATTATCTATTCTGAGTATCTTGATTCTTCTTTCTGAATGGTTCTCTATCAAGCCTTTGAATTCCTTGATTTTCCTGAACACTTCACTCTTTCTCTCCAAGAAGTATATCCATGTCTTTCTTGAATAGTAATTAATAAATGTGACATAGTAATCATATCCACTTAAGGATGTGGATGGAATAGGACCACATACATCGGAATGAATTCATTCCAACGTACCTTTCGTATTTGTTTAACTTTTATGAAATGGGTTTTTGATGTTCTTTCCTCTTGCACATCTTTTGCAAGCTCCTTCGTGATCAAACTCTAGATCTGGTAAAATGTATTTGATGTGAGAAATCCTTCTATGACATAGTTCACATGATCTAGTGGTATCATGGACAAGGGTTGCCTCTGGATGTACCTTGAGTTGTATAGTCCTCCTTCTTCTTCACCAATGACCACAACATCTTCAATTGTCTTTTCTTTGGACCACATGAGTACTTATCCATCTATAAAAGAAACTATAGATTCTTTCTTATATAGTGATGAGATGGAAAGTATATTATTTTTCAAACTTGATACTTATAGTAATTCCTTGATGTTCATGGACGTTCCAGAGTCAAGCTTGTAGCTTGATTCACCAATTCCTTTTATGGGATATTGATAGTCATCTTCTAAATATAATTTCTAAGGAGAGTTATTTTCTTCAAGTCTTGACAAAGTTTTCTTCTTCCCTGTCATGTGTCTTAGAATATTGGACAATACTGAGAGGGGGGGATGAATCAGTATTGATAACTTTTAACAAATTAAACCACTTTTAACATTAAGCATTAACACACATCATCAACAAGAAACATAGAACAAAAATTTATCGTGGAATCCCTAATTGGTTAAACCACCAATACTTCGTATTACTGCAAAATTGTATTTACAAATAGTTTCTTTCTGCTACTACAGACAAGGATTGTACTACACCTTATTTACCAGCAACTACTCGAAGGAGGCTACAACCCCTTGGTTTTATCAACTGCTACTAAAAGGATGCTACAACACCCTATTTAGAAGCTACTACTAGAAGAGGATATGACCCCCTAATTTTATTATTTGCTACTGAAAGAATGCTACAACACCTTATTTACCAGCTGCTACTAGAAGGAGGATATGATCCCCTGCATGATTGTTTCCTGCCCTAGCACCACCCTTCCACCCTAGTATGTTTTTATATGTTTTCCATATCTTCTTTACTATTACTGGCATTGGTTCTTCTTTGGTATCTGTCTACTGCTACTGCAACATTTATCTAGATCACAGACATAGTTTACTTCCAATTCATGCATCTTCTTTATAATCTTTTATTAGTAAAATCATTCATCCAATTATCATATCTCTTCAACATCAAACACATCCCTTCATAAAACATGCATCTTGATTCTGGAACATGACTTTTCACTAACACACCCCCTCACTAATTAATTTTATTTTTATACTCAGCTTCAATTAATAATATACTCTGCTACAACTAATGTTTCACTAAATACATATCTTCATCAATCTAATTTTGTTTATTAAATAAATAACACACTTTGTTTTGACAGTCATTATCTTATTATAACAAATCTAACATTTTTCAACCAATAGCATTCTTGTAGATATAATTCATTGTTTGTTCCTGTAGCTGGTACTTAGATATTTTTCAAAAACCTTAGGTCACTTAGGATGGATTCGATTTGGAGCAAGAAGGTTTTTGTCAATGTCAATAAGCTAACGAATTTGACTGCATCTCCGACCATATCATCTACAAAAATCCAGTCACGCCGATTGTATCGACGACATTGTTACCTTTTCTCTGGATTTTGGTGACGCGACTATTTTGAGGGGGTTTAAGAATCGTTCTTCTTTTCAAGTCATGAATTTTTTGATGTATTGGAATATTGGCACATCATTCTATTTTATCAGTGAAATTGTTAAAGTCATACCGACTATATCGGCTGCATTATCTCTTTTCTTTCGATTTTGGGGCATGCGACCGTTTCGGTGAAAAAAATATGATTTGAACTGAACACTTGCCAACCTTTGCTATCAAGAATGTTTTCTCAACCTCTCTGATCGTTCCATATCCCTATCGTGAGTCACCTCCGACGGTTTCGGAGAATTTATTTCAGTTTTACCGAAATAATATTTCCCCAACCTATTTGATCATTTTGACAAGACTGGATGAGTTATGCGTATAATTTTTCTCTCCCATTGATATTTTTCTACTGGAAAAAGCAATAGGGTGGTCCAACGCACCCTCACCCAGTTGTGTGAAGACTATGCTAAGCACGACAGACGATGCATCAACATGAACATGGAACTGCTTCTTCCAGTCAGGAAATACCAGTATTGGCATGGTGTCCATCTTATTCTTTAATTTTTATAATATTTATTGACAAGTTTCCATCCACTAGAACTTCGCATATTTATTCAACATTTTCTTGATAGGTGTAGTTATCTCTGCATATCCTCTGATGATTTTCCTCTAGTACCCTGTGTGTCCTAACACTGATCTGAGTTGTGTGACTGATGTAGGTAGTGGAAAGTCAAGGATAATCACAAATTTGTCTTGGTCGACCAAAATTCCGTCGTGACACACGACATGTCCCAATAACACACCAAATGGTGCACAAAAAATACATTTTTTGAATTAAGCATGATCTGATACTGGAGATAGCAGCCTAGCATCATGCATAAACTCTCAATGTGGTCTCTTACTAAACCAAACATAGTCCAATCATCAAAGTAGACCTAAAAAATTTTATGTCTGAAATATTTAAAAATAGAAACTAGTATTCTAGAAAAAATAGCAGGTGCATTCTTGAGTCCAAAGTGAATTACCATATACTGGTAGCATCCCCATTCTGTGACAAAGGTCGTTTTATGTCAATCCTCCTTCATGATTCTGACTTGATGATAGCCAGAGAAGTCATTGGTGAATTAATACATGTATTTTCCTCCCATGCTTTCCAATACTTCATATGTGAACAGTGTTGGGAATGGATCATGCAAGCATGCATCATTCAGCTTCCTTAGGTTGACATAGATCCTAACTTCACCTGTTGTCTTCTTATCCTGGATCACTATAGGGCTGATCCATTCTGATTCCTCAACAATTTCAATGATTCTTGCATCGAGCAAGCGATCCAATTCTTGTTTTACCTTCTCTTTATACCTTGGATTCAACCTATAAGTTCATTCTTTGACTGGTCTAGCATTTGGTTTCTAGGGTATTTTCATCTCTGCCAGATCACCGACTATTCCCTTCATCTCTAAGAGATTGGTAGGGAATAGGTCCCAAAACTCATGCAGCAAGTTTTTTATCTTTGATACTGTCTCATCATCCTAATAATCTCCTATATTGGACAACTTCGAGTTCTTCGGCGAGCCAATGTTCACTTTCTTGATTTTCAACAACTTTAAGGAACTAGTCGCTCGAAATACCACTTCCTTAAACTTCGTGTGTGCCCTCCGACTCTGGTATGTTTATGTTAGATGGATCATAATTTGGTTATCCATATAGATTGTAATAAGCCATCCATTGTTGGATGGTCACATTGTACTGGTGGGAAGTCGTCACTTCAACAGGGATTTGAGAGAATATCTTCTCCTTGGTCGTTTGAAGTGCAGCATCAACTGTCGGCTTCTCATCAGCAAATGAAAAGGTGTGTGAAAATTTTCTAACCACCTTGTCCAAATCCTAAGTTCCTTGTCATAACTCCATGGATGTATAGTAGCCCTTGGGTTTCATTTCCAAGCTGTGAATGAAATGATGGACCCATTCCTGTCATCGGTATTTTGCAAATTCTATGCGACCTTGATTAATGTGCTTGACAGATTTTGACAATCCTGTGTACTTTTGACTCACAATGCTGAATTCTTCATCGAATCTAACTTCCATAAACCTTCTACACTATGGCCATTCTGATACGGATTTATTATGTGTACCCCAACATCTAGTGGGCATAGCCTTCAGTACATAGTCTAATGCAGACAACCGCCATGGTTCTGTTACGAGTCCTTAAAATTAACTTAGAAAGGTCACAAGATTAGGTAATCCCTCATATGTGGGTAATTCCCTCGATTGATTCTCAACCCGTCGCACATACTGAGTAACTCTGGTGCATCTCCTCATAGAAACTTCATGCAATATATTTTTCCAATTCTCCAAGGCCTCTCCTGAATCTGAGGTGCAGGAACTAGTATTCCTCCAACTCAGGTTTCCATTCGTTGTAGGATTTACATAATCATATTTTTGGGTGTTCATATTATATATATGGTCTAGATAGTCACCCTATCCTTCACTATAAACTAGTTCTACATATCGTTGTCCCTATAGTATATTAATGGGAAACACTACTCTCATCTCATCATCCTTGAATCAAAGGATTCTTCTCTAGAATTTTATAATGGTATGATTATCTATAGCCCAATCTATCCCTAGAAGTGTGGGATATGGGTTTGTGTCATAAAAAATGTTCATAACTTCAAAGTCTGTGAATGTCCATAGTCCCTCAATGTCGATAGGAACTTGACTCAACCTACCAAGTGGTAGGACCTTCGCCTGATTTGCAAGCCTCAAGTGGATAGGAGACCAGTCCAAGTGTGACTTTCCCACGCTCTCCCAAGTATGTCGTGTTAGAATATTAATGTCTGACCCCAGATCTAGAATAATGTAATCCATGTTGTAGTCTCCTATATGCATAGTCATTCTTAGCCCATGCCCTATTTTAAATTTGTTTTTTACATGGTTAACCCTTCTTTCAGGTTGCGACTCGACTGGGGTTTCTTCTATTAGTGCTTGTAGTTTTGCAGTAGCATATTTATCATGGATTAATACTAAGTAACTTGAAAGAAATGGATTGATCTTACTAAACTTTCTTGGAGCTTGTTTCTGGAAGATCTGTTGGAAGCATTCAGGCATCTCCTTGGCTTTTCTTGAGGTTGACGGTTGTTCTGGATACACAAACTTTGGCCACACATCCAAAAATACTTGTTTCTATTTTTAAACGTCAAATGGTACTTTCTTTCATGCCACGAGTCGCACCTGCAATTATTCTTGCGGTATTTTCTGATCATCTCTAGTTGCAGCACCTCCTCGTGTTACAACAATAACACTTGGCTCTCTCAGCTCAACAAAAATCATTTGAAAATTTTGGCTAGGGTTTGGATTTGAATTCTGTATGGGGTTAGGACCTACAACTGTCTGAGCTTTCCACTTTTCAATCAACTAGGGAAATTGCTCCACGTTATGGTCCTGCGCTTTACAATATGAACAGGTTTTTGCAGTTTCCTAGAAATATCTGGAATAATGGCCCAGATGTCCACAATTATACCATATGAATTGACCTCTTACTCTGACAAATATTCCTCCTCTACCTATGAAGTTTTCACCCCCCCTTCTCTAAGGGTGTGTCTACTGCGATGGGTACTAAATATATGATGTGTATTGATTTTGTGGTGCATAGTGAGGATGATGTTGATCTGATACTGCTTTTGTGGGAAAGGCACAGACTAGTAGTGTGCACCTGTTCAAATTGAGCCTATCCATCGTTATTCATCAAGTATGTTACCACTATCTTCTCCTTCAGGAGTTGATATGCTCTACAATCCTTCTCATCATGCCCTACTAATTTACAAAATTTACAGAAAAGGTTGGCTGGGGTACTTACAATCTTCTCTAAGTATATACAATTCATGTCATGATGCCCTCTAATCTGGCATATTTGGCACCAGGGTAGCCCATGAGTACCCAATGGATTAGGCACACCCGATGAGATATAGTTGATGTATGATGAAAAATTATCCTTGGTATGTCCATCCGTTCAAGATCTTGTGTACCACAAGTCCTCACATGCTTCTTTTCCCTTCTTGATATCCTGAAGTTGAACTGTCAGATTAGCCAACTGCGACTAAATCTGCATCATTCTTACGCCACCATCTCCGATCGGTGAGGATTCTAGCTTCATTTATAATTCTAGTGCTTCCATATGCGACACAATATTCTATTTCATCAAAGGAGATCAAATGTGTGGTAATAGCATAGCAATAAACCACTTTTTATGTTGCACATCCGACATCTAGAAACTAAATTTGGCCATCAAATTTTTAAACCACTGATCGAAATATTATGTGAATATTATACGGACTTCGTCGGTAACTACTTTATCTCCTTGATCTCAATGATGCATTGTGACTCAAATTTAGGTTTTTTAAACTCACAAATCATTGCGAGTTGGATCTCATCAAGGGTATTATGTGGGGTTCCTACTGGTACTACATAGAACTTCATAAACCAGTCCAGTGCATGACCCCACATATTCATAACCATCTGTGCTTTCTTTATGTCTACATTGTGAACTTGGCGAACCATCCAAACATCTTCGCAAAGGAACCAATGATGTTCTGGATCTTCTACTCCATTCCCATTAAATTTGGGTAATCTCATATTTTCCCCAACCATGGGTTGGTGTCGATTATATTCAATGAAAAAATATAATGGAGGTGGACTCTCCTGTGCATTATTCACGGTACTAGCACTATCAGTATTAACAATTCTTGCAGGATATGAGGCTCTAGACCTGACCTCTAGTGATACTCCTGTGGTGGTGTAGTTGCATCCTATTCTTGGTGTCTCTACAGATTCTTCAGATTCATTTGCTCCTTCCTATGTCAGTCTATATTCTTCCTCATTGTGGCAATACCCATCATCTAGCCATGACTCAACTTCATACTCACTTTCTTAGAACATAATAGGAGTTCTTCTTCCTCCCACTGTCTTTCTTCTTTTTCTTGACCTGAATCTCCTTCCACTCCTTAGGAATCCAACTTCTAGTTCAGGTTCTGTACTTCCTGGGAACATCTTAGCTCACCATTTCCCATTGTCTTTACAGGTCTTATATGACATATCCCCTCCTCTGGATATGTGTCTTAGCTGCTCAACCGCAAAATACCCTTCTCATATACGAGCATCTTTATCCGTGTATTTATAGACAACAAATACCTTCTTTAGGGCCCTTGGAAAAAATTTCTTTCATCCTCACTATATGAGGCTATTGTCTTTGCTGCAAACTTAGTAATATACCCTTGCAAAATAATGTCGACCCAAAGATCAATAGCTCTAGATATTGGGTTATGTACATTGGCTATCTCACAAAGTTGAGCACTCCACTCAACTGTTTCTCTTCTATGGAAATTTGTCTGTCGAGTTGCCAATATTGAAAACCACTCATGCAGCACACTAGGAAACTCTGCCAAGAATATATCGTGAACATCAAAATATATGTATTATGTATCGTTCTAACCAATTTTCTATGCTCAACCATGATCTTGTACTCTCTTCTCACACAAATGCTAGAGTTTTAGACTCCAGCCAATCCTCAATTTCCTTCTTTATCGGATGCCACAAAATTTCCCTCGACTCAAATGATTAAGGGTCCCAACAAAAGATCCATTTGTTTCCCTACTTTTCCTTACTCTCATCACCCAAGTTCAACAACAATACAATACCAACAAAACACTCAAATACATCGGCCCAACAGAGTAAGCTCAGCCGGCAACACCTACGAGGCAAGCACAATCTCACCCAGATATATTAATGTGTAACTGCCAGAACCATGTTTCTACAGTCATCAAGGGATTACAATCCCTTAGCGCATGACCAAAGAACTCAACAAAATTGGAAGGATGGAGTATTTTACTACTCGACAGCGGTGCAACAGTGTGACACAACCTTGTCCTTGAAACCTAACAACTGGTGAAACCATGTGACGCAGCTGATTCCTTAATGGTAAATGACATGGATGTGACTGTATTATAATCTTAACATTATTTTAACATGAAATAATACCAAGTGCTCAAAAATTATTTAATAATTCATTCATTCACTACTTTTATCAATACTACGACATTCATTCAAGTAATAATCATAAACAATGCAAGATAATCAAATATTCAACATTAACTGTTAAACATTCAACATTCAATATTTATTGACACAGGAAATAACATGGAAACACATCTGGGAAAAACTATCAATGTTCTCTTCATCTGGCATGAGAAATATATGGCAGCTTGTAGTCTACGACTTACAGACTGTTTTGAGATATGTATATCTAGAACATACTCTTCTTTCTCTCATGCTCTCTTTTTTTATGTTTTTTTCTATCTACTCCTACTGATCCGCACACAGCCTGGATCGACTCTTCTACTCTATTATCTACACACTTAGCTATAGAATGATTCTTACAAATGGTCTATGGACAGAGCTGCAGATCCGTGGCTCAACAGCCTTCTACTATCAGACTTATCTATGATCTATTCTTGCTATTCTTCTAACTTACTAGCTAACCCTTATATAAAACAAGTTCCTCCTATTTATAGTTTCTTCAAGACCACACAGGGTCGAATATGTAAAGATCAGTTATTATAGTCACAACTAGCCACAAAATATATTCTATTACATTAATGACAGGCCATACTGGCTACAAAACGTCCTGCATTACAATAATCATAGGCCATAACTAGCTGTGGAAACGCCTATCCCATCCTTTAGTATTTATCCAAATCAAACTCCTACATTCTTCTGACTTTCTTCTTCTCATCCTTTACTATTATACCTACCACACTTCCACAGACTCTAGGTCTGATTTTCCTTTGCCGCAGCATTCCTCATCACAGCTTTCTCTATTTTGCACTTCCTTTCCGTCCGTTTCTTGATTTTACCCCACCGCGTGCCTTCTTTTCCTCTTGTGCTTGTGCTTTAGGTTCTTCCTTGTGCTCTTTCCTATCCCAACACTCTCCCTTCTCAATGTTTGTGACCTCAAACCCATAGTATAGATTAAGACTACTAGTGACTAATTTAATGGGATCCTAGGCCCTATTTATGCAAATATCAATATGTTGATCTTCATGGTTCTCTTTTACTAAATAGGAATATATTATAGATATTATGGCCTTGAGTTTATTTATGACAGGGTGATCATCTTGGATAGTGATTTTTATGATTATCATCTCTTGTTAATATAGTCACAATGATTGCATGCTCATTGAAATACCCATCACAAATAAATCCATATATGCACAACAAGGTTTATATCACATGGAGGAAGAGATTTAGGAAACTGATGTTGGGAGATGGTTCTGGCCTCTTTTCCACCATCTATGGAAGGAGGTTGATTATTGTGATTGTGTCACGTCCCCATTGCTGTGACTGGCAAGAAGGACGCGACTACATGCTTATTCAGACCGGGCTAACCGCCCATGAACATGTACAGGAAGTAAAATGGTAAAATGGAATGCTGAAGTAGAATGCATTGAAGCAAAAACACGCACATATACAATTGTTTATCATACACAACGGAAACATCATCATACATTCAACAAGCATTCAGTCATGCATACATTTATCATGTTCATTTCATTTTCATTAACAGTAAATATATAATTGCAGAGGTAAAATGCACAAGATCACTTATCTTATGAGAGCTTTGCTCCGCAACCAACTACGTTGCTGCAATGTTCCACCCAACCATAGGCCAGCGTGCTCATCAATATCTCAACAATGCTGCCACCCCCGATCTGGGCATGATTCTCCAAGGAATAAGGGAACTAGCAGGCTGACACATAGCCAAAGGTAACCAAAACACAGCCAATCCAACTAAGTTGGGTTTATCAGGCCATCCAGGAGTTGGAGAAGGCAAATTGCTAAGCTGGTGAGCTCATTACAGAGCCAAGAATACCCACACCAGAACTAGCCTGACCTCTAAAACACCCATCCACACCCAACACAAGGAATCAGTCCCTTCTCTGCTACACAGTCCCTCAGGCCCTGCATTCCCTTCCAGTGGTATTCAGGGGTGATGGAGAAGAAGGTCAGCCCTCTAGCTCTATCTGTGTGGTTCTAGCCACCAGGTTTATCAAGCAAAACTCATCCCACATCCCTGCTCCCAATACAGTCCGAAGACCAACAATTGCACTCCGGCAATTAATTCAGCTCTCACAGCTTAAACAGGGAAAAACGACTCCCAAGCAATCATACATCAAATCCCCAAACGTAACAGCAAAAATGGATCACAACATGGGGGAAAACACACAGTCCTGAAGCTTATCAGTGAGCACAACTCCAAGCAGGGAAAAACGCCCCCAAATAGTCTGTGCGTGAGACCAATAGTCAGTGAGACAGCCAAAAACGTGAATGCCTCTTCACAACCATGGTAAAAACACATGAAACTTCCAAAAATGTGAATGGAAAATGCACCAGCAGCTCCAAAAATGTGAGGAAGACAACCCAATCCCCAGCACTACAAAAACGACCTCCCATCCATGGGAAAAATGAAGCCAACAGCCAAAACGTGGAAGGAAAAACACAGGAAAAACTCCAGCTGCTCCCAAAACGTGAGGAAACTGAAAAACATGAATGCATAGAAGAATGGCATACGTTTTTGGGCATATTTCCTTACCAAGGAAGTCAGAACACGTTTTTCAAAAATGGGTCTCTGCCCAATTCGAATTTCTTTGCCCATACTCTTCCCATTCCATGCAATAACTAACTCAACCACATTCTGGCAGAAATAAATGATTGGATAAAAAGACAAGAAAGGTAGTTGACAGCTTGATGGGTTTTCTCATAGACATTTGGCTTTTCCCCATTGGCCCATAGGTTAAATATTTCACCCCCCCTTATCCTTAGGAAATCATGCCCCATTCGATTTAGTTGCCGCGACCATAGCTGGTTGTGTCCATTAATTAATTATGATGCATATTTACATGATGGCCAACATATTATATGCCGCATGCCCTGATAGACCTTCGGTGACAATTAAATCATAGCATTACCGATCAATGGTGAGGCCTTGGCCTTTAGCTCCACACCATGATCATTACAATATATACATCATATACATCTAATGTAACGGGGTCAAAACCGGGGCATTACAGATTGATTATAGTTATTGATTAAATCTTAAGTCACTAATAAGATTGATTAGTTCCTTATTATACGAGTAACATTTTTAAATATTGAAATATGAAACAATAAATGCACCTTAGTGCTATAACATTATTACAAAAACATGAGCACATGCACAAAATATCTCATAGAATCTAATATTGTATAAGGATGCCATCGTTATGTACAAGAAATAACCAAATAATTTTGATCTTAACACGATGTTTGTCATCAAAAAGTACTTAGATTTAATTATTTTTTTGATTCATTATTATAAAGAAACTCTCACTAGGAAGATTTTCAAATGTCATCATGGAGACATATTGATTGTCTTTTCAATAACTTGAAGGGAGAGTTTCAAGTGTCATCATGGAAAAATATTTATTATCTTTTCATTAACCTAAAGGGAGGGTTTCAAGTCACCATGGAGAAAATTTGATTCTTTTTGGAGCCTATTGTGATTATTTATCCATCAAGGAAATATGAGCACAAATAAAGTTATCATGACCATTTATTTGACTTTGTTTTCTTCTTTATGTTGAATTCTCTATTTTTTTTTCTTAAAGGAACATAACCCCAAATGCATAACTCCATTTCATATTACAATTAGTCTATGGAGCTTGAAAGGAACACTGATAATTTTTTTAATGTCAGAGTATTGAAACAATCTTAAGAGTGCTCTTTTCCTTCTCATAGCCTCACAAACTTCTTAGAAACTCCATTTCATCATACCATAATGAGATTATAAAAAACCAAATTATTAATCCTCCCTAAGAAAAAAATTTCTTTGGAATTATATATTTCATTGGTTTCTCAAGTCCTTGCAACTTGGAGACGGCCTTTACAAATCCAAACAATGACAAATATATTATGTGAAGGTTTTTTACATTTAGCCTTGATAAAATAAAAGATACATAACCATATTCTAACGTGTAATAATGTTTGCTACATAACCATACAAAGTCAAATTTTTCGAGGCAAATGTGTACATATATATATACTTCAACTTGAATTGCAAGACCACATTGAACAACTAAGTCTTTCCAAATCCTTTGAAGATGCAACAATTCAACTCAAGGGTATCACAACAAAATAATTGCACTTGCATTCTTTTGAACCATAAATCATAACCTAAGTTTCATGCCACTAGTGACTTTTCATATTATTGGTGAAGACAAATACTTTCAATGGTGTAGAATGACTGAAGGAAAGCATCATCAATTTGTAAATTGAACCTCCATACGAAACTACATGCAAACTTGTTTCTTGTAAGGATAGACCAAATTTCATCGATGCATGTACGATCCATGTGCAATGAATGATGTATCCAAATAAAAATTTCACATGGAAAGTATGTTTTCTATTAATTCATTTTAGAGAGAATAGGCCATACACCCATTTCATATCGAACAGCATGGACCTTGCACACTATTTCTTGCACTATATTTGTTTTTTATGTTGAGGAAATTCTCATAGAAAGTGAACCCAAAACGATTGGTAACCCCATGTAAATGATGGGAAATACACATAAAAATACTATTGTTGTTTCATGAGAAATGTTGCAATCATCAATTGCATGCCTCACCAAATCAAGTAATCCTAGTTTTCAAATGGAACAACTTTTAACGCAAAGCTTATGAATTATTTTTTAGTCAAATGCACAATATGGTAGAATTGGAGTACAAACTATCACATGATCCTTAGTACAATAGGTATATGTATGCTTTTTTGATGCTCTATAAAACATTGGCCCAATGTTTTGATGAATTATTTTACTCTTATTTTACTCATGATGATGATGATGATGATGAAGATGATGATAATGATGATGGATATGATGATGAAGATGATGATGATGATGATGATGATTGTGATAGTGATAATGATTATGATTATGATTATGATTATGATTATGATTATGAGGATAACAATATTAAATTTATCACATCAATCTTGAGACAAAGAACAAAATTACAAGAGATTCAAGACAATTCAGGCATGAAATGACATAACAGTGCTACAATAGGAGGTTGCAGTAGTATATTATCAAAATAGAATGAAAATACATAATATAATGTCATGCAAACTTGCATGAATGCAAGACAATTCAAATTCACTAGAGGTCATTCAAATTGCATAGATGGGTGTAGCTTAATTGTTTGTTAGCCCCACTGAACACACCATTTAACCACTAATCTGGCCATGATTGACTCTAACGGAGTCCTAACTAAATCAGAGTGCAATAAAATGACTGATTCTAAATGAATGTAACTCAAGTATATTTCACTTCATGTCAATCAGTAGGTGGTAGCACATCACTAACTCTAGCCAGCTCTGATGAAGTGAACTGAAATGATACTAGTCATTAGAAGTTGTTGGAGTCGCATTAAGTCACTCCAGTTAACCCAAATCAGCCCAAAATAGAAAATTAAATGAGGAGGTGCCTTTACAACTCAACTTAACTGATTTTTAGGTGAAACAACATTCATTTAACTATTTGGTGCACTTATGACACTCAAATCACCCCAGAATTGCTCCCTGGTTGAGGGAGGAAGCCTAGTTAGCCTCCTTGATTTAAGGAGAAGTCTTAGTTGGCATCCCTAATTGAAGGGGGGTGTTGGTCTGGGAAAAGTGCATAAGGAAGAATCTAAGGCACAAACAAAGAAGGAAAAGTGCGCATGTGACAAGGGAAAAGTAGTTCAAGAAGGAAGCAAATGGAACGGTGCAGAAAGATAAAATATGCGCGCAGTGGAGAAAGGCGAGAAAGGAAACGCAGAGTAGAGAAACCTACGACAAGATGGTTGCAACGAGGGAAGCACATCCAAATTTGGTAGAAGAGGCAGGTAGAAGAGTGAATGCTGGGAAAGAAGATTTCAAGGAAGACTATTGAAGGATGAACCACAGAAAGATGGAAGGACAATTTTGCCGCTAGTTATGACTGGTACAGAGGACTGAAGGATGTTTTCTGTGGCTAGTTAAGGATGTGGTTAATGCATGCAGGACTTTTGCGGCTAGGTATGAGATGGAATTTATTGTAACAAAGATTTTTGGTAACCATATTGAGTCTGTAATTGTAGAAATAATAGATCAATGCTATGAAAAATGATGCTAAGAAGAAGCACAGGAAATAGATCTTGCAACTAAGAATTCTCACAAGCATACACATGAAAAATAGAGAGAAGAAAAGAGACTGAATCACATGAATGAAGAGATGAATATTGGTGTGTATATTTCCATTTAATAATAATGAATAATAGTGTACTTAAATAGTACATCCCTCACAAGAAAATTGAATTGTATGGAAACAACTCATAAAGCTCAAAAAGGCTGACTTACCAAAATATTAAAAACCCCCATAGGTGGCTAAAGCACTTCCCAAATATATCAAGGATTTCATGAGTTGGAAAAAGCATGAGTGAGTTGTCAAGGAGATGGAAAAAACATGCTAATCCTAGAACATGGAGGAAAAGTCATGAAGGATGGGTTGGAAACAAAAGAACCCAGTTTCCTAGTTTGACTAGCTTTACCTTATCCATAGAAAAGAAGAAAAAGCAGATTAAAGCAGAATCTGCTGTAAAGTGTTGTATACTAATTCAAGATGGTCAAAAGGTGTACAAGATAAACCCAGAATTATAAATAAATCATTCCTAGGATATAGATGGAATTTATTTACTTTAAGGTGCAAGTGGATGCCAACCAATTAAGCTAGTGGGTGAATAATTAATCAAATAATGATTAATTATTTTATCCTAAGTTGTGAGTGGGTTTAATATATTCCAACCCCCACATATAAGTATGACTTTATGATGGTATGACAAAAAATATAGATGCATATAGGTCCCAGCAACAAGGCTATGGTCACCCTTTAACAATTATTATGTCCAGAAAAGTGAGGAAAGAGGCAAAACCACATGGGGAAAATCCTCCCTCAAGAAAGTACAAGGAAGAAAATTTTAAAATAATATGTCTTCAACATATCCTTATCTTTAATTGAATGAGCTGAGTGAAATGATTTTGGATGAAATACTTGTTGAATAAATCATGAACTCCATGATCATGAAATGGAGTTTAGAACCTGCAAGAAGGAAGAGGAGAGACTCCTTGTATCTCATCATCTAATGAAGTAGGAGCATTATATGAATGCTTATTTATTCTTTCAAAATCTGATCTGCAAAAATAATCTGAAATGGAAAAGATATTTGTGCATAGGCCTTCCCAAAGAGTACACAAATTAAGACAATTTATTTCTCACACAATTCCCTAAATAGATGCAAAATTGTGATGTGAATCACATGTCAATCTTCCAATATGATGTAGCACCTGTATATATATGATATGAGGATTATAAAAATCTAATATATCGTAAATATTAGCACATGGAAGAGAAAATACAAAGGATTCAGTGGCTCCAAGAGGATATAGGGCTAGACTAGGAAAATTATGAGCAACTGGGGAAAACTGATAGGTGTAAAAATCTGAATGATGGATGGGCATAAGATATGAACAATAAGTGTTTAGAAAAGATCCAAAAAATTTTAATACCAGTCCAAATATGACTAAGGAGATGAATAACCAGCTACTGAAATATAGGAAAGACTTCAAACCATGTAAGATAAATATCACTGTATAAGAGACCAATGAAGAATCAACTAGTGAGTTTGGGATTTGTATAGTATTTGGATTTTTGAAAGGTGTGGTTGATGGTATGGATGGTGGTATTATATGTTCCATGACATGTATATCATCCTACAAACAATATTCTAAATCATATATACAAGCTTGTGGGGAAGAGTTGCTCAAAGGCAAGTCAATATCTAGTGAAAAATCACAATTCTTGGGAGATGAATCTAATAGAGTGAGAGGAGGATCATCAAAGAAAGGTTATGATATTTATGATCCTGATGTATCAGAGAATAAATCTATATCAGAGACATGAGAAAAGGAGAGAACTCTGTAACTCAAAGCATAATTTAAATCACCTTGGAACTACGTAGTATGACATTGTTCTGAGGAATCAGCGGGCTTTTCTAGTTCATCTAGAACTTCGATCTTGTGCTTCTCAAGAATCTGAGACATGATGTCCATATTATTATTGAAACAATTATTCTCTGAATGAAAACCCTTTCTACAATAATAACACTTGGATGTGATCCCTTTCTTCTTAACTTTCTTCATTAAATCTTCATATGAATGTTCATCTTCAATTTCTGACTTTGGCTTCTTCACAATTTGCTTCTCTTTTGATTTGAGATTATTGCTTCCTTGAACCAAGAGAGCATGACCCTTGATATTGAGAGAATTAAGAATGCCCATATGGATCAATTTATCCTTATCCTTTGTTAGTGAATCAAGAAAAGAATTAAAAGAAAGCATTTTCCACTTAGGAACAACAAGCCTAGGAGCATGAAAAGTAGACACAAAAACTGAGTAATCAAAACCCAATTTTGAAAGAATGGAAAGGATTAATTGATAATATGCTTTATCAATCCCACATTACTTTATCATTATAACAAGTGACTTGAACTTGATGAATAAAACCTCAAGAGATTCAAAATTGTTTGGACTCACAGAGAATAACTCAATCTCCAATTGATGCGCTCTTAGCTCATTTTGAACTCCAAAGAGAGACTCCAATTGAGTCCATAATTGGTTTGGAGTGGTAAAAAAATCTATATTAAAGAGTAGATCAAGAGAAATAGAGAGGAAAAACAATCCATAGGCTTCATCCAACCTATTGTGCCACTTATCTTTCTCAATCACAGTATTGGGCTCATTCTCCAAAGCCAGAGTAACTCTGTACAATCCTCTACTATGCAATAGAATGGAGATTTTGGCTTTCCATTCATGGTAGTTGAATGGAGTAAGAATTATAGATGAAGTATAATACATATTTCCGAATTGATGTGCTCAAGAATAAACTCTTTGCAACCTGCAAAACAAACTAGGAGAAAATCTTGTAAGTGAGACAAGCTCTTCTTCAGAGAGGGATAAGAGACTGGAAGCGCTCCTCAACTATATAGAAATTGATAAAACTTCCTACTCTAATACCATGTAGAAATAATATATCAATGATATGAGCAATGATTCTAAGAAGAAGCAAAGGAAATAGATCTTGCTACTAAGAATTCTCACAAGCATACACAGGAAAAATAGAGAGAAGAAAAGAGACTGAATCACATGAATGAAGAGATGAATATTGGTGTGTATCCTTCCATTGAATAATTATCAATAATAGTGTACATAAATAGTAAATCCCTCATAGTAAAATTGAATTGTATGGAAGCAACTCATCAATCTCAAAAAGGCTGACTTACCAAAATATAGCGAACCCCATATGTGGCTAAAGCACTTCCCAAATCTATCAAGGACCTCACAAGTTGGAAAAATCATGAGTGATTTGTCAAGGAGATGGAAAAGCCATGCTCATACTAGAAAATGGAGGAAAATTCATGAAGGATAGGTTGGAAACAAAAGCACCCATTTTCCTAGTTTGACTAGCTTTACCTTATCCATAGAAAAGCAGAAAAAGTAGAAAAAGAAGAATAAAACATAATTTGTTGTAAAGTGTTGTATACTAATTTTGGATGGTCAAAAGGTGGTCAATATCAACCTAGAATTAGAAATAAATCATTACTAGGATATAGATAGCATGTATTGGTTTTAAGGTGCAAGTGGATGCCAACTAATTAACCTAGTGGGTGAATAATTAATCAAATAATGATTAATTATTTTATCCTAAGTTATGAGTGGGTTTAATATATTCCAACAGTAATAACTGAGTAGTACTCAGTCAACCCTATGTGGTCTTGAAAAAATTATGAATAGAAGGAACTCGCTTTGTATAAGGGTTAGATAAGTGAGATAAGTGAGATAAGTGAGATAAGTTGGATAAGATTGGTTCGATTGGTATTTAGTAGACAAGGTTGGATTTAGTAGATCCAGTAGTCGACTCAGATAAGAGTCTAGTAGAAGTAGAATGTTGTTGAGCCGTGGATCTTGTAGCTGTGTGCGCAAACCGCTAGTAAAGTAGAAGAGTCAATCCAGAATGTGTGTGGATCACTAGGAGTATATAGAAGCAATAAACCAAAGAGCATGAGAGAAAGAGATTGACTCAGAAAGACATATCATAAGAACAGTATGCAAGTTGCTGGTTGCAAGGTTCTACCTATATTTCTCATGCCAGATGAATACCACCTTGTTTGTTCTCCCCAGGTGGTTTTCCACATTATTTCCTATGTTATATGGTTGAATGTTGTTGAATGGTGAATGTTTATGTGCATATTTTCTTGTTTTACATTATTTCAATTACAATTGTCATAGAATGTATGCCAAATGATGAGTGAATGGTTCTGTGGAGGTATTGTTTAAATGTTGTGTATGAGTTCATGGTTGATCTGCTAAATATAAACGTAAGTCGTGCATTGTACGTCAAGTATAAGGAATTGGCTATGTTGCACAGTCGTACCATTCATTAAGGTTTAAATTCATTATTGTGTCATGCAGTTGACCTGTGGCAGGTGCTACATCACTGTCGGAGGGTGAAATATTCCATCCTATCATCTTTGTCGAGCACCTTATCCATGTGTGAAGGGACTATAATCCCCCTCCAATTGCAAAAACATAGTTATGGAAGTTACCCATTAACATATCTCAGGTGAGACTAGGTCTTATTCATGGATGTTGCTGACAAAGCTTGCTCTATTGATCCGATGTCTTATGGTGTTATGTTGGTATTGTGTAGTTGATTGAACCATGGGTCAAGACAAGAAGGTAGATCAGGTCAAAAAATTGTTATGTTGTCGGGACCTATTTACCATTTGATTCAAGGGAAATTTTGTGGCATCCGACGAAGAACGAGATAGAGGACTAGTTGGAATATAAGACGTTGGAATTCACATGAGAGGAGAGTGCATGATATCAATTAAGCGTAGAAAACTGGGTGGACGAGTACATATATTTTTATATTCATGAGGTATTCTTTGTAGAGTTTCCCATTGTACTGCATGAGTGGCTCTCAAGATTAGCAAGAAGGCAAACAAATTTCTAGAGGAGAGAAGTAGTCGAGTGGAATGATAAGTTGGTGTGCAAAGTAGCTATTGTAAGTAACACCATCTCTAGAGATTTTTATTTTTGGGTTGACAGTATTTTGCAAGGAAATATTACTAAGTTTGCAGTAGAGGCTATAACCTCATATACTGAGGCCAAAAGAAAAATTTTCAAAGGACCACGAATAATATTTTTGTCATCTATCAGTATGTGGATCAAGATGCTCATTTATGAGAAGGGTCTCTTGCATTTGAGTAGTTGATTCGCATACCCAAGAAGAAGGCTATGGTGCAGACGACCTATCAATAAAATGGGAAATTGTGAGTTGAGATGTTCCTAGGAAGTATAGAACCTAAACTAGAAGCTGGATTCCTAAGGAGTGGAAGGAGATTCAGATCAGGGAAAAGAAGAAAGACAGAGGAAGGTCAACGAGCTCCTAGTCTGTTCAAGGAGAGTGAACATGAGCTTCAGTCGCAGGTAGATGAAGGGTCTTATGATGAAGAGGAGGACTATAGCCCAATATCGAAAGGAGCAGAAGACTCTAAAGAGACTATCAAGTCAAAAAGATCTGGATTCCACTACATCACACCAGGAGTATCGCCAGAGGTAATATCTAGAGCCTCATCTCCTAAAATAGTTGTTAATACTAGTAGTGCTAGTACTATGACTAGCACATAGGACAATACACCTCCATTGGATCAGTTATCAGAAAATCGTGACGCCAACACAATGGCTGGGGCAGATATTCAGTTACCTACATTCAATGGTAATGAAGTAGAAAATCCAAAGAAACATTGGTTCATCTGTGAAGCTATTCGGATGGTTCACTTAGTTCAAAACGCAGACTTGATCATGACTCTAAGGGGTTGTGCACTTGAATAGTTTATGAAGTTATGCATATTAATGCCAGAAACACCATAGAAGACCCTTGATGAGATACAAGCCACAATGATTTATGAGTTTAGAAAACCTAAATTTAAGTCGCAGTGTATCACTGAGATCAAAGAATTCAAACAAGCAATGGCAGATTCAGTATGGGACTTTGACCAACAGTTAGAGACTTTGATGGCCAAGGTAAGTTTCCAGATGTCCAATGTACAACATAAAGAGTGGTTTATTTTTGCGCTATTACCACACATCCTAGGGCCACTGATGCAACAAAAGATCGAGTCGTAGACATAAGTGTTGGAGTTGGAAATGAAGCTGGAGGCCTTGCCAATTGGCGATGGTGTCACAGGGATGGTGCAGATTTAGTCGCAGTCGGCTAATATAACGATAAAGCTACACGAAGTCAAGAAGGGTAAGGAATCCCACGAAGACTTATGGTGAATGAAATGTAGAACGAACAACCATACTAAAAATAATTGTCTGTCCTTCATGCACTATATCACATTGGGTGCACCAAACCCATTGAGTGCCCATCGACTACCCTGGTGTTGCAAATGCCAGTCTAGAGGACATCGCGATGAGGAATGTATATACTTGCAAAAAAATTTAAGTACCCCAGAAAACCTATTTTGTAAATGTTGTAATTCAATAGGGAATGAAGAGAAGGATTGCAGAGCATACCAGCTCCTGAAGGAAAAGATGGTTGACACATACCTGATGAAGAATAATGGGTAGGATCAGGCTAAATTGGCACAACTGTCATATCAACTTGTACAGTTCCCACCAAATCAATGTTAGAACCAGTATAAGCCTCAATATGCACCATAACAACCATATAAGCAGTAGAATCACTATCAGCCACAATATCTACAGAACCAGTACACCCTGCATAAACCACACCCTCAAGGAAGGGGTGGTGGAAACTTTAGAGGAAGAGGAATAGGAGGAGGATTTGGTAGAGGAAGAGGTCAAGTTACATGCTATAAATGTGGAAAACTAGGTCACTATGCAAGAGATTTCCTGGAACCTACGAAGACATGTTCATATTTTAAAGGACAACACCATAACCTAGAGAAATGTCCCCAGTTGATCGCAAAATGGCACGCTAGTACCATCACAAGTCTAAACCCTACACAACATTCGAACCCAAACCTGAATCTGAAGTTGAACGTTTAGATGATTGTTGCTAAGCCAAGAGATCCAAATGTTGTTGTCGTAACACAAGGAGGTGTTGTGACTGTAACTAATCAAGAAACCTTGTAAGAACAACTACAACCACAAGAAAGACCTGCGATGCAGAAGAAGGTTCCATTCAATGTCTAGAAACAAAATCAAGTATTCAAGGATGTGCAACCAGATTTTTTGGATCCATAAGAACTGTCGACATCAGAATAAGTCAGGGAGATGCCTTAACGATTTCAGCAGATATTTCAAAAAAAGGACTCCATAAAGGGTTAGTAAAATCAAGTCGTTTCTATCCAGTTTCTTAGCATTAATACAAGATAAATATGCTTTCATAAAACTACAAGTACTTATAGAAGAAACACCAACAGAGCTGTAATCCAAAAATAAAGTTAACCAGGTCAGCAAGAAATTCAAAACTGGGTGTGATTTAAGAATGACTGCACCGGTAGGGGATTACGACATGGATTACATTATCTTAGACTTGGGATATGATGTCAATATTTTGATGTGACAAACTTGGGAAAGTATGGGAAATCCACACTTGGACCGGTCCCTTATTCAGTTGTGACTCGCAAATCAGGAAAAGGTTCTACGAATTGGAATATTGAGTCAATTCCCTGTCGACATTGAAGGATTGCGCACGTTTGCAGACTTTGAGGTCATTAACATTATTGATGAAATTAATCCATATCCCACATTGCTAGGGATATATTGGGCTATAGACAACCAAACTATTATAAACTTTAAGAAAAGTATCCTCTCATTCGAGGATAATGAGATGAGTCGAGTGGTGTAGCCCATTGATCCATTAGAGGGATAGAGATATGTTGAACCTGTCTATGTGGAGAACCTCCTGCAATGAACAATCAAAGTGCATGTTATAACAAAAATATAGGAGCACAAAAGAGATTTTATTGATCGCAGGCCACTTCAAGGGGGCAACCTCCTTTGAGCAAGCTCAATACAAAATAACTCTTCGATGCTTTCATTAGCCTCAACACATACTTATATAATAAGTCTAATCTTAACAACTATTACTCCACATGAATGTCAGATAATGCAACCTATTAACTAGATGACTTAACAACTATTACTTACTCCCCATGAATGTGGGATAATACATAATACTAATGGGATGACTTACAAATCATATGCGTCCGACAAATTATACCAACAAAATAAAGAGGGGGGTTGACACGGGTTCTTAACATCCTCTCCCTCTTAGAAAAAGCTTTGTCCTCAAATATTTAGATGTGGAAACTGCTACTGAATCTGAAGGAGAGATTCCCATGTAGCATCCTCTAGTTGCATTCCCTGCCACTGAATTAAACCCTCTATTATGGCCCGAGAGCGAAGCTGATGAGTGCGCTTATTGAGTATGGCCTTCGGTTCCAAAATGATGGATCTTTCCATATATAGCTCTGGTAAAATAGTTTGTTCTTTGATGTTGGTGCCAATCACTTTCTTGAGACAAGAGACATGAAAGACTAGGTGAATGCGAGAAGAAGGAGGAAGTTCCAATTTATAAGCAATAGACCCAATCTTCTAAAGAACTTTATATGGCCCATAGAACTTTGGAGCCAGCTTCTGATGCCCTTTGTGTTTCAGGGAGGATTGCTTGTAAGGATGCAAACGAAGAAAAACCATATCACTGACTTGAAAGGTGCGCTCAGAAGGGTGTTGATTGGCTTGCTGCTTCATGCAATTTCTTGCCATGTGAATATTCTCTTGCAGAATGTGGAGATTCTAATCACAGTTTCGCAGAACCATGTCAACTGCCTGAACTAGTGAACTATGGGGGGTATATGAAAGGAGCATTGGGGGTGGCTGCCCATAAACAGCTTCATATGGATTCATTTTAGATGCAGTATGGTAGGAAATATTATACCACCATTCAGTGAGAGGGAACCACTTTTCCCATTGATGTTGCTTTTCAGAGGTGAAGCAATGAAGATAAGTTTCCAAGCAATTGTTGGTGACTTCAATTTGACCATATGTTTGTGGGTGATATGTTGAACTCACTTTCAGTTTGGTTCCAATGAGGTGAAAGAGTTCAGTCCAAAAATGACTTGTGAAAGTTGCGTCGAAGTCTAAGACAATGGAAGAAGGGATGCCATGAAGACGGAATATTTGGTCCATGAAAATTTGTGCTACTAAGGAAGCCATATATGGATGCCTGAGAGCACAAAAATTACTATATTTGGAGATTCAATCAACCACAACCAATATTACAGTCTTCCCTCCAGATTTAAGGAGCTCGTCGATGAAATCCATCAAAATATCTGTCAAAATCCTTGTAGGGATGGGAAAGGGTTCGAGCAAGCCAGGGAGGAGTGTAGTTTCACCCTTGTGCCATTGGGAGGTATCACATTCAGCAACCATCTATTGAATTTCCTGTTTCATTCCCTTCCAAAATAATTTACATTGTTCCTGCTCATACATTTTGAGGAATTTAGAGTGCCCTGCCACTAGAGAAGCATGGAGTTCATAGAAGACAGCCTGGTGAAGATTTGTGCTTTGGGGAAGCACCAAGCGGCCCTTGTATCTCAGAGAAGAACCATCCCAAGAGTAATGCGGTACAAGAAAAGGATTACTGGACAATTGTTGGATGATTTGAGATAAGGAAGAGTCATTGCCATAGCCTTTCTGAACAGATTGGAACCAATTTGGAATAGGCATAAAAATAGCTGAAAGAGAAGCATGGTCATCAAATGTGTGGGAAAGAGCATCTGCCACAATATTTTCCTTAACCTTCTTGTAAGTGATCTCGTAGTCATAACCCATGAGTTTGCTAACCAATTTTTGTTGTGTTTGGGATGAGACTCATTGTTCCAAAAAATATTTCAGACTCTGGTGATCAGTCTTGATGCAAAAATGATTCCCTAAGAGGTATGGATGCCACTTCTGTATGGCATGCAAAATAGACATCATTTCCTTCTCATATGTAGAGGCGACTAAATTATTACCAGAGAGGGATTTGATGGTGAATGCAATGGGATGTTCATCTTGGAGGAGGACAGCACCAAGTCCGTTGTCACAATCATCACTCTCAATAGTGAATGGCTTGGAAAAATCAGGCATAGCTAGAACAGGTGTGGTACACATAGCTTGTTTTAGTTTCTCAAATGCACACTCAACAACAGGTGTCCATGCAAAAGCATCCTTTTTCAGTAGAGTTGTTAATGGAGATACAATATTCCCATAAGCCTTGAAAAACTTACAGTAGTAGCCAGTAAGTCCCAAAAACCAACGAAGGCTCTTCAAGATCTGAGGAGGTGGCCAATTTTTCATGGCATCGATTTTGGCAGGATCGACACGAACCCCTTGTGCTGAAACAATATGCCTGAGATACTCTGCTTCCTTCTTCCCAAAAATATATTTAGATTGTTTGGCATAGAGATGATGATCACAGAAACATTGTAGTACAAGATCCAGATGTTGGAGATTCTCAGCTTAGGTTTTACTATAGATGAGGATATCATCAAAGAAGACCAGAATGAAGTTTCGCAAGTAGGGATGAGATATTTTATTCATCAATGCCTCGAACGTGGAAGGGAAATTTGTGAGGCCAAATGGCATGACCAAAAATTCATAATGGCCATCGTGTGTGCAGAAAGTTGATTTAGGGATATCATCCGCATGGACCCGAATTTGGTGATACCCAGAACAAAGATCTAACTTGGAGAAAAAATGAGCACCACGGAGCTCATCTAGAAGCTCATCAGCAACAAGAATGGGAAACTTATCCTTGATTGTGATGTGATTAAGTGCTCAAAATTCTATGCAAACACGCCATGACACATCTTTTTTCTAGGCTAGAAGGACTAGTGAAGAGAAGGTACTAGTGCTAGGGTGAATAACACCTTGCTTCAGTAAGTCGCAAACAAGCATCTCAATTTCTGTCTTGTGGTGAAATGGGTAGCGATAGGGCCTGATGTTGGGAGGGACACTTCCAGGAAGGATCCGAATACGATGGTCCTCGAGTCAGGAAGGTGGCAATCCCATTGGCTTAGAAAACACACATGCATATCGATCCAAAAAATTTTGGAGATCCAATGGAGTAGTTGAGACTGCTGAAGGTTGCATCTGAATGAAATGGAGCTAAGGGATGACACCATGTGAACTTTTCTTAAGAATTTTTTCCATGTAATGTGAACTGATGAGGCTGAGAGACCCTGTTTGTAAGCCCTGCAATGTGTGTTTGGTATCATTGATTGAAAACTACATCCAAAGTTCAACAAAATCCCATAAAATGGATCCAAGTGTGCGTAACCATTGAGCGCCCAAAACCACATCACATCCACCTAAGGGCAAGGAAAACATGTCAAAGTGCAAGTTATAATCACCCATAGATATGCACACATTACGACACTTGCATTTGCAAGGTAAGGTGCCCCCATTGGCAATCATGACTTCAAAGTTGGAATCAGCCTATTTGGTGATCCTCGGGTCAATGAAGTTGTGACTACTACCAGAATCAATGAGTATTGTAATAGGGAGTTTTTTGAAGAAACCTATGACCGTCATGGTTTATTGGGTGGTGACTATGGCTAAGGAATGGAGAGATATCTTTGGTTGGTCCTCTAGAGTAGGAATTTTTTGAACGTCACCATCATCATCTGTGGGATCTTGAGCATCATAAAAAAATTCAGGTGCGGGTGGAGAATCCACATCCAAGAGATAGAGCTTTTGGTCAACACATCTATGTCCCCGAGTGAATTTCTCATCGCAATTGTAACAAAGCCCTTTTTCTCGACGTTCTTGCATCTCTACTTCAAACAAATTCTTAATAGGGGTGGTTCTAGGAGCTGGTGAATTTTGGGTTCTTTGGGGAACCATAGGTCTGAATGGAACAAGAGTGGATTTGGAGCATTATTGAGCCTGGATATTTTCCTTTGCTAGCTTAGCCAACCAGAGGGATTCCATCATTGTGTTGGGGTAGAACATTTTAACCTCAGAGTGTATTGCATCCTTCATACCACTAATAAAACAACTAAGGTAGAATGCATCAAGCAATCCCTCAGTGTGATTCGCTAGTTTCTCAAATTCTATCTAATACTCCCGCACAGTGCCAGTTTGGCGAAGTTTGGCGAGTGCTCCTGTGAAGTCATCAAAAGCACTAGAGCCAAATCATTGCAAGAGGAGTTGGGAAAAATATGTCCAGTTTGGCTTGGCATGAGCCTTGATGTACCAATGGAACCATTGAAGTGCTTCATGTTCCAAATGAAAGGATGCAAGGGGAACTTTATTGACATCAAAAGTGTTATGCAGACTGAAATATTGCTCTACCCTATAAATCCATCCAGTCGGATCATCACCATTGAAGTGAGGAAAATCTAGCTTCGACCCGCGAAAGTTGTTAGATGATGAGAACCCAGTGTCTACAGAAGACTCAGGCTGGCGGTGGGTGTTCATGGGTGAATGATGAAGATGGAGGATGAGAAATTTTTTATCTAGATCCTCAAGTTTGGACTTGATGGCAGCAAGGTCTTCTTCCATTTGTTTATTTGCTCCGGCGTGGGTGACAACCATAAGCAGTTTTTTTTTTCTATCAAGTAATGGGTAGAAAAGAAAAACTGGAGAGGGTTTTAGAAAAGGATATTTTTTATTTGGGAAACATTTGGGGGGCTAATTGGTGTTTTATGGGGTTTTGGACACTTTTTCAAGGACAAGAAGCAGAAAATGTGAATGTCAGACGTGGGATGAAGGAATTGGAAAAATTTGTCAGAGAGGGACAATGAAGCAGAAATGGAAAATGAACACTATGGAAAAATTGGAAGGCGATTGGGTGAGAATCAGAGAAGTTATGACAAACCCTAAAAATTGACAAATGTGGAATTTTGGCCTTGAGGAAGTAAAATTGGGGATAGGGTCCTCAATGAAGCAATATGCAGAATGGTATTACGGGGGTGACAGCGAAATGTCAAGGGAAACAGAGCTAAATCAAGGAAGATATGGTTGAAAAACAGAAAATGAAGAACTGATCTATGGTGGTGCTAGAAGCTATGTTTTATCAACAAGAAATGGAGTAAATGATCTGTGACAATTATGAAATTATGCACGTTATCAACTGTAAATAGAGATGGACCCCAGGTATATTCAGCTTCCTATTGGTTCAAAGGTAGTCACTCGACCACCAAGGCTGTCTCAGGCTTCAGTATTGGGGCAGTACCCCTCACTTCACGGCGCAGGTAAAACTACTAACTGCTTGGAAAAAATGATAGCTCTTTGGTTTTCCTCATGAATTGGAATCTGGTCAATCTGGGGCGGTCGTTTCCCTTTTTGCTTGGCAGGTCCTCTCAATGGCCAGCTACTTCAGGGTTCCTATGGTACTCCTCACAATGAGTTTTAGGGCTATGCCCAAGTAATTCCCACAGCTAAGCGGATATGGTTTAATCCCTAATCCAAATGAATAATATTGGTGCAAGAAGAAGAACAATTGTAAGGCTCATAGTGCTAGGAAGCACGACAGAGAAAAAAAAATTTCCAAAAATTCCACCCAACGAGCCCAAGAAAGTGCTCTGATACCAGATGTCAAGAACCTCCTGCAATGAACAATCAAAATGCACGATATAATAGAAATATTGGAGCACAAAATAGATTTTATTGATCGCGGGTCATTTCGAGGGGGAAACCTCCTTTGAGAAAGCTCAATACAAAAGAACTCTTCGATTCTTTCATTAGCCTCAACACATACTTATATACTAAGTCTAATCTAAACAACTATTACTCCACATGAATGTGGGATAATGCAACCTATTAATTGGACGACTTAACAACTATTACTTACTCCCCATGAATGTGGGATAATACATCATACTAATGGGACGAATTACAAAGCACATGCATCCGTCAAAATATACCAACAAAATAAAGAGGGGGTTTGACACAGGTTCTTAATAGTCTACAATGAGGGACAGGTTGACTATCTCGACTAGATCTACAATGTTACTAACATACAAGAAGACTACATAAATACAACAGTGGATGGAAACCTGAGCTGGAAGAGTGCTATTTCTTGCACATTCGACTCACAAGAGGCATTTTCAAATTGGAAAACAAGCTACATGAGGTCTCTATGAGAAGATGCACCAGAGTTACCAGTTCTGTGTCACGGTTGGAGAACTAGCTACGGGATTTTCCCACCTATGAGGGTTTACCTAGCCTTACGACCATCTTAACTGATTTTGAAGGACTTGTAATAGAATCGCAGTGCTTGTCTGCACTAGATCATGTGCTAAAAGCTACACCCACTAGATGATGGGGTGCGCACAAGAATTCAATACCATATTGGCCATAGTGCAAAAGATTGCTGCAATTCAAATTCGGTGAAGAGTTCACCCTTGTGAATCACAAGTATTCAATACTGAAGAACCCTACTGAACATCTGAACCACTATCGCATAGTATTTTCAGAGTACTCATGACAGGAATGGGTCCAACATTTCATTCATACATTGGAAATGACACCAAGAACATGGTATGCATCTATTGAGTTGCGATAAGGAATGCAAGATTGGGAATGGATCGCTAAGCATTTCGTACACACATTTGAATTTGATGATGAGCAACCTATAGTTGATGATGCGCTTCAAACGATAAAGGAGAAGACATTTACTGAAATCCCTATTGAAGAGGCCAATTCTCACTAGTGCAGTGCAACCATTCAGTAATGGATGGCTTGCTACAATCTAGTTGGAGACCCATATGATGATCCAACTAACATAAACATGTCGAATTATTGTAACTTCAAAGTGTATTCACTTATTGTACCCCGATGTTCCTATCGGAAGAATCATTTGTATTTCATTGTACCGCGATGTTCCTATCAGAAGAATCATTATTATTGTATTAGGTCAGTAGAGAGTCATGAGGAAAACCCTCCACTGTAAGTTGGGTCATTATCACCCTATGGAATAAAATAATAAGTTATTTTCAGTCCTCCTAAAGAAGTCGCCCCAATCAATTTTAGTGGGGCTGACTTGGTTGAGTAAAAAGTCAAGTGAATGAAAGAATATAAATAGAAGTGAAGCGCTCCTCATTTGAGCACACAAACACACACTTGTGTAGTGCATGAGAGAGAGAGAGTCTTATCTGCAAGGAGGAGAAGGACCACTCTGAATTCTTATCTTTTATATTTTTGATCATCTATATTGAGGAAGCTTTTCTTGTTGGGTTTTTCCCTTTAGGGTTTTCCCAAGGTAAATCTGTGTTGATCTTGTGATATTCTTTCTTTTAGTGATCCTATATGCTATTATTATTTTGAAATTGAATTGAATGTTGATAATATATCCTAGCATAGAGAATATTAACATGGTATCAGAGCTAACCTGAATAGGACATATTTCACAAGGAAAAAAATACCTCTCCGACAAGAAATTAGGGTTTTAGAGAAATTTTTATTTTTGAAGATATGACTACATAGAAAGTTACACCGTCCTAGAGCACATCCACTGGGATTGAGATTGAATTTTTGAGAGGTTATATCTTCAGGAAATTCAAACCCTAGTTTGACACTAGACCAGAAAACTGCAAAAATCCAGAAAACCATAAAAATGCACTGCATAATCTCGCAAGTGAGTTTTGAAAGGTGAAGACTTGAGATATCTAGAAACCAAGTACACCAGTCAAATTGCCTCAGTAAAGTGCATCTCATGGTAAGATCAGTTTCTCATTTTCAATAGTTTCATTTTTTTGTGATCTCCTAACAAGATGGCCCCAAGCACGAGGCTTTAGGACAAACTAGAAGGCATAGATAATTTCTAAGCATGGAAATACAGAATTGGCCTCATTCTCAAGGAGAATGATCTTGAAAAATATATCAAGGAAGAAGTTGCAGAACCTAAAGAGGCTAAATCTAAGGAGAAGCACAAGAAGGATCTGATTAGGGCATAAAGGATTATTGTTGACTCTATAAAGGATCACTTGATCCCTCAAGTTTCATCAAAGAAGACTCCGAAAGAAATGTATGATTCCCTAGAAAGGATGTATGAAGGAAGAAAAATCAATAGAAATATGAATCTAAGAGCTCAATTGAAGAGCCACAAGATGAGTAGTGGAGAATCCATCTAGGACTATTTCATAAGGGTCTCCCAGTTCAAGGAAAAACTAGAATCCATTGGAGACAACCTTGATGAATATGAGTTGGTTATGACTACTCTCAATGGTCTCACTAGACCCTAGGATTCATTCATCCAAACTATGTGTGCCAGAAAGGAAAGCATGAAGTTTGATATTGTATGGGAAGATTGTATTCAAGAGGAGGCTAGAGTGGCCAATATAGAAGCTCTACTGAAGGAAGATGATCAAACCCTAGCCACCCATACCAAGAGAAGAATAATTCAATCCAACTTCAAGAAGGGAAACCAAAAGGAGTCTCAACCTCCCAGAAGGTTCCAAAGAACAAGAAAAAGTCTCCCAAAAATGGACTACTCCAGCTTTCAATGTTTTCATTCTAATAAGGTAAGACACATTGCCAGAAATTGTCCTTTGAAGAAAGAAGAATACAAGAAGAGGAAAAACAAAAAAATAAATGATGCACATCTAACTGAAGATGAGGATGAAGAAGAAGAAGAATAAGAAGGACCTCAGAGAAAGCAAGCAAGAGATGAAGATGAAGAAGAGTATGTACTATTCTCTGCACTCTCCAGGTCTGTAACACCTGGAGAAGACACATAGGTTATTGATAGTGGTGTTTCAAAGCACATGATGGGACAAAAGAATATTCTATCAAAACTTGAAGAAAGGAACTCTCCTCAAAAAGTATCTCTAGGAGATGACTATCAATATCCAATCAAAGGAATTGGTGAAGAAAGCTACAACCTTGATTCAAGAAACCCCCTGAAGATAAAGGAAGTTTATTTGTACCAGGTCTAAAGAAGAACTTACTTTCTATCTCAAAATTAGATAAGAAAGGATATAGAGTTGCATTCATAGATGGACAAGTACTCATGTGTCCCAAAGGAAGGTCAATTGAAGATGGTTTTTTTATCAGTGAAGAGGAAGGAGGCATGTATAAACTTAAGGGACATTTAGAAACAGCCCTTGTTCATGAGACCACTAACCCTAGTGAATTGTGGCATAGAAGGCTTGCACACATAAATTACAAAGCACTACCTCATGTGAAAAAAGTAGTTACGGGATTACCATAATTTAATATCAACCATGAAGGCATTTGCAAAGGATGTGCAAAAGGAAACAATATCAAGAAGCCATTTCCAAAGAGTGAAACAAAAACTAAAGGTACGTTGGAATTAATTCATTTAGATGTATGTGGTCCAATGTCCTACACATCCTTGAGTGGTTTTGAATGATATATTACATTTATTGATGACTATTCAAGAAAGACATGGATATACTTCTTGAAAGTGAGGAACAAAGTGTTTGAAAAATTCAAGGAATTTAAAGCCTTGATAGAAAACCTTTCAGACAAAAGAATCAAGACAGTCCGATCAAACAATGGTGAAGAATATACTTCAAAAGAATTTGAAGCCTTTTGTAAAGATCTTGGAATCAAGAGGAAACTAACTACTCCCTACAATCCTCAACAAAATGGTGTTGCAAAAAGAGAGAACAGAATCATCATGGAGGCAGTGAAGACAATGATATTTGATCAAGATCTCCCAATGCATCTATGGGTAGAAGTAGTAAGAACTGTTGTCTATGTACAAAAGAGGATATCTCACAGTGCTATTGGATTCAAGACTCAACAAGAGATGTTCACGGGAAAGAATCCTGAAGTAACTTAGCTCAAGATATTTGGTTGTCCAGTATATATTCGCATACCGAAAGAGAAAAGAACCAATTTGGACCCCTCTGGAAAGAAGGGAATATTTGTTGGATACTGTGAAGTATCCAAGGCATTCAAAATTTACATTCCTCGATTCCATCACATGGAAATCAATAGAGATGTAACATTCGATGAAGACGTAGCTCTTAAGAGATCCAGAAAATGTCAACATGAAGAAGTATATGAGGAAGATCCACCTCCTAGAAATATAGAGGCTACATTCCTCCCTGAAGATGAAGCACCTGAAGACCATGATATGATAGAACCACAAGAACCTCTCATGATGGAGATATCATGGAAAAGAAATCCTTCTTGGGTAAGATAAATTATACAAGAATCAGAAAGATATGGAGCTCCAAAAGGCTCCACGAGGATAAGCAAGAAGCCCAATCCAGTTTCCATCTATGTAGCTTAATGTGTGATCTTGTAGTTCAAGAACCTACAAACTATGAAGATGTTGTACAGAAGAAAGAATGGGAAGAAGCAATGACGAAAGAATACCAGTCAATAATGAAGAATGATGTGTGGGATATAGTTCCCAAACCAGAAGGAAAGAGTGTGGTATCTTCCAAGTGGATTTACAAGATAACACATGTAGCTAATGGAAGTATAGAGAAATACAAGGCATGATTTGTGGCTAGAGGTTTCTCTCAGAAAGAGGGAATTGATTATGAAGAAACATTTGCACCAATATAAAGGTATACTTCAATTAGAGCCACCATGGCACTTGCATCAATGATGAAGTGTAGCTTACACCATATGCATGTGAAGATAGCCTTCCTGAATAGTGTTGTTAACCCAAAAAATTACCCAACTAGCTCAACATGACCTAGAATGCACAAATACATCTATTTCACTACCCTCATTGACCCCCACACCATTGTAAAGGCTCAAAAACACCAAAAAGGGCTTAAAACCCCATAAAAGAGCCTAAATATGTCTCAAAGGGGCTAAAACCTCCGAAAAGGGGATAAAACCCCTAAAAGGAGCTTAAAATCCCTAAAGGAGCTAAAGAATGGCTAAAAAGGGATTAAATTCCAAAAAAGGGGCTAAAGCCTTGACCAAGGGCTTAAAACCCTAAAACTCAAGAAAAAGCTAGTAAAAATACAAGGTGGGGGGGGTCACTCTCAAAACATTCATTCCTCATTTTCCTACCATTACTTTGCCCGTGTGAGTGCCTTGAGACCCATATCTCTCAAGCCATTCACCCCTCTTGCTTACTTGCTCCATTTGCCAAATCCCATTCCATAGAGAGGTAGATTCCGGTTAGGGCTTGGTCGCCCATTTCATCAAAACCAGAAGGTATAATGTGTGTTTCTTATTATTAGCTTAGTTTTTTGCTAACATTTTCATTGCAGGGTTGTTATTTGTTCATTTTTGTAACAAGTTTATTGCAGGGTTTTGTATGGTTCACTGACCCTTTCCTGCAGGTTTCTCTTCCATCCATAGAGACCCTATCCTTCCATCCTATAAACAGAAGGTAGTTGTTTCTACATGTAGCAAGGGGAAAATCCCTACTATAGTTTGGCGACCATATCAAGTCGATCCCAAAGGATCCCTAGGCTTTTGTAGTTTATTTTCAGAATTTTGTTAACCTAGTTTATTTCTAGTTTAGATCTTTGTTTCTATCATTTATATTGCTGGTCGAGCCCTCTTGAGGCTGACCCGAGCCCATTTGTCCATAGTACCAGTTACTATCAGCCGTTCCTAGCTCCTTTTTTTTTTAAATTCAGTTTACGGGACGATCGCTCATATCAGGATAAAAAGAGCGACTTTACTCCCATGAGCCCGGTCACTCCTGTTTGTCGTTTTTGAGCGACCCAGACGCCTATTTTTGGAAAAAACCAGTGACCCCCTCACTACATTTTCCCCGAAAAGTGCGAGCTATATTTAAGGGTTCGGTCTTGTGTTGTTCGGACTGTCAGTGTGGCCCTGCCGCCACTGTCCAGCAACCTATTTCTTTCTGCAAACAATTTCTATAATTTGATGATAGATTTGGTTAGTTGTTAATACATATGAATTTGTTTTAGGACTTAGCTCAAATACTGTAACTTAATTTCCATATTTTTTACTTAAATAATTGGAAATTAAACTCTTGTCGAAACCCTTCCTCCTCTACTCAGTCATCACCCTCTGAGTTATTCTAGGATAACACGAAGCGTCAAGCTTCTATAGTAATAGGCACTTATACTTCTTACTGCATAAGACCAATAAAAATGGGTGACTTGGAAGGTAGAGGGGGTGGTAGGCCTAGGGGGCCTCACAGTGTTCGTGTCCTCCCTGCTCCTCTACTCAGTCATCACCCTCTGAGTTATTCTAGGATAACACGAAGCGTCAAGCTTCTATAGTAATAGGCACTTATACTTCTTACTGCATAAGACCAATAAAAATGGGTGACTTGGAAGGTAGAGGGGGTGGTAGGCCTAGGGGGCCTCACAGTGTTCGTGTCCTCCCTGTTGGCCAACCTTGCACTCGAAGAGTGAGCTGAGGATCTACAAGTGGGCTTAGTCCCACTGTGTTGAGAACCTAGCACTCTTTCCTAGTCGAAGAGGAATACAGAAGTAAGGTAGTCACCTAGAAGGTTTGCAATAGTTTAGGTCCATTACTTGCATGTTTAAATTTTTTTGTTTAAAAAGTTCACTGGTTTTCTCATTACAGGTTTCCCATTCTGTAATCTCTGCAACAAACCAGGAATGTCTGCAAAGTTTCCATAAACCATAATCACAGTCACCAAACTAATAACAGAAAATAATTTAAAAATGAACAATCTTTCATACACTAAACATGTACACAACCACACCACTTAATCAACCAAACTCGGTTCATGATGCTGAGCCAACCATTAAAATCAATCAATTTACATTAACTCAAAACTTTGCAGTTTGAGGACATAAGTCCTTAACTTCCTTAACTATGGGAAGTACTTGGGATATGCCCTAAAACTCATTGTGAGGAGTACCACGGGAACCCCAAAGTAGCTGGCCGCTGAGAGGAATTGCCAAGCGAAATGGGAAATGACCCCTACCGATTAAATAGATCTCCTATGAGGAAAAATCCAAGCATTGTCTCCTAGCAGTCTTGGTGGCCGAGTGACCACCTGAAATCCAATAGGAAGCCACTGAAACCGGTGTCCAGAATATCATTACTAGATTACACCATTTGATCTACCAACCACACACAATTGATCCCCCACGCTCATCTTCATTCCTAAGAGGTTATCCACCATAGCTCGAGTCCTTGAACCAACACCATCGAGACCATTCTCGACAACCCTCTACACTGTTAGAAGGCCACATAGCCTCTGACTCAAACTCATACTCATATCAATCTGAGCTAGACTTACATACTGCACCATCTAGCCCCATGGTTGGTGCAAACACGGATCCACTTTTCGGACTGGTGATTGGTAGTAGACCCATGTCCATGCCTCAAGTCACCACCAACACCCTTATATCTGGTCCTAGTACTTCCATGCAGACTTTCCTAACTCAGTTGTCTCCACATGTAACTACCAGTCAAATGGTCCCGCCTGTCATACCTTGGGGCAGTGGCCCTTCCACTCACATTATCCCACTTTCCATACTTGGGGGCAATGGCCTGTCCACAGCTATGCCACAAGTACCCTTAGTCTTGCAGGGACATCATGTTCCTATAAACTCCACTACCATTTCCGGTCCTTCCCATATCAACCTGGGGTCTAACCTCCCATTCATGGCAAGCCTAAACTTGCCTGACTTGGTCAGGTTAACCAATGACCCTATATATCATCAAGCCTTTTGGCCTCCCATGGAAACCAAGCTCCCCTTAGACATTGCAAAGTTTGAAGGGAAGGAAGGGAAATGCCCCCAAAACCATATAATGATGTTTCACCTATGGTGCTCATCAAACAACATTGTAGATGACTCGATCAGACCTAGACTTTTCCAACGCACCCTCATAGGTGTTGTATCCAAGTGGTGCATTGAGATACCACAAGCCAAGTACCCAGAATTCAACTCTTTGTCCTTTATGTTCTTGCAGTATTTCCATCTCCCCATCAGATATGATGAAGGGGTGGAGATCTTTCTATCTTGCTGCCAAAACACTATGACCCACATAAACGACCACATCTGTGAGTGGCGGCGATGTCACAGCTTGTGAAAGATCAAGCTTGATGATAGGATCTTCCTTGACTGGTTCTTAAAAACATTGTTTCCACCCATAGCCAAGGACGTCGCCTCCGAATGTCCCCAAATAGAGGAAGAGGACATCTTGAAGACCCAACAATTTGACCTCATTTACGCACAGTCTAGATACCTCTACATCATCATTCCAAAAGCTCCCTGTGTAGGCACCTACTACCAGGATGCGCTGATGGCATCCCATGCTGCAGATGGCATCATAGGATCTGTTTCCCACCAAACACAACATCATGCGACACCACCCATGATTCCACCGCACCCAAGAAACAACCCTAGTTTTGCTTACCCAAGCCAAGATCCTAACTATTCAAGAATGATGTCTCAATCCAGAGCTACAACCTCCTATGCACAACCTGTGCCATAGTAGCAAGCCCATACATATACTTGGATGACACAACAATATTCGGGACAGATGATCGGATTTGTGGCACCCCCAGCCCCCCAAGTCTACTATGCACCACTAGTGCAAGCCGCTCAATCCCCTGTGCCAGCTCTGCCAACACCTTTGGGACAAGTTTTCTCCCAACAAAATTGTCCTAACCAAACAACCCCCAACAACCAACAAGGGAAAGTCAGAAAAAACCAAGCTAAGAATCGAGACAACAACCAACTGCAAGGAGGCAGTCAACAACTAAATCCTCCTAACAACACCAAGGCGAATCGGCCAGCTCCAAATCCCAAGCAGCCAAACCCACCTGGATGCAACACTCCATTATGCACAAATAAACCATGAAAACTAAGCGACATCTATGGACACTATAAGCATGAATGCCCCTTCATGGCTCACGCTAAGAAGGCCATTCAGAATGAAGTTCAACATGCTATCAATACGGAAATTCCAGTTCAACTCAACCCAGCACCACCAGGCCCTCAACCTATGGTGCTCCAAAACCCATTACTACTCCAAGGACTGGTAGCAATCACACCTACTCCCCAATCCAATCCCACCACCACTGTTGCACATACACCAACAGAAACAGGTGTTCACCACCTCCTAGTTGTAACAACCGAAGAGTTCAATTTACAGACCAGGAGAAATTAGTACGAAACCAACACTAAACTTGATGACCCATCAGTAGAATCCACATCCAAAACAATGAATACACCTCTTCACTTACCCCATTTTTCCCCACAACCCCCCATACGGCGGGTTACCAACAATGCCACGGCTAGAGCTATTGTGAGCTACAACATTGTTGATGACTTGGCCCAAACACCTATGGCCATGTTCACTCTTGAGGTACTTAAAACTTTCCCAACATAGCGAAAGGCCTTACTATCCGCCCTTGGTGCTATAGACCACTCTGAATCCAAGTTGATCGCATTTGACACATATAATGGAGAGCCCCAGATGCCATCAACTATTTCCTTCCAAATTTCAGTATCCATTCAAAATTTGGTCATACACCATTGCATCATTGACGAGGGGGCATCCACATGTGTTTTGTCAACCTTAGTCTGGCAAAAACTTGGATCCCCAATCCTGCAACCATCCACCACTACTCTGTGGGCTTATGATGGCCATCCCACTAAATCCCAAGGTATCCTTTTGCATGTCCCCATAACATTAGCCAGGAAAATAGTATTGATCGACATAGAGGTTGTCAATGCATAGTTGGACTATAACCTTCTCTTGGAAAGAATTTACATGTATGCCATGAGAGCAGTAGCATCCACTATTTTCTGTCTCATGATGTTCCCTCATGAAGGAAAGATTATGATGGTGGATCAACTGACTTACCATGATTTGCAGGGTCCAAAGGCACCATCCAACATTATCCCAACCGTCGACACTACTATCGACCACACAACCACCCCACCTTTATTGAACGTAGGCCCTGGGTTGTGCACCGACACCTCTATGATGGCTCCCTTCCCCTTCTTGTCATCTCCACCAACACCAAGTGATACTATGGATTTTTGCATGCTATAATCTAGCACCAATACACCCAAACCCAACCACAAGTGCAGCACCAACCAGAGCTACAGATCCAACCACAGCTGCAGCACCAACCACAGCCACAGCACCAACCGTAGTCGCAACACCAACCGCAGTCGCAGCTCCATCCATAGCCCCAACCCCATCTGTATCTGCAAAGTCAGTCACAACCCTAGCCTCAGTTACCAAGGAAACATTGGGCTTCATTCCCACTCAACATGATCCTTTTCCTTTTCCTTTTCCTACCATCCAAGATTGTGAGTAATTCTGTCTTGGAAACCTACAATTTATAGCATTTCACACTGGGAGTTACTGCGTGGTACCTTGAACCACCTACCTTACCTCTGAGGCCCTAAGATGTGTTGACTCCTATCCATCCAATTGATATGATGTTGCACCTACCTCTGGGTCCATCAAATAATCCTCCCGTCTCTAGGCCTACCCCTCTTCCTCCAACAGAGACTGGGGGCAAGGCCACCAAAGCCACAATCAATACCATTTACACGATCTCTAGCACTAGTTTCCCTTCTATCTCATCAGCTGTATAATATCTACCTGATCTATCCCGGCACCACTTATGAGATGACGGAAATATATATAAGACTGCCTCTAGTTTTAACCCATTCCCTTTATACCATAGTGTGGAATTGGTTCTTACCATAAAATATCAAATTCCGTCACCCTGCCTTGCCAACGACCTTCATCTCAGCAAGGGGGCATACCTCTTTGCTGAATCTGATGGAAAACTCTTGGAGAACCCCCGTAACAGGATCTACCTTAAGAAATTTTACACTTAAACATCACCAATGAGTCACTGATAGCATATTTTTCTTTTTTGTTTTGCATCAGTTTTACCACAAATCAGTGACCCCCTGTAGTAATAGCTCTACGTCTAGTCACAGCAAGTCCATTGTAGAACTTCGTTGCATCACTTGCATATGAGCAGGTTGATATGATCCCTGCCCCTACGCCGCGAGTAGCCCACTCGAGGGTGCAGTACCACATCTGCACTTGCACATAGCATGTCACACGTATGATCTAGCTACCACCATGCTAGCATGCCATTAGGTCCCTAGACCTATCCTAGAGGTCCATTCCTCTCTGTATCTCCCAGATTACACAATGCTCCTGGGTCAAGAAATGACCTATAGACTGCCCCCCTCCCTATTGATTCCTTGGGCCATTTCCCAGAGTCACGTCAATTTGCGTACCACCATGTGAATCACACATTGTACATTAAGATATCTCCATACCCATAGGCCCCCATTTGGTCTAGTGTTTCCCTATGCATCACTGCACTAGGGGCAGCACCATTACCTACTAGTCTGAGTCATCCCGAGTCTATTGGAGACACCCCTCACACCTCCAGGTTCAATTTTTTGTCCTCTAACTTTCAATGAGAACATAGTATCATGATCAGTAACTAAGTTTTGGGGATACTTCCTAAGAGTTACCTTGTTTTATGTTCCCTTCGCATATAACTGTCTAACCCATCCACCATAGCCTACGTGGAGCCCCGGACCTTTTTTCGGGAGGTTGGATCGTTTATTTCACTTGCATTTGGAATATAAGTGCCTTTAGACTTGCACTCATATCATATGCAGTCCAATCCATCCACCACAACTTACATTACCTCTGTTGACCTATGTTTGAGAGACACCTAGATGTGCGAGCCTCTGCCACACCGATTCGTGTGCCTCTATCGTTATCCATCCCATGCATGAATTGGTATGTTCTAGAGCCACCTGCTCCATCCATACTGCATGGATGACATTTGTACCACTGTCCATTGTCCGAAAAGGGGGGCATTGACCATATTGGAGTTTCTGTTAAGCTCTTTTCTGACTCCTAAAAGAATGAAAAGATTGTCGAGCACATTTGCTTCCTCTCCCGCTCATTAAAGTATCGGAAAGGGCATCTACTTGATGTGTTTATCTCCTTTTTCGAACCATGTAGACTACCATACGAAAAGGACCACCGTGGCACATTCAAGCCAAGACCATTCCCCTCTGCATCCTTTTATGCTTTCTCGAGAAGAGGGGCCGAACTTTACAAAAATGCTCACCATGGGTTTTATTTAAGATCTTTTCCATCCTTCTCATAAAGAAAATATCACCGAGAAAACTTGGTTTCATTCATGCTCATAAAAGTATCTAAATGATCGTCCAGTCAGTATAGCTTTAACCTTTTCCATCCTGGTTGGAATACCAATGGTAAAGAAGTCTCCCATCCCCCAAAGATAGGTAAGCTCTCATATGTACACTTTTGTCCTTTTTTGGGCATAGGAGACTATCAATGAAAAATATACCCCACTGGAGTCTTCTTCATGCTTTCAAACTCTCTAAAATTGAAAGCACCATCGAGAATTTACTTTCTTGGGCTAGCCAAAAATCCATGAGATCATACCACAATGGTGTCTTTAGACACTGCCCCACATATAACAGTTTCGCAGCATTCCAACTTTGGGTCTCCTTTTTTCAAAGTATTATGCGATGCATCTTCCTTGGATCCCATCAATACCAAAAGTCTCAACCTCCCCCAAGTATTTCCCATCTGCAGTTACATCCCTTGTATTACAGCTATGATCCCTTTCCCATAAGTCAGTTTCATTTGCTGCCTGGTCCTCCCTGCCATCATACTCTAAAAAAAGGAAGTTTGAGTCCCCCGTGATTCCCTGCCCCTATTCCCTATTTCAATGCATCAGTCCCCATATTTTCTCACACCTTTGGTTATCTCCCTCATGATTTTGGTCAAGGAAACACCATCGCCTTGGTCAGTTACAGGTCTCCCTCTGTCTTCGATAACACATATATTCTAGATGATAGACCTAGAGGTCCCTGTATCCTGGTTTCATTAACCTCATTGATGAGTTCCTTGGACCACTTGAGAGGAGTCCTTAATGCCTCTCAGGATGTTTGTGTCTCACGTGCTCAACTCCAACTACATCATCGTACCGTTGAGATTTGTACAGGGTATTGGTCCGCGTAGTATTTGGTTGAAGACCCCAGATGTCACCTAACTCCAGCACATTGATGAGTCTATTGAGGGACCCAAACAGGTTCATGTCCCTTATGATTTCCAGGTTTCATTGGAGATAGTGTTCAGAAGCCCCAGAGCAGTGCTTCAATATAGATTCATGATTGATGCAGCATATTGTACCACAGAGACTCTAACTCTCCATTAGTGAGTCCCTATAGTTATGTACACTTCCAGATCTAGCAGATCATCAATTGTGAAGATATAGCATTCCATAAGAATGCCATGAGTCTGATGTGTCAGTTCTTTTCATCAGTATTGTATTCATTCCCTCAATGAGGCCACCACTATGTAGCATCAGTTGTATATGATCGGCTCTTGCATTTGAGAGCATCGATTGCAGTATTCTTTTGACATGGTTACAAGCATAGATATGCATTCCTTGTCCATATACATGTCACACATTATTTGTATCTCACCCATTGATGGGAACCATATTAATACAAAAACCAAAAGCCACAATGTCCCAACCCAAGAAGCACCACCTCTCCCTAGAAAATCCTATGATGTCCATCGGCCATACGATAAGCTCCTGCCCTCACACATCACGGGGCAATATGTTAACCCAAAAAATTACCCAACTAGCTCTACATGACCTACACCATGCAAAGACGTCTATTTCACTATCCTCATTGACCCCCACACCCTTGTAAAGGCTCAAAAACACCGAAAAGTGCTTAAAACCCATAAAAGAGCCTAAATAGCTCTCAAAGGGGCTAAAACCTCCAAAAGGGGGCTAAAACCACTAAAAGAAGCTTAAAAACCCTAAAGGAGCTAAAGAATGGCCAAAAAGGGCTTAAAGTCCAAAAAAGGGCCTAAATCCTTGACCAAGGGCTTAAAACCCTAAAACTCCAGAAAAATATATAAATACAAGGGGGGGGATCACTCTCAAAACGTTCATTCCTCATTTTCCTACTGTTACTCTACCCGTGTGAGTTCCTTGAGACCCATCTCTCTCAAGCCATTCACCCCTCTTACTCACTTGCTCCATTAGCCAAATCCCATTCCATAGAGAGGTAGCTTCTTGCTAGGGCATGGTGGCCCATTTAATCAAAACCAGAAGGTATAATATGTGTTTCTTATTATTAGCTTAGTTTTTTTCTAACATTTTGATTACAGGGTTTTTTTTGTTCATTTCTGTAACAATTTTACTCCAAGGTTTTGTATGGTTCACTAACCCTTTCTTGCAGGTTTCTCTTCCATCCATAGATACCCTATCCTTTCATCCTATATATTGAAGGTAGTCATTTATGCACAAAGCAAGGGCCAAAGACCTACTACAGGTGTGATCGAGGAAAAATTATACATAGAACAACCACAAGGATTCGAAGTTGAAGATAGAATAACTCATGTATGCAAGTTGAAGAAATCCCTGTACGGCTTGAAGCAAGCTCCTAAAGCTTGGTATGGAAGTATAGATAGTTTCTTGATGAGCTTGGACTTTACGAAGAGTAAAGTCAACCCTAACCTTTACTTCAAGGTTATATATGATGAACCTTCCATACTATTACTATATGTGGATGACCTATTTCTAACAAGGAATGAGAAACAAATTAAAGAATGCAAGAAGAAGCTCGTTGAGGAATTTGAGATGAAAGACCTTGGATTAATGCACTATTTTCTAGGTATCGAAGCATGGCAAAGTTCAGAAGGAATCTTTCTCAATCAGGGAAAGTATGCAGTAGAAATTTTGAAAAGATTTGATATGTTGGAATGTAAAGCCATGGCCACACCCATAGATACCAACTTGAAGTTGTTGGCTGATGAATCATCAGACTTCGTGTATGTGACTCAATACAGAGAGATTATTGGGTCATTGATGTATCTAACAAATACCAGACCAGACATTTGTTTTTCTATGAACACCTTGAGTCAGTATCTAGTTCAACCTAGACGTGTTCACTTGGTAGCTGCAAAACATGTGATGAGATATCTGAAAGGAACTATAGACTTTGGTCTATACTATGATGGAAACCATGATTATAGATTGTATAGCTATACAGTTGCAGATTGGGTTGGAAGTGTCTTAGACATGAAAATCACACCAGGTGGATGTTATTGTCTGGGGTCTACCATGATTTCATGGTTTAGCAGGAAACAATCCAGTGTTTCTCTTAGCACGACTGAAGAAGAATACATAGAAGCTTGATCTACTATTTATGAAGCCATATGGCTTCTAAAGCTGATGTTAGTTCTATTTAACCCGGAGTTGGATACCACAGTGATTCTATGCGATAACCAGAGTTGTATAAAGATGACAGAGAACCTAGTGTTCCATGATACATCAAAGCACAAAGAAATCTGGTATTTCTACATTCAAGATATGATACAGAAGGGATCCATAAAGCTCCAATATGTGAGTACCAATGAACAAGTTGCTGATGTGTTGAAAAATCCTATGTCCTAAATCAAGTTTGAATACTTTCAAGACAAGATTGGTGTTGTTCGAAAATACCTTCCCTGAAAGGGGGAGCAGTGATGTTGCAGTGCGATTGTATCATCCCTAGACGCCTGTCCTAAAAGTGATTTGTAGACTTCTGTCTCTAAGAAAGAAGCAGGATTGTATCATCCCTAGACACTTTTCCTAAAGTGATTTGGAGACTTTGGTTTTTGAGAATGTGGTAGGATTGCATCATCCTTGGACCTAAGTCCTAAAGTGATAGGGAGTGATTATCTCGTAATGGTATCTAGTGACTTCGGTCCTCGAGAATGTGGTAGAATTGCATCACCCTTGGACCTAAGTCCTAAATTGATAGAGAGTGATTATCCTGTAATGGTATCCGACGACTTCAGTCTTAGAGAATGTGGTAGGATTAAATCATCCTTGGACCTAAGTCCTAAAGTGATAGGGAGTGATTATCCCGTAATAGTATTCGATGAATTTGGTCCTCAAGAATGTGGTAAGATTGCATCATCCTTGGACCTAAGTCCTAAAGTGATAGGGAGTGATTATCCCATATTAGTATGCGATGTCTTCGGTCCTCGAGAATGTGGTAGGAATGTATCTGTTATCACAAATATAGTAGTCAGGCAACCATATTCTATTTTTCAGATTCAGTATATTTTTTCAGCCAAATCTCCTACATATGAGATGCTGAGATGAGCAGTTTTGATGGATCATTATATTACTAGTGGACTATTGTGCTCTCCCATGTTAGGATTGAGTTTCAGGACACTCAGATTTGAGGACTGATGTAGTCATTTAGTCATTTGCAGAGCAGTTTTTGATGCCCAGATTTGTATCAGTATTTTCTCATTGGACAGATGATGGTTCAAATGGATTATTTGCACGATAAGACTCAGCTTATATATTGTGTTATGGTTATCATTTCTCTTATACTCATTTTTGTGACATGTATTATCATTTAGTATCATGATCTAGCAGTCATATAAATACGTGGACTTGGATGTATCTATATTATGTATTTGATGTCCCTACTCAGAATTGGAAGTTCTTGATCTATACTCATTGGTTTTACCCTCCTTAGGGAGAATAGAGGTAGTCATTCCCACCATTTTTTGGCTCGCTAGTGTTGGTTTCATCCTGCACTGTCTCCACCCATCCATTACCTTCCAGTTATGTTTTAACCCAACCTACTTCTTGGCTTGTGGCATGGAAGACCTTTCCCCTGTTAGAGCCTTTGTGGGACAAACCTCCCTGTCTATTTATGTCTTGTATATGAGTTACCTAGGATGTGTTTTCTTACCTAAAACAAGTAGCGATGCTATCAATACAATGTATCTGGAAATGAAATGAATATATTGCAAAAATTTGATTCATGAAAAGTAGTGTTTTTCAACATATATGAACGCAAGGTTGGCCTAATGAAATTGGCTTGGAAAAATATTGTAATGAAATATCTTAAACATTCATGAAAGTAGTGTTTTTCAACATACATGAATGCAAAGACTAAAATAATAAATGTCCGCATAAAAGTGCATAGACCAAGGCTATGGAAAATCAAAGGCCCAAAAAGCAATGGTCCCTAAAAGTTCTATCTAAATATTGCTAGCCTTACTTGTATTGAGTTGGATTGTGAGCATTTGTCAAGGTGAGTAAGCTCCTCTAAGGTAGTTCACCCATTTGTGACGCACTTCCATGACCTTTTTTATTATTTGTCCAGCATATGCCTATAGTGCACCTTCCCTTTCCATATCCAAAGAGTCACAATGTTGAGTTGATGGTCATCCATTGTCCTAGCCTTGAAAATTTTAGCATTCACCATTCACTAGCAAATTGACTACAACTATGAAGTGAGTATGGTCTTGAAAGTCTGATCTAAGTTATGATTAATAAATGAAACCCTATATATGTGTGTGTGTGTGTGTGTGTGTGTGTGTATTTGATTAATGAACAACCAGTAAAGTGACTGCTACTTGTTATGATTGTTACTCAAATGATTTGTAGAGCATATCTTAGCCTTTGATCAGTTGCAGCATATGCATGCCAACCTGAGTTATATTGGTTATTTGATCATTACAGTTTATTATTTTGTCTATTGGATATTGTTGATGATTAGGTAGAGGCCTGGCAGGTTCATGTTTCTCGAGGTAGATTAAAAAATGATTAAATGGCTACTGAAGAAATCGATTTGGGATACTGAGGCAAGGAAATGGAATGGGATGAGTCATGATGATGATATTGATTTATTCTAGACCTTGTCCAGCAGTTGCAGCACCATATTGGGCCCACACCTATTTTTTGGGCATTTTTATATTATTTTCTGGAGCTTTTGGAGGCTCACAATTTCCTCAAGAAGGCACAATTTCACAATTAAAAAATTATATTATTTTTATTGTGCCATGGGGACACCTAGAGGGAGTTAGTTAACACTCCCAGGACCCACCATGTGTTTCATTTCCTTTTTGTTGAGTGGGGTCCCCTCTCTTAGGGTGATTTAGTTCACTTTTATATTATATTATTGGATTTAGTTCAACTGTTGATTATAACATTTGTATCTTTTAATCTTCGCCACTCATTTGAAAAGTGGTTAGGATTTTGGTTCTCTCGTTCCTATTTAAAAGAGAGAGCTTCTCATTTGTAAGGGGTCTTTGGCTTTTGGATTTGATTAATAGAAAAAAAAAATTGTGGATGTTTTTTGGATCTTCTTTGCATCTGGTGTTCTTAGATGGTGATTGGAAAGTATTTTTATTCCTAGAATTTGAGAAATTTGTGTGAGATCTATATATTTCTTCGGGATCATTGTCTTGTCTACAGGAGGGCAACTTCAACTTGGGAATTTTTGCAAGCTGACCTCAACTCGCTTGGAATGGATTCATCTGTAACAAGAGGTTTTCATTAGCTTCATTGTGATCTATGATTGCACTTTGTTATTTTTCTGTAGATCTTGCTTTTTTCTTATGCCCTAGAAAATATGATATTGTTGACATTTTCTTATGTAGGAGAGAGGGCGCAGTTGTCACTTGGAGCAAAATGTTGGGCTTGGAACTCACTCAGGTCTTCTCAAATTGATCGAGATAACAGGGATCATCACTAGCAAGGCATATACAAGGATTTATAGGGAATATCTGCAGGTTAGTTCCTTTCTTTAGGATCTCAGTCCATTGACACATGCTTTTCTTTATTTTACTGAACATTCCACAATAATAAAAAAACAGAAAATACTAAAAAATGAACCGCTCGATCTCTAGACAAACCATTGCTTGGTTTTGTAGATCAGGCCTTCCCCTCACCAACTCATCCTCAATGTTGAGCTAATTCTTCCTGGTTTTCCCTAGATTTGAGAAACAATCCTCCCAAACCCTAGCACTCCACATCATTTTTTCTAAATTTTTTTGAGATCTGATTTTTTCAACAAAATTTCAACTTGGGTTTGTAGATCAGGTTCCCCTCTCTCCATTTCTCGTTCAACGATGAGCTATAAGTCTCCATATTTCCCTAGATCTAAGAAATTGACTTTTTAAACCCTAGCGCTAGACACCTTGCTGCTGGTTTTCCCTATAGACTTCTGGAAAAATACCTTTCTAGGTCTGTAGATTGGGGTGTTTCCCAGGTATTTTTCCTCCAATACTGGGTAGATAGTGACTCCTTTTCCATAGATCTGACAGACACTAATCTCCAACCCTAGCGCTACCCCCTCTTTGGCCTTCTTTACTTGTAAACTGACTTTTCCTTGGTGACTTAGGTACTTTGACTTTGTCATATATTTCATTGATTCTAGCCATTGGTACTAGATAGCCCCAATCCTATCCTTGATCTCCCTACATTGGTCACGTTTCCCAAGGAAGTGGATATTCTCACATGTTGCTAATACCTCAAACCTAGACCTAGTCTTTAACTTATAGGTCACCTATGTCCCAACATGGATCGAAGCTCATACTTCCTAAACCCTGATCCAAATACTTATCTCACCTCATGACATCATCCATCTATCTAGGGTTTCCACTGCCTTACACCTTACATACCTCAAATTCCATTTGATCTAATCTAGTGTCTAGGTTTGATCTCTCCTGTCGGGAGTAGATCTGGGTCTCCCCCTTTGTTCTCTTGGTCTAAGATAACATAAAGTGAAGGCTGCCTTGATTGGAATGACAAAGATCCATTTGGGAGTCTAGGAAGTCTTGGTTCCACCTCCTTAGTTTCTTGTCCCTCTACCATTCATCCTGGATCCACCTCACATAGGAAACTACAAGGTTGGTGATAACATTTTGGTGCCGTTGCCGGGGAGGTAGAGGCCCACCTTGGTTTGACATACCTCCCCTATCCTACAACATTATCCATTGGTGAACATGACAATTCATTCACCTGGTGACTCCACTGAGAAGCAAACCCATCCCATAATTCATAATGAATTCAGATGTAATCTTGAGGCACATGAAGGAATTAACCAAAAACATGATTGAAATAAACGAAAGGGATAGACGAAGGTCAGACTATGGGTATGAGGAGGATCTTGATCATGACTATGGGTATGAATCTAGTTATCACAATCTTTATGATACCCACCAACTTCCTCACCCATGAAACAAAGATTTCCCAACCATCACGAGTGGACCTCTAAGTCGACATGAACCTAGAAGTCAGTCCTAGTCAAATACTTATAGTGAAGTAACCAGAGCTGTTAAAAAATAAGACAGACTGTCTCCTTTTGAATTTTCTGAAATATTGAGGGCACCTCATCCTATGCCGAATGATTACACTAGGAGGATGCCCCAGTTCAATGGAAATAAGGATATATCTATTGAAAGTCAGCTGGATATTTTGTGGGATTACATGGAATCTAGAGGTGCAAACAATGAAGATGTTTATATGCGAGCCTTAGGAGAATCCTTGCAAGGGGATGTTCAACTATGGTTTGATCATTTACCACTAGGATCCATCACTGGGTATGACATGATCACATATTTTTTAATTGATAGTTGGAGTAGGAACAATGATAAAATTTTAGAGTGTCATTCTAGCAATGATTGTGCCATTGATAATCAATATATTGGCAATGTGCTTGCTCAATTGGACCATTCCTCTCCTGATATGTTCCAAATTATGAGCATGCCTGCAATCCATAAGAATGTTAAAGACTAATTCGAGAATAATGTTTCAAACCCTCATGTTGAAACTAAGAGGGATATCAATCAAATCATATGAGATACTCTGTTATTACTACCTGAAGCAGTCACAGAGCAAATCCTGGATCTAATATGTGGAAGGAAACCTAACATGCACCATCAAGAAACATATTTAGTTGAGCCTTCCATTGATGAGGTCATTAAAGAGCCTTTAAAACAGAAACTTCATAGTCATTGCCTAATTGATGATAATTTGAGTCAATATCCAACTTATCTGAATTTAGATTCAGACCTTAATTATATCATTGCAAAAGAAGAAAAGGTTGAAATTAATAAAACTTCTGTTTAAGAGAAATCATGTGGTCATATTTTAGTTGAAGACCAGGTTTGTGAGGATGGTAAGGAAGTTAGAAATGAAAATATTGATATTTTTCCTTATCATGATGATGATCATGTATCCTTAGTCGAGTGTAGTCAATGATCTAAAGAAGAACAACCACATGATGATGATATACTGGTGAGCATGCTTGACCTAGAGCCTGCTTTGTCACATCTTTCGAACTGGAATCTGTGTCCAAATGATCATCAAGAGCCTCCAAGGAATGATTCTTGTAATGTTGTTACTATTCCCTATCATACTTTTGATCAAGGTGATTTGGTTGAGGAGATTAATCATAGCAATTCTAGTTCTTGGGAGGTTAGTCTTAATCTTGCCAATTTCTCTAGCAAATGTTCCATATCACATGCAAGATTGGTGTTAACACCTTTAAGTGATACAAATCAAGTTTTAATTTTTCAATCCACCCTCCCATCCCATATTTTGAAGTCCTTATCTATGGTATCATGTGGTACAGAGTATAAAAAGTTCCAAATGGTCAACGGTAAAACATTTTATCTCTTTTCATCCTTAGTGCATAATACTTTCAAATTTGCTAATTTTTTTTATTGGGTGAATGAAAATATCTATAAATATTGATTCCATATTTTCTCATTTAATAAACAACAAATGGGGTTCATCTCAATTTATGGTTTAATGATCTCTAATTTGTCCCTATTTTGCTTCACCATTAATCATGATGAGAGTATGATTGATTTTGCTAACCAAAAAGAGGAGGGAAACAATGATGGCCTAGGAGGGATGAATCACGTATCGTATTATTTTCTTTCATCAAATTGAAACTTGCATAAATTTTATGATCCTATTGATCTATAGGTGGAAGAATTTTGCAACAATCAGTCCAATCCCTGGCATAATTTCATTCCTCTTTATCCATATCTTTATTTGGTATTCAAACAACAAGTTATAATGGATCCATTTTTCATTCACATTACTTACAAGCCATCATTGATTCATTGTATCATTAACTGTAAAGAAATCTCAATAGATTCGTTAAGAAAGTGGTTGCATTGGATTTATGATTTTACCTAACACTTGTCTAAATTGGTTAGAGTAGGGTAGGTAGGATGAAATAAGCCTTTCCTGGCAGTAGTGTATATTCTTGCATCTTTTCCTAAAGCTCACCTTTGAAGCTCTTAGTATAGTTTTGATTCCTACTTCTTTTCATGCACAATAAAAAATCAAAGTTTTCTTAAAAGGTTATGGTTATAGATCATATTTTCTTTCTGCTTGTCAATTTTCATGCATTATCAGTTTTAGTACTTTATATTATCCAAATATGGTTTTGATGACCAGTCTGTGAGTTTGGTATAGCTCTAGACATGCTGTAGGTAGTTCGTGATATTTTTGGTAGCGGTTGCAGAGCTGGCGGGATTGATCGAGGATCCGAGAAGAAGAGTGCGAGGACTAGAGATTCTGAGGTTCTCAAGCGCTCTTTTCAGTAGAGCACTTGTCCCAATTGGAGCCAGATGTTATCACATATATAGTAGTCAAGCTACCATATTCTATTTTTCAGATTCAGTTCAGTTTTTCAGCCAGATATCCTACATATGAGATGTTGAGATGAGTAGTTTTGATGGATCATTATATTACTAGTGGACTATTGTACTCTCCCATGCCAGGACTGAGTTTCAGGACACTCAGATTTGAGGACTGATGTATTCATTTAGTCAATTGCAGAGCATTTTGTGATGCCCATATTTGTATCAGTATTTTCTCATTGGACAGATGATGTTTCCAATATATTATTTGCATGGTTATGACTCGGATTATATATTTTTTTATGGTTATCATTGCTCTTATACTCATTTTTGTGACATGTATTTAGTGTCATGATCTGGAAATCATATAAATATGTGGACTTGTATTTATCTATATTATGTATTTGATGTCCCTACTCATACTTGGAAGTTCTTGATCTATACTCATTGGTTTTACCCTCCTTAGGGAGAATGGAGGTAGTCATTCCCACCATTTTTTGGCTTGCTAGTGTTGGTTTCATCTTGCACTACCTCCACCCATCCATTACCTTTTAGTTATGTTTTAACCCAACCTACTACTTGACTTGTGTCATGGAGGATCTTTCCTCTGCTAGAGCCTTTGTGGGGCAAACCTCCCTATTTATTTATGTCTTAGCTATAAGTTACCTAGGATGTGTTCGCTTACCTGAAACAAGTAGCGCTACCATCAATACAATGTATCTGGAAATGAAATGAATATCTTGCAAAAATCCCATTCATAAAAAGTAGTTTTTTTAAACATACATGAATCAAGGATAGCCTAATGAAATTGGCTTGGAAAAAATTGTAATGAAATATCTTAAACATTCATGAACAGTAATGTTTTTCAACATACATGAATGCAAAGCCAAAAATAATAAAAGTCCACATAAAAGTGCGTAGACCAAGGCTATGGAAAATCAAAGGCACAAAAAGCAATGTTCCCTAAAAGATCTATCTAAATATTGTTTGCCTTATATGTATTGAGTTGGATTGTCAGCATTTGTCAAGGTGAGTAAGCTCCTCTGAAGTACTTCCCCATTTGTGAGGCACTTCCCTCCCCTTTGTTATTGTTTGTCCAGCATATGGCTATATTGTGCCTTCCCTTTCCATATCCAAAGTGTCACAATGTTGGGTTGGTGGTCATCCTTTGTCCTAGCCTTGAAAATTTTAACTTTCACCCTTCAATAGAAAATTGACTACAACTATGAAGTGAGTATGGTCTTGAAAGACTAATCTAAGTTATGATTAATAAATGAAACCCTATATATATATGTATGTATTTTATTAATGAACTACCAATAAAGTGACTGCTACTTGTTATTATTGTTACTCAAATGATTTGTAGAGCATGTCTTAGCCTTTGAACACTTGCAGCATATGTATGTCAGCCTGAGTTATATTGGTTATCTGATCATTTACATATTAGTATTTTGTCTATTGGATATTATTGATGATTAGGTAGAGACATGGAAAGGGTATGAATATATACCATAGATGGATTTGGTCTCTCTAAGTCTAGTGAGACACCTTGTTTTCAATTCATGGCACTTGGAGAGATGATCAGGCTCATTTTACCCTTCTGATGCAGTTTTGCTTCACTAGATGATGTGTCTGAACAGAGAGATGTTTTTATTGGATCTCCATGGGAACTATATGGGGCATAGGGGGTGAATCCACTTGATTGTACCATAGTACCCCCCTCCTAGAGATCCTAGTGGGCTCATTTGGACAACAAAGTCACCCTCAGAGGTTGTTTTGGCAGGTTCACATTTCCCGAGTCGGATTAAAAAATGATTAAATGGCTACTGAAGATATCGATTTGGGATACTGAGGAAAGGAAATGGAATGGGATGAGTCATGATGATGAGAGTGATGTCCTCCATACCTTCTCTAGCAGTTGCAACATCGGATTGGGCCCACACCTATTTTTTTGGCAACTTTTATATTATTTTTTGGAACTTTTGGAGGCTCACAATTTCCTCAAGAAGGCACAATTTAACAATTAAAAATTATATTATTTTTTTTGTTCCATGGGGACACCTAGAGGGATTCAGTTAACACTCCCTCGACCCACCATGTGCTTCATTTATTTTTTGTTGAGTGGGATCCCCTCTCCTAGGGTGATTTAGTCCACTTTTATATTATATTATTGGATTGATCCATGTANTATTTTAATATTATCCACTCATTTGAAAAGTGGTTAGGATTTTGGTTCTCTCCTTCAAAGAGAGAGCTTCTCATTTGTAAGGGATCTTTGGCCTTTTGGATATGATTAATAGAAAAACTTTCTTGTGGATATTTTTTGAATCTCCTTTGCATCTAGTCTTCTTAGATGGTCATTGGAAAGTTTTTTGCTTCCTAGAATTCAGAAAATTTTGTGAGATCTATATATTTCTTCGAGATCATTGTCTTTTCTACAAGAGGGCGACTTCAACTTGGGCGTTTTTGTAGGGGGGCCTCAACTCACTTAAACTGGCTTCGTCTATAACAGGGGGTTTTCATTAGCTTAATTTTTATCTATGATTACACTTTGTTATTTTTCTATAGATTTTTTTTCTCTCTCATGCCATAGCAAATCTGATATTGTTGACGTTTGCTTATGTAGGAGACAGGGCGCAGTGGTCACTTAGAGCAAAACGTTAGGCTTAGAACTCACTCAGGTCTTCTCAAACTAATCAGGATAGCAGGGATCATAACCATTAATGCATATACAAATATTTCCAAGTAATATCTACAAGTTACTTCCTTTCTTCTGGAACTCAATCCATTGACACATGCTTTTCTTCATTTTACTGAAAATTCCATAATAATAAAAAAACCAAAAAACACTAAAAAATAAACCGCTCGATCTCTAGACAAACCATTGCTAGGTTTTGTAGAGCGGGCCTTCCCCTCACCAATTCATCCTCAATGCTGAGCTAATTCTTCCTGGTTTTTCCTATATCTGAGAAAAAGTCCTCACAAACCCTGGTGCTCCACATCATTTTTCTGACTTTTTCCGAGATCTAATTTTTCTTTAAAATTTTCAAGTTTGGTTTGTAGATCAGGTTCCCCTCTCTCCATTTCTCCTTCAATGATGAGCCAAAAGTCTCCATATTGCCCTAGATTTGAGAAATTAACTTTTCAAACCCTAGTGCTAGCCACCTTGCTGCTAGTTTTCCCTATAGACTAAATGTTTTTGGCCAAATGCCTTTCTGCATCTGTAGATTGAGTTATTTCCCAAGTGGGTTTCCTCCAAGACTGGGTAGATAGTGACTCCATTACCTTAGATATGACAGGCACTAATCTCCAACCCTAGCGCTACCCCCTCTTTGGCCTTCATTCCTTGTAAAATGATTTTTCCTTGGTGACTCAAGTACTTTGACTTTGTCATATCTTTCATTGAGTCTATCCATCAATACTAGATAGCCCCAATCCTATCCTTGACCTCTCTACATTGGTCATGTTTCCCAAGGCAGCAGATATCCTCACCTATTGCTAGCACCTCAACCCCATACCTAGTCTTTACCTTATAGATCACTTGTGTCCCAACTTGGATCGAACCTTATACTTCCTAAACCCTGATCCAAATACTTGACTCACCTCATGAAATCAGCCATAGATCTCAATTTTCCACTACCTTACACCTTACATACCTCAAATTCCATTTAATCTTATCTGGGTCTACGTTTGATCTCTCCTTTCGGGAGTAGACTTGGGTCTCCCCCTTTGTTGTCATGGGATAATATAATATAAAGTGAAGGATACCTTGATTGGAATGAAAACCATCCATTTGGGAGTCTAGGCAGTCTTGGTTCCACCTCCTTACTTTCTTGTCCCTCTACCATCCATCCTGGATCCACCTAACATAGGAAACTACAATGTTGGTGATAACATTTTGACACCGTTTCTGGGGAGGTAGAGGCCTACCTTGGTTCGACATAGCTTAACTCTCCTACGACATTATCCATCGATGAACACGACAATTCATTCACCTAGTGACTCCACAATGCCACTCCACTGAGAAGCAAAACCATCCCATAAATCATAATGAATTTAGATGTATTCTTGAGGCACATGAAGGAATTAACCAAAAACATGTTTTAAATAAACGCAAGGGATACATGGAGGTCAGACTATGGGTATGAAGATGATCTTGAGCATGACTATGAATATGAATCTAGTTATCACAATATTTATGATACCCACCAACTTCCTCACCCATGCAAAGAATATTTCCCAACCATACCGAGTGGACCTGTAAGTCGACATGAACCTAGAAGTCAGTCCCAGTCAAATCCTTATAGCCAAGTAACCAAAGCTATTAAAAAACAAGACAAGCTGTCTCCTTTTGAATTTTCTGAAATATCGGCACCTCATCCTATGTCGAACGATTACACTAGGAGGATGCCCCCGTTCAATGGAAAAGGGATATATCTATTTAAATTCATCTAGATATTCTGTGGGATTACAAGGAATCTAGAGGTGCAAACAATGAATATGTTTATAGGCGAGCCTTAGGAGAATACTTGTAAGGGGATGTTCAACTATGGTTTGATCATTTAGCACCAGGATCCATCACTGGGTATGACATGTTCATATATTTGTTAATTGATAGTTGGAGTAGGAACACTGATAAAATTTTAGAGTGTTATTCTAGCAATGATTTTTCCGTTGATACTCAATATACTGACAATGTGATTTCTCAATTGGATGATTCCTCTCCTGATATGTTCCAAATTATGAGCGTACCTACAATCCATAATAATGTTATAGACTACTTCAAGAATAATTTTTCAAAACCTCATGTTGAAACTAAGAGGGATATCATTCAAATCATACGACATACTCTGTTATTACTACCTGAAGCAGTCATAGAGCAAATCCTAGATCTGATCCATGGAGGGAAACCTATCATACACCATCAAGAAACATCTTTAGTTGAGCCTTCCATTGGCGAGGTCATTAAAGAGCCTTTAAAAGAGAAACTCCATAGTCATTGCCTAATTGATGATAATTTGAGTCAATTTCCAACCTATGCGAATCTGGATTCAGACCTTCATCATATCACTGCAGAAGAAGAAAAGGTTGAAATTAATTAAACTTCCATTGAAGATAAATCATGTGGTCATATTGTAGTTGAAGACCAGGTTTGTGAGGATGATAAGGAAGTTAGAAATGAACATATTGATATTTTCATTATCATGATGATGATCATGTATCCTTAGTCGAGTGTAGTGAACGATCCAAAGAAGAACAACCACATGATGATGATATACTAGTGAGTAAGTTTGACCTAGAGCCTACTTTGTCACATCTTTCGAACTGGAATCTGTGTCCAAATAATCATCAAAAGTCTCCAAGGAATGATTCTTGTAATGTTGTTACTATTCCTTGTCATACTTTTGATCAAGGTGATTTGGTTGAGGATATTAATCATAGTGATTCTAGATCTTCGGATGTTAGTTTTAATCTTGCCAATTTCTCTAGAAAATGTCCCATATCACATGCAAGATTGGTGTTAACACCTTTAAGTGATACAAATCAAGTTTTAATTTGTCAATACAGCCTCCCATCCCAACTTTTGAAGTCCTTCTCTATGGCATCATGCGGTATAGAGTCTTGAAAGTGACAAATGGTCAACAGTAAAACATTTTATCTCTTTTCATCCTTGGTGCATAATGCTTTCAACTTTGCTAAAAAAATTTATTGGGTGAATGAAAAGCTCTATAAAGGCCAATTCCATATTTTCTCATTTTATAAACAACAAATGGGGTTAATCTCAATTTTGGGTTTAATGATCTCTATATGTCCCTATTTTGCTTCAACATTGATGATGATGAGAGTGTGATTGAGTGTGCTAACCAGAAAGAGGAGGGAAACAATGATGGCCTAGGAGGGATGAATCATGTATCGTATTATTTTATTTCATCAAATTTAAACTTGCATAAATTTTATGATCCTATCGATCTATGGGTGGAAGAAGTTTGCAACAATCAATCTCGTTCCTGGCATGAATTGATTTCTATTTATCCATACCTTTCTCTGATATTAAAACAATAAGTTATAATGGCTTTAATTTTCATTCACATTACTTACAAGCCATCTTTGATTCCTTGTATCATTAACTTTAAAGAAATCTCAATAGATTCATTAAGAAAGTGGTTGCATTGGATTTATGATTTTACCTAACACTTGTCTAAATTGGTTAGAGCAGAGTAGGTAGGATGAAATAATCCTTTCTTGGCAATAATGTAGAATCTTGCATATTTGTCTGAAGCTCACCTTTGAAGCTCTTAGTATATTTTTTATTCCTGTTTCTTTTACTGCACAATAAAAAATCAAACTTTTCTTAAAAGGTTATGGTTATAGATCAGATTTACTTTCTTCTTTTTATTTTTCATGCATTATTAGTTTTAGTACTTTATATTATCCACATATGGTTCTGACGATCGGTCTGTGAGTTTGGTATAAATCTAGACATGTTGGAGGTAGTTGGTGACATTTTTTGTGGCAGATGCAGAGCTGGAGGGATTGATCGAGGATGTGAGAAGAAGAGTGCAAGGACCATAGATTCTGAGGTTCTCAAGTGCTCTTTTCAGCAAATTACTTGTCCCAGCTAGAGCCATATGTTATCATATATATAGTAGCCCGACTACCATATTCTATTTTTCAAATTCAGTAAATTTTTTCAGACATATCTCCTACATATGAGATGTTGAGATGAGCAGTTTTGATGGATCATTGTATTACTAGTGGACTATTGTACTCTCCCATGCCAGGACTGAGTTTCCGGACACTCATATTTTAGGACTTATGTATTCATTTAGTCATTTGCAGAGCAATTTCCGATGCCCATATTTGTATCAATATTTTCTCATTGGACAGATGATGGTTCAGATGGATTATTTGCATGTTTATGACTCAGCTTATATATTGTATTATGGTTATCATTGCTCTTATACACATTTTTGTGACATGTATTAGCATTTAGTGTCATGATCTGGCAGTCATATAAGTATTTGGACTTGGATGTATCTATATTATGTATTTGATGTCCCTACTCGGACTTGGAAGTTCTTGATCTATACTCATTGGTTTTACCCTCCTTAGGGAGAATAGAGGTATTCATTCCCACCATTTTTTGGCTTGATAGTGTTGGTTTCATCTTGCACTATATCCACCCATCCATTAACTTCCAGTTATGTTTTAACCCAACCTACTACTTAACTTGTGGCATGGAGGACCTTTCCCCCTCTAGATCCTTTGTGGGACAAACCTCCCTGTTTATTTGTGTCTCGACTCTGAGTTACCTAGGATGTGTTTGCTTACCTGAAACAAGTAGCACTTCCATCAATACAATGTATCTGGAAATGAAATGAATATATTGCAAAAATCCTAGTCATGAAAAGTAGTGTTTTTCAACTTACATGAATGAAAGGCTAGCCCAATGAAATTGGCTTGGAAAAATATTGTAATGAAATATCTTAAACATTCATGAAAAATTGTGTTTTTCAACATACATGAATTCAAAGCCTAAAATATTAAAACTCCGCATGAAAGTGCGTAGACCAAGGCTATGGAAAATCAAAGGCCCAAAAAGAAATGGTCCCTAAAAGTTCTATCTAAAGATTGCTGGCCTTACTTGTATTGAGTTGGATTGTGAGCATTTGTCAAGGTGATTAAGCTCCTCTGAAGCAGGTCACCCATTTGTGAGGCACTGCCATCCCCTTTGTTATTGTTTGTCCAACATATGGCTATAGTGTGCCTTCCCTTTCCATATCCAAAGTGTCACAATGTTGATTTGGTGGTCATTTTTTGTCCTAGCCTTGAATATTTAATCCTTCACCCTTCACTAGAAAATTGAATATAACTATGAAGTGAGTATGGTTTTAAAAGTCTGATCTGAGATATGATTAATAAATTAAACCCTATATATATGTATTTGATTAATGAACCGCCAGTAAAGTGACTGCTACTTGTTATGAGTGTTACTCTACTGATTTTTAGAGCACGTCTTAGCCTTTGAACACTTGCAACATATGCATGCCAGCCTGAGCTATATTGGTTATCTGATCATTTGTAGGTTATTATTTTGTCTATTGGATATTGTTGATGACCAGGTAGAGATCTGGAAAGGGTATGAGTATATACCCTATATGGATTTGGACTCTCTGAGTCTAGTGAGATAGTTTTTTTTCAATTCTGGTCACTTGGAGAGATGATCACGCTCATTTTACCCTTTTGATGTAGTTTTGCTTCACTAGATGATGTGATTGAGCAAGGAGATTTTTTTATTGGATATCCTAGGGCATTGTATGGATCATAGGGGGTGCAACCACTTGATTGTACAATAGTACCACCCTCCCAGAAAGTCTGGTTGTCTCAGTTGGACAATGTCGGAACCCTAGTAGGTTGTTTTGCCATGTTCACGTTTCCCGAGGCAGATTAAAAAATGATTAAATGGCTACTAAAGAAGTTTATTTGGTCTACTAAGGAAAGGAAATGGCATGGGATAAGTCATGATTATGAGATTGATGTCCTCCATACCTTCTCCAGTAGTCGCAGCACCAGATTGGGCCCACACGTATTTTTTGTGCATTTTTATATTATTTTCTAGATCCTTTGGAGGCTCACAATTTCCTCAAGAAGGAACAATTTAACAATTAAAAAATTATATTATTTTTATTGTGCCATGGGGACACCCAGAGGGAGTTAGTTAACACTCCCTTGACCCACCATGTGCTTCATTTTTTTTTTGAGTGGGATCCCCTCTCCTAGGGTGATTTAGTCCACTTTTATATTATATTATTGGATTGATCCATGTATTGTATGTTGAGCTCATCTCAACCATTGATTAGAACATTTGTATCTTTTAATCTTAGCCACTCATTTGAAAAATAGTTAGGATTTTGTTTCTCTCGTTCTTATTTAAAGGAGAGAGCTTCTCATTTGTAAGGGGTATTTGGCTCTTGGATCTGATTAATAGACAAACTTTCTTGTGGATATTTTTTGGATATCCTATGCATTTGATGTTCTTATATGGTGACTGGAAATTATTTTTATTCCTAGCATTCAGGAAATTTGTGTGAGATCTATATATTTCTTTGGGATCATTGTCTTGTCTATAGGAGGGCGACTTCAACTTCGGTGTTTTTGCAGGGGTCCTCAACTCACTTGGACTGGCTATGATCTATAACAGGGGGTTTTCATTAGCTTCATTGTGATTTATGATTACACTTTGTTATTTTTCTGTAGATATTTATTTTTTCTCATGCCATAGCAAATATGATATTGTTTATGTTTGCTTATGCATGAGAAAGGGCATAGTGGTCACCTTGAGCAAAACGTTGGGCTTAGAACTCACGCAGGTCTTCTCAAATTGATCAGGATAGTAGGAATCATCACCATCGAGGAATATACAAGGATTTCCAGGTAAGATTTGCAGGTTAGTTCCTTTCTTTAGGATCTCAATCCATTGACACATGCTTTTCTTCATTTTACTAAAAATTCCATAATAATAAAAAAAACAAAAATAACTAAAACATAAACCGCTCGATATCTGGACAAACCACTATTGGGTTTTGTATCGGGCTTTCCCCTCACCAATTCATCCTCAACCCTATGTTAATTCTGCCTATTTTTCCCTAGATCTGAGAAACAGTCCTCCCAAAACCTAGTGCTCCACATCATTTTTCTGAATTTTTCTGAGATCTGATTTTTCTGGAAAAGTTTCAACTTGGGTTTGTAGATCAGCTTCCCTTCTCTCCATTTCTCCTTCAACATTGAGCTAGAAGTCTCCAGATTTCCATAGATATGAGAAATTAACTTTTCAAACCCTAGTGCTAGCCACCTTGCTACTGGTTTTCCCCGTAAACTGACTTTTTCGGCCAAATACCTTTTTGGGTCTGTAGATCAGGGTATTTCCCAGATGGGTTTCCTCCAATGCTGGGTAAATAGTGACTCCATTTCCCTAGATCTAACATGCACTAATATCCAACCCTAGCGCTACCCCCTCTTTGGCCTTCTTTCCTTGTAAACTGGATTTTCCTTGGTGACTCGGGTAGTTTGACTTTGTCATATATTTCATTGATTCTATCCATCGGTACTAGATAGCTCCAATCCTATCCTTGACCTCCTTGCATTGGTCACGTTTCCCAAGGCAGTGAATATCCTCACCTGTTGCTAGTACCTCAACCCGAGACCTAATCGTTACCTTATAGGTCACCTGTGTCCCAACTTGGATCAAACCTCATACTTCCTAAACCCTGATCCAAATACTTGGCTCGCCTCATGACATCATCCATATATTTTGGGTTTCCACTACCTAACACCTTACGTACCTCAAAGTCCATTTGATCTGATATGGTGTCTAGGTTTGACCTCTCCTGTCAGGAGTAGATCTGGGTCTTCCCCTTTGTTTTCTTGGGCTAAGATAACATAAAGTGAAGGCTTCCTCGATTGGAGTTACAACCATCCATTTGGGATTCTAGGGAGTCTTGGTTCCATCTCCTTAGTTGCTTGTTCCTCTACCATTCATCCTGGATCCACCTCACCTAGGAAACTACAAGGTTGGTGATAACATTATCATCCCTGGACTTAAGTCCTAAAGTGATCCGTATACTTTCATCTTCGTATTGTGATTTGAAAGTTGTTGCTAATGATGATGATGTTTCTGATCGAAATATCAAAGTATTGATGATGATCTTGCTGATCGAAAGATCAAAGTGTTGTCAATGATGATGATGTTGCTCAATGTATTGTTGATGATGTTTCTCAAAGTATTGCTAATTATGATGATGATGATCGAAAAGTCAAATTATCATTGATTATGATGTTGCTGATTGAAAAAGACTAAAATGATGATGATGATGTTGTCGACTGAACAATCAAAGTGTTGTTGCTGCTGAAATTGAAGATGAAGACTATATGTCAAAGATGATGAAAAAGCTTCCAATGATTTATAAATGTATCCCCCTAATGATTTTGATGATGCTCTCTCCTTCTCCTACTATTGTTGTTGTTGTTGTTGTAGAATAACCTTCTTGTTAAGGGGGCATGTTGAATTATTGTAACTTCGAAGTGTATTCACTTGCTGTAACCCGATGTTCCTATCAGGAGAATCATTTGTATTTCATTGTACCCCGATGTTCCTATCAGGAGAATCATTATTATTGTATTAGGTCAATAGAGAGTCATGAGGAAAACCCTCCATTGTAAGCCAGGTCATTAGCACCCTTCGGAATATAATGGTAAGTTGTTTTGAGTCCCCCTAGAGAAGTTGGTCCAGTCAAGTTTAGTGGGGCCAGCTTGGTTGAGTAAAAATTCAAGTGAATGAAAGAATATAAATAGAAGTGAAGCGCTCCTCATTTGAACACACAGATGCACACTTACGTAGCGCATGAGAGAGAGAGATTCTTATCTGCAAGGAGGAGAAGGATCAGTCTGAAGTCTTATCTTTTATGTTTTTGATCATCTATATCGAGGAAGCTTTTCTTGATGGGTTTTTCCCTTTAGGGTTTTCTCAGGGTAAATCTGTGTTGATATTGTGATATTGTTTCTTTCAGTGGTCCTGTATGCTAGTATTATTGTGAAATTTAATTGAATGCTAATAATATATCTTAGCATAGAGAATCGTAACAAAACATACCAGAATCAGAGGGAACCCGCGTAGTAGAAGGAAGTGGTATTTCAAGCAACCAGTTCCTTAAGCCGTTGAAAATAAAAAAGTAAACATTATGTCACCATAGAACCCAAAGTTACCCAATATAGGATATTATTGGGACAAAGAGACAGCCGCGAATATCACAGACTTGTTGCATGAGTATCATGATCTATTCCCTACCAATTTCTCAGAGATGAAGGGAATAGTCGACGGCCTAGGGGAGATGAAAATACCCCTGTGAGAAAATGCTAAACCTAGTAAGAAGCGACCCTATAGGTTGAATCCAATATGTAAATAAAAGGTAAAAGAAGAATTGGATTGCACGCTTGACATAGGAATCATTGAACCTGTTGAGGAATCACAATGGATCATCCCTATAGTGATCCAGGATAAGAAGACAACAAGCGAAGTAAGGATCTGTGTTGACCTAAGAAAGTTGAATGATGCATGCCTATACGATCCATTCCCAACACCATTTATAGATGAAGTACTTGAAAGCGTCAGAGGAAAAAAAGATGTATTCATTCACCGATGGCTTCTCTGGATACCACCAAGTCAGAATCATGAAGGAGGATCGCCACAAAATGACCTTTGCTACTGAATGGGGATGCTACCAATATACGGTAATGCCTTTTGGACTCAAGAATGCACCTGCTATTTTTTCTAGAATAGTAGTATTTGCTTTTAAATATTTTATTCATAAATTTCTTGAGGTATACTTTGCTGATTGGACTGTGTTTGGTCTAGTAAGAGACCATATTGAGATTCTACGGATGATTTTGTGTCGTTGTCGCCAATATCAGATTGCGCTCAATTCCAATAAATGTATATTTTTCGCACCAATTGGTGTTTTGTTGGGTCACGTCATGTGTCGCGATGGTATTTTGGTTGACCCAGCAAAATTTGTGATTATCCTTGACTTAAAACCACCTACATCAATCACACAAATAAGATCAGTGCTAGGACACATGGGCTACTACAGAAATTTCATCAGAGGATATGCAGAGATCACTGCACCTATGGAGAAATTGTTGAAAAAGGATGCAAAGTTTTAGTGGATGTCAACTTACCAGGAAAGCTTGGACAAATTAAAGAACAAGATGGCCACTGCACCAATACTTTTATTCCCTGATTGGAAGAAGGAGTTTCATGTTCATGTTGATGTGTCATCTGTCCCGCTCAGTATAGCCTTGATGCAATCAGGATAGGGTGCGCTATACCACCCTATTTCTTTTGCAAGCAGAAAACTATCAATAGAAGAAAATAACTACATGATGACAGAAATAGAAGGCCTCACTAGGGTCTATGCACTTCAAAATTTTAGACACTATTTGTTGGGTGGGCATTTTTAGATGTACACTGATCATTCAGCGCTGAAATACCTAGTCAACAAGACATTGTTGGGGGGGGGGGGGCCTATAGATGGATTCTCCTCTTTAAATAATTTGATTTTGAGGTCGTTGTCAAACTTGGTCGACTAAATGTTGGGCCAGACCACCTATCGAGGATAGAAAGTGGGGAAGAGCCAACCAACCTAGAAGATAATTTTCTTAATGCACAACCATTTGCGATCCACATAATAGACGATCAGAACAATGATTTTAACACAATCATTCACTTTTTGAGCACAAGATATGCACCTAAAGGAATGTCAACTAATCAGAAGAAACGTTTGGTTTTCAAATCTGTTGATTATACATTAATTGTGGGACATCTATATAAGTTGGGTGTGGATGAAATACTGCACCTCTATGTTTTTTATTATGAATGACCTTGGGTAATGAGCGAAGCACATCCTGGTGTCGTAGGAGGACAATACGTAGGAAAAGAAACTGTGTGCAAGATATTGTAGGAAGGATTATGGTGGCCAACCATACACATGGATACCAAATTATTTTGCAAGAGCTGTGGTATCTACCAGAGAACAGGAAAACCATCGCAAAGAGATGCGACTTGCACCGTAGATAACCCTTCAAGCATTCGACAAGTGGGCAGTTGATTTTGTTGGACCGATCAGTCCACTAGGAAAGAGAACTGTCACGTGCTACATCATCACTGCGATAAACAATTTAACCTAATGGGCTAAAGTCATGCCTGTTAAATATTGTACCGTTGCAACTAGGGCAAAGTTTTTGTTTGAAAACGTAGTCACTAGATTTGGCTGTCCAAAAATACTACTAAGTGACCAAGATACACATTTTGTTAACAAAATTATTGCTGAACTAACTACAGAGTTTCAAATCCAACATAAGAAGATGACACCCTATCATCCTTAGGAAAATGGAATGGTCAAAGCTTTCAACAAGATTCTGGAGAATACATTGACAAAGGTATGCAATGTGCACTGAGATTACTGGGATCAGAAAGTCTCAGTTGTGCTATTGGCGTATCGCACAACTTGCAAGCGACTGACTGGGCACACCCCATTCATACTAGTATATGGACAAGAATTTGTTGTTCTAATGGAGTACATTGTGTCGATCCTGCGGATTGTTGCGCTAACAGAGATGACCAATAGGGATTCTATTAAATAGAGGTTGAAAAAGCTCATTCAAATGGAAGAGGAATGCTTCATTACAGGATTTCATCAAAAAGTTGAGAAGAAGCGACAGAAAGCATGGGATGATCGCCATATCTAGATAAATCCATTCAAAGTCAGAGAACTCATTTTGTTGTATGAAAACAAATTTTTCAAACATCTAGGCAAGTTGAAAACACATTGGCTAGGGCCATACACGATCATGCATATCTATGATGTCAACGCAGTAAAATTACAGAAACTGGATGGTACGTATGTCATGGGTATGGTGAACGAAAGACACCTGAAACCATACTATGATGGTCATAAAATCCTTAGCTAGAATCATGCTGTGCATGAAAAAAAAAGAAAAAACAGAGAGAAAGCAGGAAAACGTGAAAAGACGTACATTGTTCTATTGCACGTTTGTAGCGGAACCAGCTGAAAGTGCAAGAAAAAGCACACAACGCAAGAAAAGGTGGAAAGTACTGGAAAAAGTGGAAATGATAGACTAACCAACATTAAAGTGTACATATCCGAAAAATATTGAGGCAGTTATGACAGATAAGTTTCATTAATTTGATGAGATACGAGGAGAATGGCAGCATGCTTTTTGGTCCCATCATACATCCTCAACATAACTTCCATAACTGTCTTGACAGGTACAACACACTACTCAAGCTCTTGAGTTAATGAAGGAACGTGTCGACCAAGAATCCCATGTGACTGATTAGACCTCGACCTCCCATTGCATGATGATTGCAAGACGAGTTGGCAAGTTTAAATATAAGGCTTCGATATCAAACAATAGTTTATGCACACAGAGTGAGCCAAGAGAACCAGAGCCAAAAGTTTGCAGAGTCGAATCCTATCTTAGAGTAATCCGACACCCATGGTAATAGATATCTCCAGTGCAAGTGAGCTATCCAATGTGACTATCAATCTGGGTTTTCCAATTGAGGAAGAAATTCAATCACCCGAGGTATAGCAACCATAGTGAGAACCAGAACTCGACCCAATGGCATGAATGAGAAAGCACCATGTGCCTACTTCGAGCCCTGTTCAACCCCTGGGTTCGTGCCCAGTGTCAAACCTTGTTCAAAACCAACCCACTGCAACTACAAGACCTATCATGAAGCCAAGACAGGCTGGAGAGCCTTCTATACCACCACTGTTCAAGAAATGCAAGGCTAAGGCCATTGTGGACGACGATGGGAAAGCACCGATGGAGGAAGACATGCTCAAGGAGGAGCTTATGGAGGACTCCCCACCCCACAAAGACTCACAAGCTGAGGAGCAAGAAGAAAAATTCCCCCATTATGTTCGACCAAGGAGAGACGAGATGGAGCCAACAGAGCTTCCCATGAAATCCAATATAATTTTAGTAGCACCTTGGATCCCTGAGTATGTACCCCTGCTCATGGACATAATTCCAAAGATCTCCAAGTTGAATTTCAAGGATTTTGATAGTCAACTATAGGAGGGTTTGGAAAGAAAAAACTACATGGTCGTAATTCAAATTGGGCCAACTAGGCCCCAGGTTCTTAAGCCACTTACGTGGGCTGCTGGCGTTGACCAGGAAGGATTGATGAACTTAGTGTTCATGCTGCATTTTGGTCATAGCCTGCAGGCCAACACGTATGTGAAGCAACTTTTTGTCTATTTCAATAGAGGGTGACTATGGCTCGATTGACCATACCCGTTCAATGTCGAGTTGATTTTGTTGATCATAGGTCTCCCAAAGATAGGACACAACCTTGCGTCGTATTTGAAACAGGGAAGAGACACCACTAAAATAAAGTAGAAGTATGGTCTACAGCACGCTGGAAGGGGATTCCCCATTCCCCAGATCAAAGAAGCCAACGTGTAGTTCATCACAAGGGTCCTATCATGCAAGATGTTGCAAAAAATGAGGCTGAAAGAATGCACCGCTAGAGCGGTAGATCTAGCCGAGCTATGCTCACAAGGTGTGAATTTTAACTGGTCACAGTTCTTGCTAAATGAACTAATCGACAACGCCGAGTAGGAGTAGGAGGACCCCAAGTACAAATTTCACTACTCCTGGATGCTCATCCTCATATCGTTCACTTTGTGGGCCAACCTACCATATTATATACAAATGGATGAGCCACTACCTTGCCATGGAACAAAGTACCAGAACCTATGGGAAGATAATAAGAATAAGATCCACCAAAAGGATAGGAACATCAAGTTTTTTCTGCATGTCGAGGAACTGCGCAATGATATCAGGCGATCCCACCAAGTCCATGTTGTGACGGTGCATAGGTATGTCACCCTCATAGATTTCTAGGTGGGTGCACATAATATGATCCTGGAACCAAGGAACAACCCAGCCAAGCAAGCACACCAGGTAGGGTTCATGATCATTGATGATGATGTGGACACCATTGTCAAAGAGTGGCCTAAGGAATGGCATGACGCACTTGCAGATCCACTTCCTGAAGAGAAAAATCAAGAAGACCCACCAGTTAACGAAGCTGGCAATGCTGACATGAGTGGGGATGTTGGAGTTGGACAAGGAAATGGCCAAGGAAACAATGGAGGCGATGGTCAAGACAATCAGTTGCAGGAGGAAAAATATGATAATGGTGATGATGACTCCCATTGAAGTGCTAAAGAAAAGACACCCACTGATGAGGAGACTCACAACCTCCAGAAATAATAGCAACAACAGCAATTGTCATCGTAAAAGAAGAGAAAAGCCGACAGAATGGTTAACACAAACACACTAACCGAGGATGATGTTCAAGAACTAAAATACATTGTAGCTGAGTTTGCCAAGAAAATCCTCGAGGTTATGAACACGTAGCAAGCAAATGTAGCTGGTCAAATTGCCGAGCACCTCAATAAGCTCATCGGATGCTATTAATGAGGTCAAAACCACTGTTGAGGCTGAAACATATGGTGTGGATCCCAATGTTTCGCTTGTCACACCAGAGCTAGTGCCATTGATCAAAGTACAGATCCATGGGTGTGCAATGGAAACAGGGACGATCGTGGGTGCCTTTTATGATGTTGTTAGAGAGCTTACCACATTGCAGATCTACTTCTTCAATATTTCATTGAGTGAATTCTACGAGATACAAGAGGAATCTATGATGAAAATATGGCCGAGGGAGAATGCGGTTGCCTATCAGGAAACTAAATAGCAAAGGAAGGTGAAGCAATGCAAGGCCCTCCTAAAGGAGAAAGAGAAATAAATCCAGGTGCAAGAGCACAGCCTTGTTGCACTAGCAGAATCCATTAAGGGTGGGGTCGCAGAATTCCCACCAAAAAAGGGCAAAGAAGATGAAGACTTAGCTGCTAAGGTTTCTTGACTATCGTGGATTGTAGTAGACCTAAAGAAGCAGGTTGAGGAGCTTCACGCTAGGTAGGTACTGAGCACGCTTCCTGAGGTGCTCAAGGAGAGAACAAGAGCAACATCTGAGGCTGCTGGGAAGATTAGCGAAGGGGAAACACTCTGCACAAAGGTAGTTGAAGTTGTTTCCATGATTTGGGAAGCACTTCTGGAAGACGAGGCGGTAGAAAACATCAGGGCAAGAACGAGGTAGGCTAATGAGAAAATCAACGCAATGAAGGAAGAGACGAAGAAGCTTCCCTTTCAGGAGAAAGTTGCAAAGATGGTATAAATCAAGCAGCTCTAGCAGGAATTCCAGGCTCTTTGTGACCAAGAGTAGACTAGGGAAGCCAAGGTGTAGGCACACCAATTGGAAAAAGCATGGCTCACAGGTCTTATTCAGCCTGTGCAGCAAAAACTTCAAAATATGGTGCAATCGCTAGAGGAAAGATCATTGGAACATATCAATTCGCACCACGTGGAGAAGTTAACCGCACATGCAAAGGAGGTAACAATGGAAGTTGCTAGAATGCAATAGATGGTAAAGGAATTTCAGGACAAGGTTGGTCCTCCCGCGCATCCTGAACCGGAGCTCGGTATGGAGACTTAAGTCGTGAGAAGTCACACATTTTTGCGGAGAAGTACCTTTTTGCTTAGTGGCTCAGGACGAGCCACATGTGATTGTTGGGGGCCTGTTGGTCTAGGAAAAGTGCATAAGGAAGAAGATGACACACAAGCAAAGAAGGAAAAGTGGGTGTGTGACAAGGGAAACGAAGGTCAAGAAGGAAGAAAATGGAACAGTATAGAAAGATAAAATATGTGCGTGGTGGAGAAAGGTAGGAGAGGAAGCGCAAAGAAGAGAAAGCTATGACAATATATCTACGACGAGGGAAGCACATCCAAAATTGGTAGAAGAGGCAGGTAGAAGAGTGAATGTTGGGAAGGTGAAAGTCAAGGAATATTGCTGAAGGACAAACCGTCGGAAGATGGAAGGATAGTTTTGCAGCTATTTATGACTGGTACAAAGGACTGAAGGACGTTTTCCGTGGCTAGTTAAGGTTGTGGTTAATGCATGTAGGTATTTTGCGGCTAGGTATGGGCTGGAATTTATTGTAACAAAGATGTTTGGTAACATCTTGAGTCTGTAATAACTTAGTAGTAATCAGTCGACCTTGTGTGGTCTTAAAAACATTATAAATAGAAGGAAACCACTCTGTATAAGTTTTAGATAAGTGACATAAGTGAGATAAGTGAGATAAGTTGGATAATATTGGTTTGGTTGGTAGTTAGTAGACAAGGTTGGATTTAGTATATCCAGTAGTTGAGTCAAAGAAGAGTCTAGTAGAAGTAGAAGGTTGTTGAGCCGCGAATCTTGTAGCTGTGTGCGTAGACCGCTAGTAAAGTAGAAGAGTCAATCCAGGATGTGTGCGGACCAGTAGGAGTAGATAGAAGCAATAAACCAGAGGGCATGAGAGCAAGAGATTGAGTCAGAAAGACATATCATAAGAACAATCTGCAAGTTCTAGGCTGCAAGGTGCTACCTATATTTCTCATGCTAGATGAAGAGCACCTTGGTGGTTTTTCCTAGGTGGGTTTCCATGTTATTTCCTGTGTTATATGGTTGAATGTTGTTGAATGGTGAATATTTATGTGAATGTTTTCTTGTTTTACATTATTGCAATTACAGTTGTCTTAGAATGTATGCCAAATGATGAGTGAATTTTTGTGTGGAGGTATTGTTGAACTGTTGTGTATTAGTTCATGGTTGATCTATTAAATATAAACATAAGTCGTGCACTGTCCCTCAAGTATAATGAATTGGATGTGTCACATAGTTGCGCCAGTCATTGAGGTTTAAATTCTATGTCATGTCACGCAGCTGACCTAGGGCAAGTGCTATGCCGTTGTTAGAGGGTAAAAGATTCCATCTTATCATCTTTGTCGAACACCTTGGCTATGTGCCAAGGGACTATAATCCCTCTCTAACCATGGAAACATGGTTCTGGTAGTTACCCATTAAGATATCTCGGGTGAGACTACGTCAAAGTAGTTTTTAGTGGCGAAATTTTGCTAATTGACTATTTTTTTGGTTTTTTTCAAAAAATAAATTCGCTATTTGGTCATTTTTAGTGTCTAATATCACCTATATTTACGTAGAATATGATTTTCATCATAATATTCACCAAAATTTACACATTTTAGTGTTAATTTTATGTTTCATATTTAATATTCGCCTACATATCTATAAACATGTTTTTTTCAATCCAAAACAATCGCCTAGAATATTATACTTAAGTAAAATATAAGAATCCTTAAAAAATACCATGGACTGCATCTGCTTCGCAGATGTTGCCGACTGAGCTTGATCTGTCGGGATGATGTCTTGTGGTGATATGTTGGTAATTTTTTCTTTATTGAACCACGGTTCAAGACAAGAAGGTAGATCAGGCTAATAGAGGGAATGAGTGTGCTCATGATGATGTCATGGTGTGTTGATGATGATGCCAATTCGAGGCAAGAAACTTAGGATAGTGGTTAATTAGGCCAAATTTGACCAAATAGGTGTGTGGGTTGGATAATGACTCCAACACCCCCCCTTAATCTATAATCATCTGGAGGAGTAAAATAAAATGCTAGGGCCCCAGCAAGAAAGGCCATAAGTCACCCTGTACAATAAAGTAACTCTAAAATGCTCAAATAAAATGCTAAGTGAGGAAAGAGCGAAAAACCCCCTCTCAAGATGAACATTGAAGAAGTAACTGATCACCTTGATGAACCCACCCTCAATGGTGAAATTTTTCTCAGCAAAGTTCTTGGTGAAGATATATGTAATCTGCTCATCTATAGGGAATTATTGTAGAACAATGGGCTTGTCATGCACCAACTCCCTGATGTAGTGAATGTGTATCTCAACATGTTTGGTCCTCTTCTGCTGAACTAGATTTGTGGAGATATTGATAGCACTTTGCTTATCACAAAATATGACTATGGAAAAAACACTACCAATCTCAAAATATGAAATAATTCCTTGCAACCAAACAACTTGGATGCAAGCATTCACTACTCCCCAGTACTCAGCCTTTGCTGAAGATAATGAAATGGTATCCTGATTTTTGATATACCAGAAAATGGGGCCATCGCCAAACATAAATACATACCCAGAAGTGGACTTCCTATCTATGGAATCCTCTTCCCAACCTAAATCTATATAACTGGCCTTGACTCTAGCTCGAAATCTACAGCATAGTGAATGTCGTAGGATCTTGTGCCCTGAATGTACTGAAGGATCCTCTTAGATTCCTTTTAATGAAGCTCATGAGGCTACTGCATGTATATTTATACATAATTCATGGCATAACAAATATCATTCCATGAATGTGTCAATTATACCAAGCTTCCAATCAACTAGTGGTAAATACTGCAATCCATGGGTGGAGTGGATTTTCCCTCTTCAAGTCTAATCCCTGAGAGGAAAGGAACTGGTGCAGCATTGCAATCAGCCATGTTAAACTAAATTAACATTTTTACAATATATTTTTACTGAGTTACCATTATCCCATGAAATTCTTGTGATATTTCAAGCCCTAGAAATTGCTTCAGGAGCCCCAAATCGCTCATTTCAAATCCATCATGGAGAGCAATTTTTATGAAAACAATCAAAGAAAGAGTGCATCATGTTATCAAAATAACATCAACATATAATACTATGATAATAATATTACCATCATACCACTGCAAATATACATTAGGATCATATTTCATCTTTGGAAGTTTTGTGAGAGCAGAAAGGCATCCATTTTGGCATACCAAGATCTTGGGGTCTATTTCAGCCCATATAATGATTTCTGCAACTTACATACCAAAGAATGATATGATGTATAACCCTCATGATTATTCATGTATATTTCCTCATTTATGTCTCCATGAAGAAAATCACTCTTGACATCCATGTGATGCACCTCCCAATGCTTGGATGCGGCAATGGCCAAAACTAGCCTAATGGAGTCCATCTTTGCCACCGGTGCAAAGGTCTCATGGTAGTCCACACCTTGGACTTAGGAGAACCCTTTTACAACCATCCTTTCTTTGTAATTTCAGTTTGTTCCATCAGCACCAATATTTTTCTGGAACACCCACTTGCATTGAACTAATTTCCTCCTGGTTGGAAGAGAAACTAGCTCCCAAGTAGCATTTTTTCGAAGATAATTAAACTCTTCATCCATAGAAGCTTGCCATCTCAGATATTTCCAAGCATGGTAGTAGGACTTAGGATCTGACCCAATCATTAAATAATAGGTATCATACAGAAATGAATCATGACAAGAGAGAGAAATACCTGCTCTTTTGAAAATCAAACCAAGTTCTTCTTGGATCAACATGATTTCCAATGTTTTTCCAAGCGGAACAGAGTGTCTTTCAAGCCCAATTTGGGAGATGATTTGAAATATAATAATCTGATTCTGAACCTGATATATTTTTCTCACTAATATCAGATATCATATCTGCAAAATCAAATCCTTCACTCCCACTTTTATCACCCAAATGATCAGCAGAACAAGACGAAATTTCAGCAAAATTTTCTTCAACTAGTTCTACCTCTTGGAGAGGTTCTTTAAATTAGACACTTCTTTCAATGAAAATTTGTTTGGTTCTGATATTCAAAAGTTTGAATCCCTTATATTATTCTGGATATCCAGTGAACAAACATTTAATACTTTGCATTTGAAAATATTTCCTCTTGTCATGCGGAATTCGATCACATGCAGTGGACCCAAAAACCTTGCAATTTGACACATCTGGCTTGTATCCAAAATAGGGTTCAAAAGGAGTATTAACTTTCTTGGAAGAGTGACGTACTCTTTTATAAATTTGTGTAGCAACATTCATGGCCTCAGCCCATAGGTTAGTAGCTAAACCTTTGGCTTCCAGCATGCAGGTAGTTATCTCTTTGAGGGCCCGGTTTTTCCTTTCCGCAACACCATTTTGTTGTGGTGTGTAAGGAATGGAGGGATGGATTTGGATCCCACTATCAGTGCATATTTGCAGCAATTCATAATTGATATACTCCTTTCCATTATCAGATCTAAGATATTTTATCTTTCTCCCAGAGGCATTCTCAACCAATGCTTTGAACTCGGTGAATCTTTCCAAAACTTCATATTTTTCTTTAGAAAGAAAACCCAAGTGTATATGTAGAAATCATCAATGAAGGTAAGTACATACCATGGGTTCTCTAATATCATAATTAATCATCCCCAAAATTCTTTTTGCATCGCTTTCCTTTCCCCGATCAAACTTGTGCTCAGGTTGTTTGCCGAAAATACAACCTTTGCAAATTCCACTGGAAGATTTGATGGTTGGGAGGCCTTCAACGATGGAATTTTTTTGAAGTTGCTGCAAGTATTTGAAGTTAAAATAACCAAATATCTCATGTCATAGTCTAATGACCTCATTCCCATGAGTCAGAAGAGTGGTGGGCTTCGCATCCACAACAAACTGGGAAAACTCATAAGCCTTAGCACGATGGTTTCCCATGCCTTTTGCAACAAGTTTCCTAGATGCAATCTCAGTGATTTCAACATCATTTGGGATGAAATTAACTCTCTTGGGAACTCTGTTATGAGTTATTTGATATACACTCAAAATATTGGAAGCTAAGGAGGGTACATACAGAACATAAAAAAGTTTCCATGTTCAAGTTTTACAGTACCTTTGCCTTTTGAAATGATATCAAAATCATCTCCCATGTGGATGGGAATGATTTTCTCAGTGTCCAGGGATGAGAAGGATTCTCTGCTTTCCATCATGTGATTCAAAGCTCCAGCTTCTATGAGGAGATCTTTGGGCTTCGAGGTGCTTTCCATGAGAGCATGTTCTCTTTCTTGCTGGGTATCCTAATCTTTATTATCTCTCTTCCAAACACTCTCTAAAAGATTGATATTGTTTCTCTCGAGGAGAGAAGTCATATCATCAAGCTTTTTCTTCATCCAGGCATGTTCAGTGTCATGTCCCCACCCATCTACTCGATGGAGAGGACACAACTAACATAACTGCTAGCTATATAATCCGGGAAACTAAGCCCCATGAACATAAGATAAAATGAAATGAAATAAAAGAATACACAGATGCATAAATGATTATCAAATAGAAGAAGCAAATTCATTCATTCACAGCATTTAACATGTTCATCTGAGTTATAAAACAAAACATAGTTTCAATGAGTTAAACACGAGATACTTATCTTAGAAGAAGCTTGTCCCGTAACTAGCTACGTTGCTGCAACATTCCACCCAACCATAGGCCAGTGTGCTCATCAATCTCTTAGCAACATTGCCACCCTCGAGCTGGGCATTATTTCCACAAATAATAAGGGGAACACTAGTAGGCTCACACATAGCCAAGGATACACAAAACTCAGTCAAGCCAACACAGTTGGGCTTATCAAGCTATACAGGAGATCGAAAGGCTGACTGCTAAGATAGTGAGCTCAATCAAAGAGCTATGGACACTTGCACCAAATCTAGCCTGACTTTTAAAACATCTACACACCCAACACAAGGAAGCATCCCCTTCTATGCTACATAGTCCCTCAGGCTATGCCTTCCCTTCCAGTGCTATTTAGGGTGTGAAAAGAAGAAATCCAACCCTCTAGCTCTGTCTATGAGGTTTCCTTCTTCCACTAGGTTTATCAAGCTATCTCAAACCCTGTTTCCACTCCAAAAACAGTTCAAAATCAAAACAACAGGGCATACACAGCAATTTCCAGATATGGGATTGGTGAAAAACGTTTTTCAACCAAAAACGTAAATGGAAATGGTGAAACAACCCCCTTAACAGCAATTCGATTTCCAGATTCATTTATGGCCCTAACATGGCCAAAACGAACTCAATCAGCACCCAAAATTCGTGGCTCTATTCCCCCATTGGTTGTGCAACACTGAAACACAAAATTCCATAATCGTGGAGATGTGGAAACAACACAAAGATGCACATGAGAGATCCCAGGCACTAAATTTTATCAAAACCACTTCCCAGCCATGGGGAAAATGTAGAACACAACAGAGAACGTGAATGGCTAATTCTAGGAGCTCCAAAATCGTGAGGAAGAAAATCCAATCCCTGGAATTTACAAAAATGACCTCCCATCCATGGGAAAATGAAGCCAACAACCAAAAACGTGGAATGAAAAACACACAAGAAAAACACCAGCTGCTCCCAAAAGCCCCAACGTGAAGGAGAATGGTGAGGAAAAATGGAAAGTGTGGATGCATGGCAGAATGGCATACGTTTTTGGGAATTTTCCTTACCAAGGAAGTCAAAACACATTTTTCAAAAATGGGTTCTCTGCCCAATTTGAATTGTTTTCCCATACTCTTTCCATTTCATGCAATAACAAACTCAACCACATTCTGGCAAAAATAAATGATTGGGGAAAAATACAAGAAAGTTAGTTGACAGTTTGATGGGTTCTCTCATGGACATTTGGATTTTCCACATTGGCCCCAAAGGTTAAATATTCCCCCCCTTTATCCTTAGGAATCATGCCCCCATCTCATTATTGTTGCATTGACATAGCTGGTTGTGGGTTTTTTTAATTAATTGCATATTTACATGATGATTTAAAAATCATAACGTGCCTGGCTAGCACAAAATACCATCGGCACCGATTTAATCACCGAAACATAAAAACGATAATCCATGGTGGGGATTTTTCCCTTTAGCTCCACACCATGATTAATTACAATATATACATCATATGCATTTAATGCAAATGTGGTCAAAACCGGGGTGTTACATTCCCCTCCCCCTTCAATAGCACTATCCTCAATGCTTTACAATATTGAAAAAAAATGCTACACTAGCATCATCTCAGTGCTCCACATAATTGAACAAAAATGGATGTGCCAATTGCATGGCATCCTCCATATCCCATGTAGCCTCTTCAGGATTGTAGTTCTCCCATTGCACCTTTACCTATCCTATGGCTTGGTTCTAGAGCATTATGACCTTCCTATCGAGGATGTGCATTGGCTCGATTTGGAACTCTCCCTCGGGTTCCACCTGAATCACATCCCAATTTATCACATGGTTAGGATCATGTACATATTTCTTAAGCAAAGAAACATGAAAAACATTATGAGCTCTAGTGCTAGCAAGCAATGTAAGTCTATATGCAACTGGCCCTATTATTTCAAGCACTTCAAATTTCCCACAATATCTAGGTGAAATATTGGAACAACTTTCAAGATTCAAGGAACTCTTATTTTCCCTCACTCTGAGGTAAACATGATCCCCAACACTGAACTCTCTGTTCACCCTATGCTTAACTGCATATATTTTCTGTCTTTCATAGGGATACTTTCAGTTTCTTCCTGATATTTACAACCTCTTGGTCCATTTCCTTGAGCAATTCTGGACCAAGCACAACCATGTTCACTGGATTATACTAAGTCATTGGTGTCCTACACCTTCTGCCATACAAAGTTTCAGATGGAATCATCCCCAAGGATGCTTGTTGTCCATTGTTATAAGCAAACTCTACCAAGTGTAAGAAATCATCCCACTTGGTTGGTTTTTCCATCACATACATGCGAAGCATATCTTCAAGCACTTGATTCACTCTCTATGTTTTCCCATCATTCTGAGGATGGTAGGCAATGCCGAAGTTCAACTTCATACCCAAATATGCAAACAAACCCTTCCAAAAATTGGAAGTAAACTTGACATCTATGACTAAGATTATTACCTTAGGCAATCCATGCAATTTGAAAATATCCTTCATGAATATCTTTGCAATGTCATCAGTCTTATGCGTAGACTTAACCAGTATAAAATGTGTTTCATTTGTCAACTTGTCCACCACAACCATGATGGAATCATTTTGTCTCCAAGTCATTGGAAATCTTGTAATAAAATCCATGGAAATAACTTCCCACTTCCATTCTGGAATTGTCAAAGGCTACAAAAAACCTGTTGGGTGTCGATGCTCAAGCTTTACATGGTGACATTTCATGCACCTTGAAATATACCCATCCATGTCCTTTTTCATCCCTAGCCAAAAGTACTGCTTTATGGCTGTAGCAATTGTCTTCTAATATCTTGGGTGACCAGAATATGGCGGATTGATGGATCTCATCCATAACCATTATCCTCAAATATGATACATTGGGAATATAGACTCTGTTCTTATAAGTAAGAATTCCATCTTCTTCCCATTTATATCCCTCATACCTTTTCTCGAGACTTTGCTACTGCAATTTGTCTTTTACCTGCTCATACAATTCATCTCCAGAAGTATGATTAACAATATGTTGTCTCAAATCTTATTGGCAAATACTAAGAGATTCCACATGCATTTTATGCACCTTCCTACTGAGTGCATCAACTACCTTATTCTCTTTTCCTTTTATGTGCTTGATTTCGAAATCAAACTCACATAAAAACTCCATCCATCTAGCTTTCCTAGCATTTAACATTGGCTGATCAAACAAGTACTTCAGACCACAATGGTCTATCCTTAGCTCAAATATTCTTCCCATTAAGTAATGCCACCACATCTTGAGAGCAAGTACTATGGTTGCAAGTTCTATATCATGAGTAGCATAGTTCTTCTCATGCTCCTTCAACTTTCTTGACTCATAACATATCACGTGGTTGTCTTGCATAAGAACTCCTCCAAGTCCTTGTCCACATGCATCAGTACACACCACAAAATCATTTTCTGGGTCTGCAATATTCAAGGCCGGGGCACTTGTGAGAAGGTTCTTCAACTGTTGGAATCTTTCTTCACACCTCAGTGTCCATTCAAAATTTATTCCCTTCTTTTGAAAATAAGTTACTGGATTTGCAACCTTGGAGAATCCTTCAATAAATCTCCTATAGTATCATGCAAGTCCCATAAAAGATCTTACATCTGTCACATTTCTTGGAGTACACCAATTCATAATGGCCTCAATCTTCTCAGGGTCTATAGATATGCCCTCATCTAAGATAGTGTGACCCAAATAATGAATCCTATCTCTATAGAAGTCACACTTGTTCAACTTTGCATACAGCTTATGCTCCTTGAGAAATTGCAATGTCAACCTCAAATGTTCTTCATGCTCTTCCTCATTCTTAGAATAGATAAGAATGTCATCAAGGAAAACAAGAAAAAACATGTCCAAATACCTATTGAAGACACTATTCATAAGGCACATAAATGTAGCTGGTGCATTTGTGAAACCAAATGGTACCACTACAAACTCATAGTGTCCATACCTTGTTCTGAAGGTTGTCTTATGAATGTATTTGTCCTTGATTCTCACTTGGTGGTAACCAGACCTCAAGTCAATCTTGGAAAGTACCTTTGCTCCTCTCATTTAATAAAAGAGGTCATCAATCCTAGGAAAAGGATATTTGTTCTTCACATTGATCTTATTCAATTGTCTGTAATAAATACACAATCTAAGTGTACCATCTTTCTTCTTCACAAACAAAACTGGTGCTCCCCAAGGAGACACATTGGGTCTGATATACTTCTTCTCCAACAACTCTTGCAGCTGCATCTTCAGTTCTAGCATTTCTGGTGTGCTCATCCTGTAGGGTGTCTTGGAACCTAGTGCTACTTTGGCACAAGTTCAATTGTGAAATCAACATCTCTCTTTGGAGGAAGCCCTGGAATCTCATTTGGAAACACATCCCTAAATTCCTGCAACACATGAAAGTGCTCCAATCTGGGAGTTTCATTTTTTGTTGCCTCCAAAATATGAGTTGCATACAACTGACAACCTTTCCTACAGAGCTTCTTCAACAGCATTACTAAAATATGCCTCACAAAAATCAACTTTGGAATGCCTCTTACAACTCTTGGGTTCCCTTCTTCATCCATGCATTCAAAATCATTATTATAATAGTCAAGCTTTACCCTATGAGCTTCTAGCCAATCCATTCCAATGAGAACATCATAGGAACCAAGTGGTAGAACATTTAGGTCTAAACAAGTGACCAATCCATTCATAACCAAGGGACATTTCTCTACCACTTCACTAACCTTTCTCTTAGTTCCAGTGGCTAGGTGAACTAACCAAGATTTGCTATGCTTTACTTTCTGAAAAGCACAAATATTCACTACTCTAAGAGTAATGTAACTGTGAGTAGAACCAAGGTCAGTCAAAATAGAAATAGATTACTCAACAATCTTACCTACAACTTCAACCACCATTGACTGGTGATCTGCTTGATGGTCCTCCAGTGTTGCATAAATCATAGGGACGGCCCTTGCTAATTGATCCATTGTTTCTACCTCTTAAATGTTGTAAGCTGGCCTTGCATTCTCATTCTCAAGTTGACAATTCCTGCGCATGTGGGGTCCTCCACATTTCCAACATTGGATTGGTCCTCTATTCTGCTGTGGTTCTCTAGAATTTTCTCCCACCACTCTGGCTAGTTGCTTATCAACTTGGAATGGATGCTTCTGTTGATTCCTGAAGTTAGAAGGTTTGAAACCTTTCTTCCTTTGGTCAAACTTCTCATTATTTTTTTCCTTCCATGTCTTATGGTAATCAGGTTTTCCTTTGCTTTGCTCATAGCAATACTCAACTTTCCTTATTGCTTCTTCAAGAGTTCTAGGTTCATAAAACTCAATTCTGTCCTTGTAAGACTTAGGCAATCCACTCAGGAAATGTTGGATCTTCACTTTTTCATCTTTGATGTACCTAACATACCTCAAAAGCTCCAGGAACTTATTTCCATACTCTTCCATAGTTTGTTGTCCCAATCTCAACTCATGGAACTCTTTGATCTTATCATCATAGTACCTGTCAGAGAGGTACTTTTACTTGAAATACTTCTGGAACTACTTCCACACAATCTGCCTTTCATTAATCTTTTTCACTTGCCTAAAGTGCTCCCACCATATGGATGCTCTTCCAGTCAAATTGAATATGGATACCATAGCCTTCATATTTCCAGAGAAGTCTTTGACTTGGAAATAATTTATCATCCCAAGAAGCCAAGATTCAACTTCTTGACCATTCTTTATCTTTCCATTAAAGGTAGGAGGCCTTCCCTTCTTAAATTGATCACATGAATGGTTCTTGTAACACCTCTTTTTCTTACTCTTGTGAGAAGAAGAACTTGAACCATTAGTGGATCCTTCAGAGTCAGATGACCCACTACGAGATCTCCTTCTCCTTCTCCTAGTGGTGCTTTTACTTCCTTCTGCTCTTACTATTCGGTCCCCAGAGTTCATCCTCCTTTGGATGTCTGTCAAAATATGCAGCATGGTTGCATTCAGCTGATTCTTCTCTCCTTGAGCCTTAACCAATCTTTCATTATCTGCCCTATAAATTTTCATCTCCACCCTTAGGCTTCTCATGGTGGCTGCAAAATTTGGAGGAGTATCTTGAAATCTTCTCCCATTCAACTCTATCTCAGCATTCCCAAGTTGAACATCTTCCCCCCATAGCATCTTCCTTGTACTCATTGGGGTTTTGTGCATCATTATACATGTCATAGGTTCTCATGGCGAAACTACAACCCAACTTTTGAAATCTGCACTATGTGGAATGCTGCTCTTTGAAGGTGACTATAATTCTGCAAAATGTGTTAATAAACAAAAATTATTAGCTGCAGAACATTCATATGAATTCATAATTACTTACCTTTAGCTGGAAAAATCTCATATTGACAACTTTCTAAAAAATAGACTTTTCTTTCACAACAATGATTATCTGAAGGGGATGTCGAGGGTCAAGGGGGCTTGCTCGCTTGTGGATTCCCTTGTTTTTTTGTAAATATTTCGATTTCACGCAATCTGGAACATAAACACACTGTCATTTTTCCATCTTTTTGGCCCCTAAAATCCCACTAAAAAATCCTTCTGAATTGCCCTGCCAAAACTCTTTTTCGATGAGAATTTTATTTTTCCTCCGACATGGCCACTCCATCTTCCTATTCCACCCACCATATTTGCACATCATTCTTCCTTTCTCTCTCACCGCCGTAGCGGCTCCATCTTCCTTTCTCACCCACTGCCATAGTGGCTCCATCTTCTTTTCTCTTATGTCACCTTAGCGGCTCTTTCTTTCTTTCTTTTAATTATGTCGTTGCAGCTCGTCCTTTCCTTTATTTCCGTTGTCATCGTGGCTCATCCTTTCATTTATTTCTACCACCATCTTGACTCATTCTTTATCTTTCACCCACTACATATCAGCTCGACCCGTCCAATATTCATCGACTCCTTCCTAAGTTCTTATCCGTCGTTGCAGATCGTTCTTACAATTACGCCCGCCATTGTGTTGGAAGGAAACCACCAAAGTTTCCGCTATAGTGAAACGATATTTATTTTTCGCCTACCGTTGTGGATTCCTTTGGAAAATGCAGCCGTCGACACATTCCTGGAAACCAAGTCGCTGCTGCGGCTTGCCTTCAACCTTTCTATACCACCGTTTCGGCTCTGATCTTTTTTTCCCCACCGCTACACACCAGTTCCATCCCTAATTTCCATCTGATGCTTGCAGAAAGGTTTCCAGCATTTTTCCGCCGCTATGCAGCAGCTCAATTCTCAAAATCCATCCACTATGGTCAACTCAATTCATCTTTCTCAGCCAACAAGGAAGAATGCTCAATCACTTAGAAAAAAATTGGAATTTTTCTGTTGTGGCTACTGTCAGCTGGACACATAGGTTGACTCTTCATGGCCCATTGAGGCCCACTGCTACAACCTTGGGCTCTGATACCACACTGTCACATCCCCACACATATACTCGTGAAGAGGACGCGACTAACATAACTACTAGCTATATAATCCGGGAAAGTAAGCCCCATGAATGTAAGATAAAATGCAATGAAATAAAAGCATACACAGATGCATAAATGATTATCAAATAACAAAAGCAAATTCATTCATTTATAGCATTTAACATGTTCATCTGAGTTCTAAAATAAAACACAGTTGCAAGGAGTAAAACACTAGATACTTATCTTAGAAGAAGCTTGTCCCGCAACTAGCTACATCACTGCAACATTCCACCCAACCATAGGCCATTGTGCTCATCAATCTCTCAGCAACACTGCCACCCCTGACCTGGCCATGATTTCCACAAGGATTAAGGGGAACACTAGCAGGCCCACACGTACTCAAGGATACACAAAACTCAGCTGAGCCAACACAGTTGGGTTTATCAAGCTATATAGGAGCTGGAAAGGCTAACTGCTAATCTAGTGAGCTCAAGCAAAGAGCTATGGACACTTGCACCATATCTAGCCTGACTTCTAAAACATATACATACCCAAAGCAAGGAAGAATCCCCTTCTCTGCTACACAGTTCCTCGGGCTATGCCTTCCCTTCCAATGCTATTCAAGGTGTGCAAAGAAGAAAGCCATCCATCTAGCTCTGTCTATGATGTTTCCTTCTTCCACTAGGTTTATCAAGCTATCTCAGACCCCATTTCCACTCCAAAAAGAGTTCAAAATCACACTTTGTATGGCCTTCCCCTGTCCCTCTGCAGACTCCTTAGACCCCGTGGACCATTTTTTGTCCTTTGATGTTTCCTTAACCATCCCTAAAAGCATGTGAAAAATGATACACGCGACTTTTAAACCCTTAATCGCGTATATATGCAGGTTTGACCCCTAAAACCGCATACATCAGGATGTGTACAAAATCCAAATCCTTTTGGAGTTTTCCTTGACATGGATCCAACTCACTTGACTTCTGGCCTTCCCTATGCCTTGAGATCGCTCAGATTCAACCTTTAATTACCCCTTTGAAAATCTATATAACAAACTCTATGGTACATTGAAGGCATATGAGAGAATTGAGAGCAAAGAAACTATAGTCCATTGTTGCCGAAACTTATGCTTGAGTCTACATCCCTTTGTCCCTTTGAGCACTTTTGTGTTCTTCCCAAGCTTGCCTTTTGCTTGTGAGCTTGCTATCGAGAGATGGAGGATTGAGGTGGTGGAGGCCCAAGTGGGGGATTTAGTTTCTTCGATTCGCAGACGTGCCGACAGAGGTTGTATCTACTGTAATCTCTGATTTATATTAATATAAATATCTTTTCATGTCCAATAATGTGTGTTTGAATGAATATTTTATCCATGGGATGATTTCAAATGCTTATACATTGTTGATTATATATGCTAGAATAGATCTAACACCA